>JAIFHY010000085.1:0-376953 GCA_022264835.1 Melampsora americana
CCCTACTCCCAACGACGACAACCAGATCGCGGCAACTGTGACGCCACGTCACTTGGTGGACCGTCAAGAATGAAGAGAAAACAGAAGGACCACAGAATAAATTTAATGACTTTCAATTTTTCCATGTGCATCAATCTTCTAACAACTCATTCAAATTTGAAAACGGACACAAAACCCTACCTTGATCAAAAAGTATAGCAAAAAGATTTAATGTATGTAAACTTTAGATCTTATACAAACCTTTTTTTAGTCGTTATAGTGTGTATCTAGTGTTGTATTCATCCAGATCTCAATCTAAATTTATCTTTTCTTTTTGATTTGTATGTTTGGGTTGTATATATGTATGTGTTTATGTTGTTGTTGTTGTTTTTCTGGAATTTGCTTTTTTTTCTGATTTTATATGTATTGTTGATATCATTTTGTTTGATCGTCTTTGTGTTGCATTCTCATTCTTGGGAGCATTATCTTTTTCTTGTTAAAGGGGTTTTGGAAAAAAAAGACATTGGTTTATTTTTCTTTCAGTAAAGTAGTCTTTATCTTCTTGGGGGATGGGGATTAAAGGTTAAACCAATCATCATAAAATACACTTCTCTCTTGAGTGGGTGTTTGAGTAAGAAAACTCTTAGGTCCTGTTTACTTAAGCAATTTTTGGTGAAAAATTGCATTTTGTAATTCACATAAAAAAGACTTTTTTGGGACATTCCAAGAATGCTCTTGTGGCACATTCTTGTAATTGAAAACCACATTTTGTGATTTCTTCTTTTGTCTCAAATTGGACAAGTCCACTTAACCCCTCTATCCACCATACCTAACTTGGCAACTCTGTGACAAGTTTGTCTTCAACCACTACCTTTGATTATCTTCAACCACTCTCTTTGATTTTCTTCAACCAATCAATCAAATTTGCAGTGCATTAAAGTTGAAATGGATCAAATTGAATTGGATTGATTTGAATGGATAAGATATGGATTGATAAGATATAGATGGATAAGATTTGATTTGACATGAAATGGAACAATATGAAATGGATTGATATGATTTGAATTGATATAATTTGAAACAAATCAGATGGATCCACACATATTGGCTTGATGGCAATTGGCTCAAGGGAATTGGATCATATTCAACAGGATCAAATTTGATTTCAAATATGATCAAAAGTCAACGAGAATCTCTGCTGAAAACCGTTGCTTAATTGTGTCATAATCAAAAGCTGCTTGACCTCTTTTTTCATGAAATTTCATTTTCTCTGGATTTTTTTTCTTTTTGAAAAAATACTGTTCTACATGTGTAGAAAAGTGTTGTAACAAAATGTGCTTTCTGAGAAAGTGTGTTAAGTAAACAGGGCCTTAGTATATGTCTGAGTGTTAAATGTCTTTGCCTCAGTTGGGAATTGGTAAGCTATGCTTTGACCAAACATGATTTGGTTTTCAGATTACAAGACAAAACACTTGACAAAGAAAATTCTATTGTCGGTTGTACAAATCCATTCAAAATTCTTGCCTAACATCCCTCTTGTCAGACAAGGGGCACATAGGAGCATATTCACTTTATTGTTAGCCTATTAATAGTATGGAGACACCAGCAGGCGGATTGCAGCCGCCCTCATGTGCTCCCCTTATCATTTTCTCCTGGTCTCTATCATTTTTTGTTAAGATATTGGACATATCTTGGTAATATTCAAAGCTCATTAGCTTATTTGAGTAAGAATCATGTTGGGTGTTTTTTGATGTGTGTTTGAATCAAGGGTTGATACTAGTGTATTGGAGCAGGGGATGGAATTTGTGTTCTGCAGTTTTTGTTTTCTTATATACTTGTTCTTTCTCCCACTTCTGATTTCCTTTTTTTTATCAAAAAGAATCAGTAAGTTACTTCAATCTCAGTTCCCATTGCTTTTCTCAGTCTACTAATCACTTATGTGAATCTATTTCTTTTTCACTCTGCTTACGTTTTAAGATCATTATCATTTTAACTGTCTGTTCTTATAACCAAACAATCCTTTATGTGTGCCCATCTTTAACTTTGAGCTTGTAGGTAGTTTATTGTTATTTCATCAATGTGTGTTTACTAAGTCTCAGCTCTGATACTTTTCTCTTATATTTCTTTTTCTGTGTGTGTGGCTGCACCTATTATAGGTCAGTTTAGTTTGTTTGTTGTAGACCAGCTTTGTAGCTCTGTCTGATGTGTCACCTGTGCCCTCAGGTGCTCTCATGTTTATCCAGAGCTTCTACAAAACTTTACCTCCAAATGGTTAAACTGACTTGAGGCAGTGATTCATTGAATCTTTATATTTTTCAGCCTTTTTTCTTTCATCAAATCATTATGCAATTCAGGACCAAAACCTCTGAGGATAGCAAATTCCTCCTTTTGCCACATCCTGAGCCACACCAATTCCCATCAATTCTCTATCTCCAATCACCTCATGCATTAAAATCATTCATTCATTCTTCACATTGGAAAAATACCATATGCTGGCAGTGTGAATGAGTTGTACAAAGACTCACAAAAATACACCACAAAGCTATACTCCAGCATTTGTCTATATATCTCCTTGATCTCAGTGATTTTTCTTTTGCACAAGATCCTAAAAAACATGCATTGCTTCAATCTTCAATTTCTCTGTTTTTTTCTTAATCAATCTGTTTTTTTTATTTCAGTTCTTGATGGTAAATCCTTGCAATCAAACCAAAGATCTCACAAGCACGTAAGACCCAGGTCAAGCAAAACCTTGCACGCTACCAAGCCCAGTCAAGTCAGTAAATGGTTTATGACTCAAACTTTCAATCTTCAGCTAATCAAGATTAAAACAATGAAATAAGTTTGGATGGGATATCAACCAATGCAATTCAAGCTGCAGAATGTGCATACAACTTGAGACTTGAAGGCCAAGTTTTTGCGTACTTTAACATTGATCCTTCAAAAGCAACTTATCATGGGGCACCATATGGGACTTATTATGCTAGCACAGTGTGCATATTGTCATATCTTCATTTGAAGTGAAATGGAAATGTCACATTTCAATATGAGCATCTTTGTTCTATTCATCTAATCATGGATTGTATCATGGTTGGTGTCAGTCTGTTCTGTATGAATCCAACCTGGAGATGGATGGGAACTATGACGTGTTCCTCTAGAAGTAAGTCATTCAAAATTCAATTTCATAGGTTCCTACTCATCCACTTAATCCTTAAGCTTTATCATACAAACTTTGAGCTGATTTGAAGTCCACACCAAATTGGGAGGTCATCCTAATGTAGGAATTGGCCCTATCCAAAATCCACAGACAGGTGTATCTGGTTAAGAGGATAGGCAAGGAGGTTATCACAACGGCAAAAATCCTGATCACACTCCTTGAGAAGATTCACATTTCCTTCATATTTGTCTTTCATGACTTTCCTAATTAACAATAACTTTCCAGCTTCAGGTCTAACACAAGATCCATCATTTCTTCAAGATTATCAATACCTCTTCATGAGATAAATCACCCTTTTCTTGATTTCAACTTGCAATTTTGAATGTGATACATAACACAATAATGTTTTGTCTGGCTTTCTTCCCAAGCTCAGAGGGATCTTGCCTCTTTGGCCTTGTAGAGAGAATACACACTAATTTATAAATAGGTTGCCCTGCTGGTTTGTCCATGTTGTATGTCAGCCACTTTGACGGATGATTTGTTATTAACGGCCCGTCTGGCAGCACTCATTTATACTACAGTATCAAGAATCATAATGTAGTATGCCTGTTAATACTATATTATTTGAAAAAGAGCTTAAATACTACATATTGTCTTTGAAATCTCATATACGCCATATGAAAATGAGATATGTTTTGATTATTTCAATGTACAGTAGACTCTGAGAAAACCAATACCCAAAAAATTGAGTTAAAAACTATGGCCCCTTTCAGTTCAATCGATCAAATAGTATTTGACAAAATTTCACACCAAAAGTTTGAAATTTTGTCAAATACTATTTGGTTCCAATCTTGGCCAAATAGAGATTTTCAAAACACCGTTTGGTATCTCTATTTGACAACTCTATTTGATCCAAGATTTTCAAATAGAGGTCCAAATAGAGATAGAGCCTTTTGGCTCTATTTCAGACCAAATAGTCCTATTTGCCCCTCCTCCATCCTCCTCTTATCAGTACCCACACACCACATTTTAATTCTTTTATTGCTTTTAATTGCTCCTCCTCTTTGACCTCACTAGACTGTCATTCAACCAACTGACCAACTCCTTTCCCCTTTTTCCCTTCCGCTCTGTTCCGCTCTATTCCATTCTTATTTTTTGATCTACCAGTGAGTCGTTCACCGGTTTGTTTATCATCTATTCACACCTCTTGTTGTTGCGTGTGGTTTGACATTGTAGAACTATGAGAACAAGAAGATAGTTAAGGAAAATGGACGAGAAGATGAACAAAGAGATGAAATGAAGGTCAACAATGACCGTTACATATGATTGGATCTATTCAAAAGAGTAGATACAACTTGAGATTGTTGGTACCAAACACCAATCTGATCATCACGAGGTTAACAGATGTCTGTTGACCTCTTTTGGTTTTCTGTTTGGTAGCAATATTTCAAATTTATGCCTTTTTCCTTCCGCCCCTTGAAATAGGGGCAAATCGAAATTTGGTTTTCATATCAGATAGTTACACAAAACAAACTGAACGGGGCCTATTGTTTTTCGCTGAGTATTGGTTTTGTCAAGGGAAATCTCACTGGAAATAAGAATTTATTGGGCCAAAAATGTATTGGTTTTCCAAGATTATTGCTTTTGACGGCTATTGGTTTTCTCAGAGTCTACTGTAGTCTTGGATGTGTATTGCATTGCATAATGCAGTATGATGCCACAGGCCAAAACAGGCCAAACATGGTATTTGCATTCTACATTTTTTTAATACTACATTTTTCTGTGGTAAGATAAACGCTACCAAACGGGCCCTAGGTTGTATTCAATTTCGGCGAACAAACAGAACAGTCCCTGGCACAAATTGTAGCGGTCCTCAATTTACTGAGACTCTACAAGCATTCTTACTGTTGCAACCAATTTAGTGTTGATGTGATCATAGATGATACATGTCCACCTCTGGCGTTCTTTGATGGCCATTTGTTCAGAAACCATTCGGAAGCGCTCAATAGAGACTAGAGTATGTTTATATAGTGTTTCAATCCTTAATAATTACTGCACCACAAAATAAGCGAAAGTACCGCTAGTCCACCTTAAATACAAACACACAGTCTCTACAACCAAAGAATTGACCAAGTCAGAATGATCCGAAAGATAAGAAAATAACTAATCACATCACTAGATAAATGGAATGAAAAAGCAAGCCCTGGAAAAGACTGTAGTCAATACAGATATAATCGGAAGTTGGATAATGTGAAACTAAAATTGGACCGATGAAACAAATGAGGTGATCTTCGGTTATGGTGACGAAAGATTATCACAGAAATCAATTGACCTATGGTTGGTATACCAAAGGATAAGATCTCGTCAAAGCCGTTTTAAAAATGTGAAGAACAGCAAATCCGGAATTGGAGGCAAAGAACGAGGGCGTAGAATTTTTCGTGTAAATTGGTAGCGAGGGTAGGATTTAGATGAACGTTATTGAATAATAAGTTTTAATACGTGTAGGCCTCGTAATGAAAGAATGTGATCAATTGCCTCTGGTTTGATTGGATTATTAGGCTTGAGGAGCCGGAGGGCTAAGCTTTTCATTATAAAATGGGTCGAGATTACCAACCGGTACAGAGGCAGGCTCCACTCGACTGTGTCGGCCAGTCCATCCTAATGATTTCTTGCCAGCTTCACCAGGCCAGAAATACTCGAATCGGGCGGCTGGGGAGGTCCATACAGATTTGTTATGATCTTTGCGTCGAAGACTTTGGTAAATAGCTGAAGTGAGAAGTAATCCGAAGGGGATCGTGATTGCTAGCCAGCAGAGCCAAGCGGAGACGAAGATTGAAATGTAGCCTCTGCATATGAAGAATTTACCCTAAATGCAAAAACAAGTACCTTACGGGTTAGCCTATGGTAAAGGTGAAATAGGGACTGATGAGGCTTACGCAGCTGGTCATGAGACCTGGGGTGGATTGATGTAAAGACGCGACGCCACCTGGGAACGCAATGGAAAGGTCAGTGTCTGGTCTCAACGCTGTAACTAACGAGGCATGAGCGAAGAAAAAGCTAACCAAAGGTCATCAAAGACAAGGCCCCAGTCCAAACGATTTCTTGGACCACGTTTCTCATGAAACTGAAGCCATATAATCCCACATACTCATCACTTGGTAGCCAGGCCATACCGAGGACAATCATCATCACAACACTCGCAGTGAGTAATTCAGGTATGGCATGTAAAAAGCCGCCATAATACATCTTGATGGAATAGGCAAGCACGACCGACGTGGAAGCGAGTAAAAAGACTGCGAGGGCGAGGAGAGCGATGTGACAACATATTCTGAGTTTGTGCACGTTTAAGATCGATCGATGCGAAGTCCAAGAGTTGAGTTGGTTAAACATGGCGAATCCGCGAAAAGGTTGGATGGTATGAAATGGTCAGGTAACTAGACAAGCAAGAAAGTAAGCGAAATGGATGTCGGTTTGAAGTGAGATAATGTTCGATATGATGATATTGCTAAATAAAAGAAAATCGGGGGACCCGTCAGCGAAATGAGTAGGTTGTCTTTATGCGTATGAATTCAGAGCTGCGCAAGAAAGGCAATAACATCACCTGAAAATTGGAATGCCCGTGTGCCTGGTTTGAAGTAAATTCGACTTCAAAGTAGGGCAGACGGCTTGACCGCACAAGTCTTGATTAAATCTGGCCGCAGGGCTAGAAATTTACACTTGAACAATTGAATACAAGAGTTTTAGGCGGAAATACCGAGAGAGAAACATAAATTGAAATGGGTCTAGGAATTCCTCAGAAAACTCAGTTTGGTGTCTCCTGCCTGTATTTTCTGGTGATGCGATCATGAAAGTAAAGTACCAATTGGTACGTACAGCCAGCTGCGGTACAAGCAAGCTGACGGATTGGTGACTTGACAGATGAGCTGTCTGCTTAATGTGGCAAGATAGCGAGCTCGCAGTCATGCTATGACGCAACAGGCTCATCCATGCGAATAGAGTTGAGAGCGGACCCAATTAGGTGCCTGTACACAGGCCAGTTGACAAGAAATAAGGTGGACGGGGCCGGAGTAGACCTACAGAATCCACGGGCAAGGATCAAGGTCTTGCTTTCAGCGCTCACATTAGGGGTATTCAAAATTTGAGAAGTGGGCTCCAGAAGTGTCAAGAAGTGACATCCAGAAGTGGTTCCAGAAGTTTCTCGAGTGACACTTCTTTTTTTATTGCTTAAAGTGTTTTTTGAGCCGCTAGGCTATCAAACACTGCATATATGTTCCAGCACCAGTAAAACCCCTCGAGTGACACTTCTTGAGCTTCTCTTTCAACTTTGAGACCCCCATCAAGTGGTGATATGTATCACGTCACATCATACCACCTGAGCATGCCATGGGTCTCAGTGCGGCAGCAAGCGTTAAAGGGACTCAAAGGTGTTACACACCATCACATGTCTCACCCTCCAATCCAGAAGTTTCTTGAGCATGTCTGACAGAAGCTCCAGAAGTTGCTTGAGCGTGTCCGAGAAATTTCTGGGATGGCACTTCTTGACACTTCTGGAGCCCACTTCTTGAATCTTGAATACCCCTATTGTAGAACTCTTTCAGGACAGGCTGAAAGCAGAGCCAAGAAGGGGGGAATGAAGACCAGAACAACAAACACACACACAAGATTAAGAATAATGGCCCATTTGGTACGGCTTAAAAAAGCTATCATTTTGAAATTTGACTTCAAAAAAGCCAAATTTCAAAATCCGTTTGGCACCGGATTTTGAGCCCCGTTCATAAGCTATTATTTTGTCTATTATAATAATGGACCAACTAGTCAATTATTTTCCCAAAATTAGCTTATTCAAGCCACGAATTCATATTTTTGTTCCAAACATACAAGTCCCCACTTTCATACCCCCCGTCCTCACTGCAAATCACAACAACCTTGTCCTCAAAAACCACACTTAGAGCATCCCCAATGCAGCTGGATCCAAAAACTGGTTACAGGTGTGTACAAATGACACTTTGACACTGTATTACCTTTCCAGCCAGCCTTTGCAGCACCACATGAGCTGGATAGCCCATTTCCAGTTTCACCCATGTCCAACCTTGACAAATTTGTCACATCGTGAGCTTTGGATGTGTCCTCAAAGGTTATTGATTGCCTTCAACACCCTCTCAATGTGTACAAGAGGGTGGTAATATTGCTTGTGTGGTTCATGAAATCACACGGCTCACCCAAAATAGGGGATTTGCAGAGATCAGGGTGTCCAAACCTTGAGATTCTGCGTTTCCAGAGGTTTCTGGCTCAGCTAGAAACAATTAGGACAACACTTACGTTTTCTAGCTGGCTGGAAAAGCAAACTCGCACAGATGGCCATCTGTGCAACTCTTTGCTTGCGGTGGAGGGTGACTTTTGGAATAATTCTTGGAATGTAAACTTGTTGTTACGTTTCTGTCAGAAACGTTAGGTAAACCTTACGTTTCCGGCTGTGGGTTGGGGATGCTCTTAGCCTACTTCTTTTGTTGTCTCCAATCCTCCCTAACCGCCAAATTCAACCACATACATATAAACTAACACCAACATATACCTTGCTAGTATGTCCTGAACCAAGACCACCGACAACAATGAAGAACCTAAACAAAATGCTCAATGGACCACAAGACGGAGTCTAGCATTGATTGACTGCCTTCAAGAACAATCTCATCTTGGTCATCAATCTGATAATTACTGGAAACCAATTGCATGGACTGCAACTGTTGATTGTCTGTCTTTAAAGTTCCCACCTGGTTATGATATTGCTCACATAGAGAATCACTACACTTTGGTAAGTTTCATAATCACACTGAAATCTTGTTGATATTTACCTCACATTTGTAACTTGTTCAATGTGGTTGCTTGCTAGACTACCAGTCAGTTTAGGTCAGTTTGTGACCGCAAGAACACTTTAAGTACTGGTTGTAATGAAGAAGAACAAAGTATTGTGGCCAATGCTGCCTTCTGGACTAACTGGCATATTGTAAGTTTGATCTCCTTTGTGTGTATTCATTCTACTTTGCTGAGGTCTTTGAATTTCATCTTCAATTCAGAGTCATAGGAATGCTTGTCAATGGGAGAAGAAGGGATACCCACTCTATCACGCTCTTGACACACTCATTGGTCATGTAGCAGTCACTGGATCACATTGTACCGGGACCAGCACATCCCACCCAAGAAATTCAGAGTATTTGCTCACCAAAGCTAAGAAAGATCTTGATGATGATGATTCCAAAGATGGTAAGTTGAAGATGTTTCATCTTACTTAACAACTTGAGAAGCATCAACTAATTTTATCATCTTTAGTTCCTTGTCCTTAGATCACCATGCTGGTCATGGCTGGAATCCAGAAACTGCACCAGAATCAAATTTACACCTGGACTTACAAAATAATCAAAACACACCTTCAACTCAGCAATCTACTTCAAGTCTGACTCAACCAATTATCACTCAGCCTACCTCAAGCACCTCACAATTAACCTCAAGTGCTCAAGTGAATGATTAAAACAAATGTTGTGGTGAGTAATTCATAGGAACAATTAGGAATTTTTTTTAAACTTTTTAGCGCTATATAAAATTATTTTGAAGTCTCTTAATATTAACATTGAGAAGTCAATATATTATTATTCTCATTTCAGCGTGGTGGAGTGGTAAACAAGAATATTCAATTTTGATTTAATCGTTGTTGGTAACTAGTTATTAACAGAGCGGAATGTGAATGTTGGAATTTTACATGATGAACCCGTACTGACGGGTTGGTTATTTATTATATTACACATGGTACAGCTATGACATCACAGCTGTTTACCATCATTATTCCAACTTTCCCTCCACTCAATTATTTGATTCTCATTTACCTCACTTCATCTAACGGTTTTTAAGACCTTTCATTACTTTAAACTAAATTCTTGTCCCTCCCACCCTTAACCCAGTTATTATTTCTTTTAAGAACAAGAAAAAAAAGATTTCAAGAATATTATTTCAGAAGAAATCACTAGTTTTTAATTCATTTCATTTTATTTCAATTTCTGTCATCCATTGTATTTTTTATTTGTCCTCTCTATTTTTATCATTGTGGATTCTTTATACTTGTGTTAGTTCTTTTTAAAAAAAAATTTTAGTCATATCTTTATTCTGTTTGTAGTTCTCTTTGGTCTATCAGTCTTTAGTTGTTCATTTCTTATATTCAGATTGTGGCCGTGTCCACCCCGTAGGGGGTGTTTTAGTTTAAGTAAACATATTCCCAGGATTAGGTCTTGGGCTTCGCACCAAACACTATTTTCCTGGGTCTTTAGTTTCTTTAGTAAGTTTTAATAACTCCCATTTCATTTATATAATACTTTGCAAATCAAGAAAGAAGAAAGTTTAAATTTTAATGGATCACTAAAGATGAGGGATTTAAAGAGAAGATCTTAAGAATAAATAAAGTTGATCATATGATGGAAGAAGAGGAAGAGTTGAATCAATCACAAAAGAATAGTTAAAGAGAAATGACGTAAAAGTGGTAAAATGAATGAAATCAAGGTTTTTCAGAATTAGTAAAAGTGTTTATGAAGGTGGTGGTGACGGAAATGGGTTCTTTAGATGATTTTAGATAGAGTTTGATAAGGACAGAAGGTGGCTTACCCTGAAGTGAAGTGGTGTAAATCAAGAAAAGAGGATGAGGACAGAGGATTTCAAACATTTTGAACACGGCTTTAAATTCAAAGATGTGCAACTTGGCCAAAAATGGAGTTTTTCATTAGTAATACATATCAAATCTCAACCGAATTGGCTGAAAAATGCATCAATTGACGCAGAATCTAACAGTTCATAATGTACAAACTTTAAATTAACAATATCAGGAGTAACAAAAAACTTTTATAAGAAGAAACTAATTTTGGGATTGAAAATCAGTGCATATGTAATAATGGTAAACTGGCTGTATCATGGGTTTTGGCTTATAAATTCATATGTAATATGGGTTTTCAACGTGTAATAATCTTCAAATTAAGGTTTCCTCAATCTTTACACATCAATAACTTTATCATTAATCATCAGAAGGTGGGATTGTGGCGTATAGTCTTGGTTGGTAAAGAGAGAACAATCTATTGCACTTTAGTAATCAAAATTTTAACAAGTTTGAAAGAAAATAGTAATTTTAAAAATCAGTTTTGGCTTATTTTAAATCAAAAGAAGATCATATTAATAATTATAAAGGCTTACTATGAGTAATTATAGTATTTTAAGAATGAAAAGATTACAAGATTGATCATAAGAAGAGGTTATGACGTGGTTGGATATATATTAAAGTGGTAAAGAAGAGGTTATGAGCTGTTTACCGTGTATTTCTTTTGAAGAAGAGGTTATATATGACCTTGGTTTTGATTGTGAAGAGTTTTTCTTTCTTCTTGTCTCTATCTTCTACATGGCTATTATTTTGTTTATCATTATAAACTTATTTTAGTAGTATCAGATCACTTAACTACACCCTTTATCAAAGTTATAAAGAGAAATTTATTTTAAAGAATAATATTGTAAAGACTTAAAAGTCATTGGGAATAACACTTATAAAGGTGTTGAGATTAATAAATCAATCAAAGGCACTTTTCCTCTTATAATTGAAAGATATATTTTTCTTATCATCTTATCAGTACTCCATCAATAAATTCTTATTGATTGGTTTTAGAAGAGCAGTCTTAGACAACTTCTACTATTACAACTAGTAGATTATCCTCTTCACCTGTTGTATAACCCTTGTTGGGTTATAAATACTACAACGTAAGAGCGGCTTCACTTCAGCCAATCATCAACTCACTGACACCCAAGAAACAAATTGCCAAAACCACCCCTAAATGGCCCACAAACTTGACTTGAGCATATGCAATGATGAACGTAACTCAAGAAAAACAAATCAAAGCTGAAAAACAATGTGCTGAAGACAAAATTGAAACTCAATTAAAAGCTCACCGCCAAGCTGTCAAATATTGAGCCAAAGCTTTCCTCACTGCCTCAGCTCTGAACAACAACAGGCTTCCTTATTGGAAGCCAGCCATGGATATATTCAATGATCTTGGGCATCTTGATCTCAATCAAATTCTTCAAAGAAATCATCCTCACCTCCCTGCAAGATTATATTATGTAGTACACACAATGCTATGACAAAAGCTAATTTTTGTTCAATTGGATACTTTCTCATGAAACGTGTTGAAGGAAATCACATCTTTGTTACCCCAAAAGTCCGCTCTATACACCCTTGAAGCACAGAATGTTGCTTTTTAGAAAGCTCTTGACAATTAACAGGTCCTCTATTTACTTTTGCCAACTCTGTGATGTGATATCAAACCCCTCTGAAAGGTGCAAGGAAGCCAGGCGCATTAGCATAGCCAGCATCAACTAAATAGTATCTTCTTGATTCTAGAAAGTCAGTATTAACAAGGAAACTGATCATATTAGTCTGTCACTCACCAGCTGGTACAAGAAAAGCACCAACCTGCCTGGCTACTTCAAGAACACTAGCATCAGAGCTCCCACCTTCAAACCCAGCTGTGACAAAGTTAAAAGACATGTTGAAATTGCATCCCGCAAGTACGTTGTGGTGATCAATTTATAGCCGTGATTAAGAAAAAAATTAAAACTTTTTAGTGCTTTAGAAATTTATTTAAAAGGTTCTTTTATTATCAATACATTAATATAATAATATCTTTAATTTCACCGTGGTTAATTGGTAAACAAGCTATACAAATTTATTTTACATAATACTTTACAAATTCAGAAACAAGAAAGTTTAAGTTCAGTGATTACTAAAATGAGGGATTTAAAGAAGAAGATCTTAAGAATAAAATTGAAATTGATCATAAGAAGAAAGTACAATAAAGTTGAATTCAATTGAAGAAAGAAGATTAAAGAGAAATGACGTCAAAAGTGGTAAAATGATGGGAATTTAGGTTTTTAAGAGTTAATAAAAATACTTATAAAAAAAGTGAAAGCGGAAATGGATTCTTGAGATGATTTTAGGTGGGGTTTGATAAGAGCAAAATGGGGCTTACCTTAGAGTGAAGTAGTGTAAATCAGGAGGAAAGGATGGAAAGGGAGGATTTCGAACATTTCGAACGCGGGCCAAATCTCAATGATGTGCGATCTGATCAAAATGATGGTTTTTCATTAGTAATACATATCAAATCTTCACCGAATTGGCCGAAAAATGGCTCAATCGACGCAGAATCTAAAGATCTATAATGTACAAACTTCACATCAACTATATCAAGACTCATAAAAAACTTTTATAATAAGAAACAAATGAAAATATGAAATTCGAGAATGAAAATCAGCGCATATGTAATATTGGTAAACAGGCTGTATCATGGGTTTTGGTTACTGTATTCATATGTAATATGGGTTTTCAACGTGTAATAACTTACAGAATAAGGTTTTCTCAATCTTTACAACTCAATAACTTCATCATTACTCATCAGAAGGTGGGATTGTGGCGTATGGTCTTGGATGATAAGCAAAGATCTATTCAATGGGCTTTAGTAATCAAAAATTGAACAAGTATTGAAGAAATTAGTAATTTTAAAAATCAGAAATGGCTTATTTAGAATCAAAAGAAGATCAAATTAACAATCATGAGGGTTTACTATGACTAATTATGATGTAATAAAGTTGAAAGAAATTAAGTTTGATCATAAGAAGAGGCTATGACGTGGTAAGAAGCATATTGAAGTGGTAAAGAAGAGGTTATGAGGCTGTTTACCGTGGGTTTCTTTTGAGAAATAGGATATATATAGTTGTAGTTGGATTGTGAAGAGTTTTTCTCCCTTTTTTCTTTATCTTCTACGTGGCTATTATTTTGTTTATCATTATAAACTTATTTTAGTAGTATCAGATCACTTAAATACGCCCTTTATCAATGTTATAAAGAGAAATTTACTTTAAAGAATTGTATTGTAAGACTCAAAAGTCAATTGGGAATAATACTAATAAAAGTATTGAGTATAATAAATCAATCAAGGCGCTTTTCTCTTATTCATAATAATAATATTTCATTTAAATTCTTATCAGTACTCCATCAATAAATTCTTATTGACTGGTTTTAGAAGAGCAGTCTTAGACAACTTCTACTAGTTATAATAGTAGATTATCCTCTTCACGTGTTGTATAACCCTTGTTGGGTTATAAATACTACATATTGGTGACTCTGCCCGGGCTTGACAAATTTAATTCAATTTATTTCATTACTATACAAACTTATTTACTTATTTTAAAAATTATTTACTTCAAGATACATCAAAGAAATCAAGTATTCATTATTATTAAATCATTATTAATATCTTTAAATAGTTCAATTTAAAATATTTTTCAATTAATCAACAATATGTCAGCAGTAATTCAAATTCACAAAGGTTATTCTGATAGTGAAGATATTGAAGATGTTGAGATTCCTCCTACTTCTCATTATAAAAGACCTGTTAAAATGACTGATCCACGTACTTTTATTCAAGAGAGTTCAGTTTCCTTTGCAGCAGGTCCTTCATCTTCAACAGAAACATTGAAGACTCTACGTGCTCCTTATCAATCAATGCCTGAAGATTCTCAAATTCCTGTTACTGAACAGAGTTTACCACTTTCCTCTTCTTATTCAGAGTACAGAGATCAACCACCAGTTCTTCCATCAGAACATGGAGAAGAACAAGATGATATTCAACAACAGCAATTATTAATTCAACAACAATTACATGAACAGCGTGAGTATTTTTTAAAGAAAGAAGAAGCTTATGCTCAAAGAGAAAAAGAAATGGCGGATTTAATTAATAAATTAAGACTTAATGAAGAGAAAGATGAGAAGAGAAAGAAGGTTACAAAAATTATTAAGAAAGAGAAAGGTGGAAAAATTAGTAAAAAAATTATTGAAGAAGAAGAAGATGAAAGTATTGATAGTGATGATAGTAGTAATTCCAGTAGTGATTCTTTCTTTGAAGATGAAAATTATGGTCAAGAGGAAGGTTTATATAAGCGTGAATCATCAAGAAGCTCAGTTAAACCCAGGACTATTGATAATTCTGATACTAGTGTTAGATTTGAGGTTGGTAAAAGCGTGGAGAAATTCTTATTAAATTACAAGAGTCAAGCTGAAGCAAATGGTGCGTCAGAACTTGATATGGTAAGACAGATTACTAGATTTGTAGAAGGAGAAGAATTGAAGGAGGAAATACGTGAAATGGATGGTTGGGGAACTGGACAATGGAGTTGGAAGAAGGTTAAAGATCAATTAATAGCAAGATATCAACTTACTTCAGAACAACCTAGATATTCAATTGATCATTTAAGAACTCTGTCAGAAAGAACTGCCAGAACTGGCGGGGTTACAAATAAAGCAGAGTATCAAACATTTAAAATTAACTTTGATAAAATTCATCAATATTTGGCAAGACATGAGTACGTGGATTTAAATGATGATGAAGTGGCTAGATATTTTTATGAGGCTTTTTCTGATGAGTTACAGAAGAAATTTAAGAAGAAAATGATTAAGAAGAAGTTAATGAAGAAGGTTACAAATGGAAGATATAAATTACCTGCTTTAAATAAATTAAAGAAAGTTGTAGATTATTATATTGAAGAAGAAGCATTATTAGTATTTGAAGATATTGGAGAAGAGAAATTTACTATTAATAATGAGATTGCTGGCGTGAAAAATGAAGTAGTACAAAAGGATACAAGTAATAAGGTGGCTAAAATTGGTGGAATGCAGGCTAAAGCTACACATCAAATGGAATCATTATGTAATGATTTGGGTAATTTACATATTAATCATATTCAAGCTCCTTTATTAATTCCGCCTTTAAATTCTTTCAAGCCTCATATTCCTATTTCTAATGCTTTACAAACTCAAATTCATCAACAAGCAACTCCTTATAAAAATCCAAACACGCAATTAGCTTCAAATTATCAAAAGCCTCTTCCTTATAATAATAATATTAACTATAATAATCAACCACGTAATTATCCAACTCAGAATGTTAAAAATCAAGGTCCACCAATTAATAATAATAGGCCTTATAATAATGTTAATAACAACAGACCTTATAACACGCAGAATCCAAATACTAACAATCAATTTAATAATAATCAAAATCAAAATCCAGTTGTTGGAAATCAAAACTTCACGCCATTTCATCCACCACCTAGTTATTTTTGTGTGTATTGTAATACTGAAGGTCATAGTGTAGGAAGATGTAAACATGTAATTCAAGATAAATTAGCAGGATTACTTCAAGATAGGATGGATGGATTTTTCTTACCTTCAAGTAATGAGAGATTATTTAAACAAGGAGAAGATGGAATTAGACAACAAGTAATTAAATATTCTGAGCAGCAAGCAAACTCAGCTACACGTCAAAATATACAACAACAACAAACTAATACACCTGTAGCACCACCTGTAACACCTGTAGTACCACCTGTAATTCCTACGGCAATTTTAACTAAAGAAGAAGGGAAAGAAAAGGTTAATGAATTAAAGGTTAATTGTGGTATTCTTGAAAATTGGCGCATTCCAGAATTGTCTGCTAATACTAATAAACTTATGGCTGGAGGAGGAACTAAAATTTATGATTCCTCAGTACATACACGTAGTGGAAAGAATTTAACTCAAGAGGAACCAAGAAAGGAAAAGAGAGTTACTATCAGTGATGATGTGGAGAATATTGAAGACATGGAGATTGATGATAATAATGATAATAATATTGAAGAAGTTAGCTATGAAGATCTTGAGGAGAGTTTACGTAGAATTCAAGCTGGAAGTGATGAAGATAAAGAGGAAGCTGAGTCAAATAAGACAAGAAAACCATCTTATATTATGCCAGGACACGGTGAATATAAAAGAAAATTAGAGAGGCCAGTATTTGCTGATAATCCAAAGGTAGTTACAGAAGTAGTTGAGAAATTAATGAAGAGTGTAATTGATATTCAAGTTAAAGAATTATGTGCAATTTCTCCCGTGGTATCTGAAGAAGTTAAGAAGTGGGTTAGCAAAAGAAGATTAAATTTAAATCAAAATGCAATGGCTTCAGTAGTTAACAGCACGGCATTATCTGACTTTGAATTTGATTCTGAAAGTAATTCATCTTTAGAAGTTAATTTACCAGACTCCTCATTATATTCTACTCCTCTGGGTTATGTTAACATTACTATTGGAAAGATTAAAATCAAAGCTCTTATTGATTCAGGTTCTCAAATAAATATTATTCCTCAGAAGTTAATGCAAATTTTACCCGTGCAAACTGTAGTAAATATTAAGAGTGCAGTTAGAGGGATTGGTGGACAGAAGACTGCTTTGTGTGGGATTGCTGAGAAAGTTAGAGTAAAAGTTGGAAGAAATATTGAAGGATTGGTTCAATTTTATGTGTCTGAAGAAGATGAGACTCCTATAATTTTAGGAAGACCATTCTTATTTGATTATGGCGTGCAATTGGATTTTAAGAAAGAGCTTGGAGAAATGATGACATTAAAAGATAGTAGAGGAGTGTGGATGAGAGTTAGATTATGTGAACCTGATAAAGGAAAGTGGGAAAGAGAATTGAATATGGAGTTGGAAGAAAAGCAAGGTTATGTTGTACGTGGAATTTTGGATGAAGATGAAGAATTACAAGATGAGTATGATCAGATTAAAAATGAAGAAATTTATGGAGTTCAATTTGAAAAAGAAGATGTTCAACCAGAATTAATTCATGAATTAAATTTAATTATGTGCTTTGAAGATCAAAAGATATATAGTAGAAAGCGTGAATTAAGAGAACTTAGGTGTTTTAGTACTAAATATAAAACTGTAGACAAGAAGGTTAAGCCAGTTAATGCGCCAATGCCACAATATTTAAATTATCCTTTGCAAAGACCACCATTATCAAGAGATCCTTATATTACTCCTTTAATTAAGACACCTCCTGAATTTAAAGAAACACAGAAGACCACGGTGGAAAGACTTAAGCAATGTAATTTTGGTCCTCAAGAATGGTTAGAAGAGGAGGAATGGAAATTATTTTTATATATATTAGTATTAAGAGAAGGCGCAATAGCTTATTGTGAAGAGGAAAGAGGATTATTGAAGCATTCTTATGGGTTGCCTTATGCAATACCTGTGGTGGAACATGAACCTTGGCAAATTAGACCAATACCAATACCAGTTTCAATAAGAAATGAATTTATTGAATTAGTAAGACAAAGAATTAGAACAGGGCTTTATGAACAATCCACGTCAAGTTATACTAGTCCAGTATTTTGTGTATTAAAAGGTGATGGAAAATTACGCATAGTACATGATTTACAAGTTTTAAATAAAGTTACAATTAAAGATTCTGGTGTACCACCTTCTCCAGAAGATTTTGTAGAATCATTTGCTGGAAGAGCTTGTTATGGTCTTGGTGATATAATGGGTGGGTATGATGAAAGAGAATTGGCTTCATTTTCACGTCCTCTTACTACTTTTGAAACCCCTCTTGGAAGATTACAACTTACCAGATTGCCTCAAGGTGCAACAAACTCAGTAGCAGTATATCAGGCGCAAATGATGTGGATTTTACAAGATGAACTTCCTCAACATGTAGGAATATTTATTGATGATGGAGGAATTAAAGGACCTGAGTCTGATTATAATAATGAAGTTTTGAAGGAGAATAATGGAATCAGAAAATTTATTTGGGAATATGCCGTGGTATTAGAAAGAATATTATTTAGAATAGAAGAAGCAGGACTTACAGTATCTGGAAAGAAATTTGCTGTGTGTGTACCTGCTTTGGAAATTGTTGGACACGTGGTTAGCAAGCAAGGAAGGAGTATATCAGTTAAAAAGAAGAATAAAATTCAAAATTGGCCTACTCCTGAAAATAAAACTCAAGTACTGGGATTTTTAGGAACATGTATATATGTAAGAATGTTTATTCCTAATTTTGGTCATTTAGCAGCGCCATTAAGGAGGTTAACAAGATTAAAGGTTGAATTTATATGGAGTGAAGAATGTGAAGAAGCTTTTAAATTATTGAAAGAAATTGTAGGGAAGGATATTGTATTATCTGCTTTAAATTATCAAGAAGATGCAAGTCCCATTATTTTAGCCGTGGATTCAAGTCATATAGCAGCTGGAGGAGTTTTAATGCAAGCAGATGATTATGGGAAGATAAGACCAGTATTTTATGAATCAGAAGTATTTACTGAAGTGGAATCACGCTATTCTCAACCTAAATTAGAGTTATGTGGTGTTGCAAAAATTCTTAAGAAATTCAGAACAAAATTATGGGGACAACATTTTGAATTACAGGTAGATGCAAAGGCTTTAATACAAATGATTAACACGCCTAGTTTACCAAATGCTGCTATGACAAGATGGGTAGCTTTTATTCAACTCTTTTCTTTTGATCTTGTTCATAAACATGCAAAAGGTTTTGGGATGCCAGATGGATTATCAAGAAGAATGCGTGGGAGTGATTCAGAATCAGTTGGGAGTTTTAATGAAGATGAAAAGGATATTAAGGTATTTGATAATTTTAAATTAGTAGTGGAGGATTTAACATCAGAAGAAGAGGAGGTTGAAGTTGGTACAATTTGGGCGCAAGAAGGTATTTGGAAATATTTGGAAGAATATTTATTAACATTAAGAAAGCCAGAAGGATGTTCAGAAGAAGATTATCAAAGAATTAAAAGTAGAGCACCATCATATTATGTAGAGGATTTAAGATTAAAGAAAAGAGGAGTACCATATGGAAGATTAGTTGTTTCAAATTCAGAAGGACAGAAATTTATATTACAGAAATTACATGAGGAATTAGGACATAGAGGTATTGAAGAAACTTACAAGAGATGTTTATTGAGGTTTTGGTGGCCTGAAATGAAAGAATTTGTTAGAGAATGGGTTTTGTCGTGTGAAATTTGTCAAAAGAAAAGTTCAAAGAAGGAAAAAGAAATGGGAAGAGCAACAGGAGAAAATACTTTGTTTGGAAGGGTTAGTTTAGATGGTATACACATTAAAGCAGGAGCTTATAATTACGCCATTATTGCTAGGGATGATTTAACTGGATGGATAGAAGCTGCACCTTTAAAACAATTAACAGCACCAGCAGTGGCTAAATTTATTACAAAAGAATGGTTAATGAGATATGGATCAGTTAAGTGTTTTACAGTTGATGGAGGTTCTGAATTTAAAGGAGTATTTAGAGATGCAGTAGCAATGACTGGAGCAAAATTAGGAGAATCAACAGCTTATTGGCCACAATCAGAAGGGATGGTTGAAAGAGGACATAAAGAAATTAAAGGCGCATTAGTTAAGCTTAGTGATGAGACTGGGACTTCTTGGGAAACTTTCTTACCTCAAGTATTATTTGCAGACAGGATTTCCACGAAAAGAACTACTGGTTTATCACCTTATGAAATGATATTTAATCAATTAGCAATTTTACCTGTAGATTTAGAAGCTGGGACTTTTCTGGGAATTGATTGGGATTTAATTTACACAGGAGAAGATTTATTAAAAGCAAGAATGGAACAATTATTGGGAAGAGAAGAATTAATTAAGAAAGCATATGAGAAAATGATGAAAGCAAGAGTTGAAGGAATTATTTATTGGGACAAGAAAAATGCGCATAGGTTAAGGAAGCCATTAAATAAAGGTGATTTGGTTTTGACTTATAATAAAAGTTTGGAATTTCAATGGGGGAAATTATTTAAGAACAGATGGAATGGACCTTACAGAGTAGTAGAACAACATAAAGGAGGAGCTTATTTATTAGAAGAACTTGATGGTACTCAGTTATTGCGTAAATATGCAGCAGAACATATTAAAAGATTTTACTCACGTGGTATAGAAGTTCAAGCAGAAGAAGAGGAGGAAGAAGATATTGAAGAATCAAATTAATTGCGTGAAAAATAAGATATAGTAGTTTAAATTTAATATTTAATAACATTTTAAAAGATTATAAAGAGAAAGATAAAATAAAAATTTGATAAAAATAAAAATACATATAAAAAGAAATTAAATTAATTAAAAGATTGAGGATTCAGGAGGGGTGGATATATTATTAGCATTAGCAGTTTCAGCATGGTTAATAAAAGGGATAAAGGAATGGATATTTGGAGCATTTTCAGGGCCCATTCTACTTACATATTCAGTAATAATATTATCACGCACTCTATTATAAGAATTATTAATTATATTGGGTATGGGAAATTCACTTTGATCACGCCAAATCCTTATAGTATGGTCTAGAACTCTCCAGATATGCCAGGTTTGGGAAGTTACATAATCACTCTTCCAAGGTAAATCATGATTGTAAAGGTCAGTAAATATGGGATCATGAGTAGGATAATTTGTTTCAACAGAAGAAGATATGGATGGGATTGGAGAAGGAGGACCACTTTGAGGATGAGCTATGAATGGATTTAAATTATTATCATAGGTAATTTCATGAGGAGAAGATGAAGGTTCTTTGTCTGGCGTGTCAATTGGTGAAGAAGATATATTTTCAGGATAACCTTAAGAAATTAAAATCAAATAAATCAAATAAAAAGAAGGATAAAAATTAGTATTATAAAATAAATAAAAAATTAATATTATTAACTTACAGCAAGAGAAGCCCATAAATTTACATCTTTCACATTTCCAATGCGTATTTGGGGACTTGGGTGGTACCATAAAATTACATTTAAAATTAGTGGTTCTACATTCTTCACATTCAGATATTAAATCCGGGAAAGTGTTCTTTAAAGGCATTATTAACTAAGTAAGAAAGAGTTGTTGAGGTTTTAATTTTTTATATAATTGGTAAACTGGGGACAGTTTGAGGAAGAAAGAGGAGGATGTGGTGATCAATTTATAGCCGTGATTAAGAAAAAAATTAAAACTTTTTAGTGCTTTAGAAATTTATTTAAAAGGTTCTTTTATTATCAATACATTAATATAATAATATCTTTAATTTCACCGTGGTTAATTGGTAAACAAGCTATACAAATTTATTTTACATAATACTTTACAAATTCAGAAACAAGAAAGTTTAAGTTCAGTGATTACTAAAATGAGGGATTTAAAGAAGAAGATCTTAAGAATAAAATTGAAATTGATCATAAGAAGAAAGTACAATAAAGTTGAATTCAATTGAAGAAAGAAGATTAAAGAGAAATGACGTCAAAAGTGGTAAAATGATGGGAATTTAGGTTTTTAAGAGTTAATAAAAATACTTATAAAAAAAGTGAAAGCGGAAATGGATTCTTGAGATGATTTTAGGTGGGGTTTGATAAGAGCAAAATGGGGCTTACCTTAGAGTGAAGTAGTGTAAATCAGGAGGAAAGGATGGAAAGGGAGGATTTCGAACATTTCGAACGCGGGCCAAATCTCAATGATGTGCGATCTGATCAAAATGATGGTTTTTCATTAGTAATACATATCAAATCTTCACCGAATTGGCCGAAAAATGGCTCAATCGACGCAGAATCTAAAGATCTATAATGTACAAACTTCACATCAACTATATCAAGACTCATAAAAAACTTTTATAATAAGAAACAAATGAAAATATGAAATTCGAGAATGAAAATCAGCGCATATGTAATATTGGTAAACAGGCTGTATCATGGGTTTTGGTTACTGTATTCATATGTAATATGGGTTTTCAACGTGTAATAACTTACAGAATAAGGTTTTCTCAATCTTTACAACTCAATAACTTCATCATTACTCATCAGAAGGTGGGATTGTGGCGTATGGTCTTGGATGATAAGCAAAGATCTATTCAATGGGCTTTAGTAATCAAAAATTGAACAAGTATTGAAGAAATTAGTAATTTTAAAAATCAGAAATGGCTTATTTAGAATCAAAAGAAGATCAAATTAACAATCATGAGGGTTTACTATGACTAATTATGATGTAATAAAGTTGAAAGAAATCAAGTTTGATCATAAGAAGAGGCTATGACGTGGTAAGAAGCATATTGAAGTGGTAAAGAAGAGGTTATGAGGCTGTTTACCGTGGGTTTCTTTTGAGAAATAGGATATATATAGTTGTAGTTGGATTGTGAAGAGTTTTTCTCCCTTTTTTCTTTATCTTCTACGTGGCTATTATTTTGTTTATCATTATAAACTTATTTTAGTAGTATCAGATCACTTAAATACGCCCTTTATCAATGTTATAAAGAGAAATTTACTTTAAAGAATTGTATTGTAAGACTCAAAAGTCAATTGGGAATAATACTAATAAAAGTATTGAGTATAATAAATCAATCAAGGCGCTTTTCTCTTATTCATAATAATAATATTTCATTTAAATTCTTATCAGTACTCCATCAATAAATTCTTATTGACTGGTTTTAGAAGAGCAGTCTTAGACAACTTCTACTAGTTATAATAGTAGATTATCCTCTTCACGTGTTGTATAACCCTTGTTGGGTTATAAATACTACAACGTTCTGATTCAAGAGACCCTTTTGATTTCAATAAGCAGCTTGATCTTGTGATGGTACACTTTCTGGGATATGAGTGCCATCAATTGCACCAATACAACCATCAAACCAGGAACTAAATTGTGCACTTGAGGTAATTTCAACAGTTATAGGTGATCCTGGGCCAGGCTGGCAGGTAAAGTTATCCTTCAAATCTACTGGAGCTGATACAACTTCAAAATAATATCTAGAAATTGTTTCCCCTGAGTGTTGAATTTGTTCAGCAGCAAGAACTGCATTCCCAACAGTGTAAAGAAATATCATGAGCTGTTTTATAACTGTTGTATGTATTGCATTTTTTAGATAAGGCTGCATTACAATTAGAAGTCAATAGAAAGTTGCTTGATCCATGCAACACACATCACAAAATCTAATTGAACTTCTGGCTAGTATTTCTTTTTCATACATTTAGCCACGTAAAGTGGAGGTTTGACATGGGATTTTAAGTTGCTGTGCTAGTTGGGCGCGGTCTAGAGCAGCCACCATCAACAGATAAATGATTTCTTGATTGTGATCTACAGGATTACTTTCTTCAGATGAAGAAGAATCAAGAATCAAAGTTAAAAATTTGAGAGTTTTATATGCAAGGAATATCAGCATTCAAAGCTGATACACATGAGAGGAATCTTGAGTTCAATTGAGTCAAGAACCTAGTCAAGAACTCAAGAGGCCGCTGTTAAAATTCACAAGATAATGAGCAACTCAATCATGCTCTACACAATATAATGCATGGACCAGACTTGTTTTTTTGTTTTTGTTTTCTTTTCTGTAACATAAATTGCAAATTCTTTATTTTTTCTTGTTCTTTTTTCAAATCATGTTCAGTACATTCTTTCTTTTGTTCAGACATCTGTTTTTTATAGCTTATCATTCAGTTTAACTTGTTTTAGTTTTTATCTCCTATTAATTTCTTCTTTTTGTTTCACTCATGAAAGAAATCATCAATTAACACCTGTTGTTTTGGATTCTCTCCTGGAACTGATTTTTACAGAAAGGTATGTCTAGACAATCTAAAATTCTGCAAAAATCTAGTGCTGCAACCAATTACCCTATCACTTTCATCCAATCCTCTCAGAGAGTTAGTCCCAGCAAGTCGGACAAATGCAGGGGTGAGATCAATCAGAAACGCTTCACAAAAGGCTGTACAACACAACACTGCATAAAAAGCTGTGCAGCTGTTGTCTGCCGTTGTCTGCTGTTGTCTGCCCTCAAGATTGATATGGCTACTCTCCCCCTAGCCTAGAGATTATCTGTAGCTAAACTCCATGCCCTTGGAAACCCCACCTTGCACCCACCCATCTTCACTGCTACCCACTACAAACTTGATGCAAATCATCATTTGAATCAATTTCTCTTCACCGCTACATACTACAAATCAAGAATCCCTTTATTTGTAGGATAATATTGTAGTCATTTAGAAACAAAAAAAAACCTAGCTAAACAAAAGACAAAAATAAAAAAATAATACCAATAAACATTCAAAGTAATTGAGTAAAAGAAATATCAGATGTCATGAAGTGATCACACACATCTTAAGCATCAATGAGCAAATTAGCAATACAGACAAAACAAAATTCTTAAAGACATCAACTGAATCAATATATAGAAAGTGGTCTGCGGAGTTTGCAAGGCAATGAGATGAAAGACAATTTAAACCTTTTTTTTGGAAAAACAAAACCATTTCTAGCTAACTCAAACAATCATGGCATCTACTTGAACCACATGAGTCAAATTAATCTATTTCACTTTTTAGTGCCCACAACTGTGGGCTTTGGCGGTAGATCACTTAACCTGGGCTACCAATTGTTAACTTTAGGTTAGCTATTCCTACAGTTAATGCAAACAGCTGCAGGTGCTCTAAGGCTCTATCTTTCTGTGCCCCTGCTCCATCCACCCTCATTGGTGCCTTAAACCTTGTTTTACACCCACCCTTTTCATATTGTTTTTTATTTTCTCAGCAATCATCAATCTATCCAAACCTTTCCATTGCAAAATTTTAATTTTTTCTTGAACTACTCCTGTGATCCAATCAACTTTCATATTTGCTCAAGCCGACTGATTGTTTTTTTGTTCAATTCTTTCAATTCCTTTTGAACTTGCTCAAGCCTTCCATTAGGCAAGCGAGCTAGGTGAAGGTTGTGCATGACTGTTTTGGTATTTTTTGATGAAATGAAATGAATTATTGTCATTGTGTAGTCATGTTCAAACAGCAAAGTGATCACCATGAGGTCAACAGATGTATGTCAACCTCTTTTGGTTAGCTGTTTGGTCTTCTCCAAACCCAAATTTGTGTATCTCAATCTGCTCCTATTTCAAGGGGCAGATTGAAATTTTGTTTTCACATAACATATTATGTGAAAGCCAACCAAATGGGCCTTTATCTCAGCAGTCAAGCTGGTAGCATAGGGACCAAATAGGGGGTGGCTCACATGGGAGTGAGCTTAAATGGCTTGCTACAAGTTTTCTTGCAATTTTGTCCCTGCTACCATCTGACCACACAATAATGGTATTCAAAACTCGAGAAACGGGTCCGAGAAGTGTCAAGAAGTGACATCCAGAAACTTCTTGGACACCTCCAAGATGTTTCTCGGGTCCAAGAAGTTTCATGCTCCACTTGTGTATTTCTCCACAGGTCCCCCTCCTTCTAACTGCCGCTCAATTCAATTCTTTTCACATGGCGGATATACCCTCTTTGAAATCCCCTCTTTCCCGTACTCCATCGACCTTGTCTTTTGCAGGACAAGCTCCTCCGATCCTTCACTACCCTTACACCTTTGTTTCGCCAACTATCAATCCACACTCGCCACTTCTCCACCACCACCATCTCTCGCCAAATATCAACCCGCAAATTTGGGGCACTATGTCTCAGACACCTCACCAAACTTTGATTCGAGCTGAAGAAAACCTACCTACCAATCCGGTTTTGACCCAATTGAGTTCAAATCCGAAGCGCGGAAAAGGATCTTGCAAAAAACCGGCTCCCAAGTCCAACAGCAAACAGCCATCTTCCCCGGTCCGTTCTCGAACCGGGTGGCGCACAGACAAAAACAAGGATGGCAAGACTCCCCTTTGGATTGTAGTGGAATGGCTGATCACTCCGGATGGTGATGGTCATCGTATAGACTGGTGGAGAGGTGAAGGAGGAACAATTAGTAAGGGAAGCGTAGCTGAGGAGGTTGCCAAGTACCTTGCTGAAAACGGATTTCCGAACATCAAACCTACAGGGGTTGAACTCCAGGTATGTCTATCCATCCCTTGTTGATCGAGGTATAGATTGGTTAATTAAGTGTAAATTTCTTTTGGCTTTAGATTCAAGAACTTGAAAAAAGTTACCGCGACGGGCGAGACTTCCAAAAAGGAAGTGGTGAAGGTGTAAAACAAAAACTGATGGAAGATGTGATTGCTGAGAAGGAGGCAAATGGTTATGCATCTGATAGTGAGGAATGGAAGGAGCGACTATCATTTGTAGAAGATTCTTTTGAAGGTCAGTCCGTTATCTTTATGTTCTTTATGATGTGTGACTGATTTCTATTTCATTCATATATTTTTAATTCGTTCATCATTTTTTTTTTAATTTTTCAAAGCTCTGGTTAAAAAAAAATGTCTGTATTATGAAGAAATGGTACCCGCCTTTGGAAGACGAAAGGCGAACTCACCAGATGCTGTGCAGGAATCGAATGAGGGTATTGATGTCGAAGCAATACTACCATCGCAGAGCAAAAAGGTGATGACCGTCAAACCCGAAGACCATCCACTGGAGGCTAACTGTCCTCATCAAAACGAACCACTCGAGGACGATCAATTTGATGACGAAACCTCTTTCGATCGTCTATTTGCGGGCATTGAAAGTCCCAACTTTGAAGAGTTACATAACCAAGATGATCGACCTGGAATTGAAGATCTTGATAGTGTGATTGATGTCAGCCTCAAAGAGTCAAACACCAACGTGGACCTTAGCGCCTCGTCTCCCAAAGCTTCAAAGGCTCGTCACGGGTCCCCTAGAAAAAGCTCTTGAGTGGCTTCTGTGGATTTGTCGACCGGTGGTTGGAGTAAATCGTCTCGAGTGAACTCAGGTCCTTCATCGACGGTATTAACTAATCACTTACCATCATGAGAAGAGCGCAATGCTGAGTGGGACTTCAAAAAAAAACATATGCTAGCCAAACAATCAGCTAGACGTTCTGAAGTGCTCTCGAGCAACCGACTTTCCGAGGTGATTACCAGAAGTTTAAACCCGGGTTCCGATCAGCACAGTCAATCTTTACAGGAGCTCCAAATCAAAAGGGAAACTTTGAATTACAATCAAGCCGAGTTAGATTTTAAGGAAAGGATTTCACAAGAAAACAAAGAACTCAGGAGACGTCGAGAAACTTTGGAATTGGAGAAATTTGAGAAAGAGTTGGAAAGTCAAAAAAAAAATGCAAGATGGAAGATATTTCTATGCGAGGACGATTGTACAAAGAATATATGGATAATTTCAGCATGAGTTAGATCGAGGCCAAAGAAACTGTGGATAAAATGTTGGCAGAAGAATGAGAGGACTAGCAGAAAGCATACAGGTGGCTCCAGTTTTAATTCAATTTGTATTCCTGTCCCTAAATTTCAGTTTGATGCATTTCTTTGTAATTGTAATCGATCTACTTTATGGCCTCTGTTGGAGAGGTCGGCCAAACATAAAATTGCAATTAAACACCAAAGTGTTTCAAAATTTGGTTTTTCATATGTTTGTTGAACTCAAAATCTAATCAGTCTTCAAATAAAATTTGAAGACTGATTTAATCTATGACCTTCATAAATTTATATTTTTTATGAAGTTGATCTTATTATTATGCAGTTGATCTCTCATTTGATCCTCAAATGAAAATACGTCACCGAAAGTTATGACATGCATTGCAAGACAAATTGATGGCTATAAGATCATTAAATAATATGACAAGTTAAGGCTAAGTGCCGAAAAGGTAGAACGTTTTAGCATTGTAATTATCAACGTGAGTTTTATTAGTGTGACTTGAGATGAAATGAGAGATGGAAAACAACCTTAGGATGAGTATGAAATGTCATTCAGAGAAATTGGATACTAGAGAGTCGATTGGTTTTTAACCAGCGTTTCCAAACGCCCCCGCAGGAATGATAGTATCAAGAGATCGGAGACCCTCACTTTGAAGTGAGAGTCCCAATCTCTTGATACGCTACCATTCCCGCAGTGACGTTTTGAAATGGCGGTTAAAAGAGAGGGATCCATCAGATTTAAAAGTTTGAATAGAGACAAAAAAGAGAATCGATCTGTTTTTAACCAGAATGTCCAAACGCCGCCGCAGGCATGGTAGTATCAAGAGATTGGAGACCCCCACTTTGAAGTGGGAGTCCCAATTCCTTGATACGCTACCATGCCCGCGGTAACGATTGGACATTCTAGTTAAAAGATAGGAATCCATTGGGTCTAATAGTATGAATGAAGAGGCAAAGGAGAATGGGAGATGGTGAAGGATACAAAGTGAAGGCAAAGATGGTTTATATATATGAAAATATACAAAGACGGATGTACCAAAACCGTCTACTTTACCAAATCCATCTCCAGAACATCATTGCATATCCCGATATGCACCGGGATATCATATCCCGTCATTGATATCATATCATTTCAGATCTAAATTTATTCGATATCTCATATCGAAGAAATTTAGATATGTTATCCCAATATCAATCGGGATATCATATGCCCTCATATGCCCGATATCAATCGGGAAGATGATATCATATCATATCCAAATTTCAAGCCCTTTAGTTTCAAAGATTTAATCTAATGATATTAATATCAAAATATCTGAACTTTAATGTAAAACACAAATATGAACAAAGAGACTTACCAAAGTCAGACCACTTCTCCCATTAGGCGACAGTATTCTGCAAATACTTCCTTTCGTAACGTGTCATTGTTATCGGCAAGGACTGCGTTAGCTACTGTCGGTGTGTCTTCCCAATATTGTCGCTCCTCTTCACGCTTGGCTGTATTGGGCAGACCATAAGCAAAGGATGTATGTTCATCTTCTGACACAAGGAAATTGTGTAGCAGACAACACGCCATCAACAGCGCGTTTGCGCGCTTGATCGAACGTGGGTTGCGCAACACCAGTCGCAATTCCTTCATCATCTGAAACCGTGACTTCAGCATCCCATTGACGTGCTCGATAACCGTTCGTGCCTCACTAAGATCCTTATTGAAGGCGTTTTTGAGACCAGGCAGAGGGCAGTCAGAGTTTCTCTTGAAGAGGGGAAGGGTGCAATTGGAGGCGCTGTATCCTGAATCGGCAACTAAATATTCTCCCTTGGAGAAGTATTGACCGGGTTGACACCAAAGCTACATATTGGATTGATCAGCTTATTATCATCTCGAAATAACCTAAAGCCCCAATCAAACCTACAGTAGACGTTTGGAGAACTCGCTGGTCATGGACACTTCCACACCATCCATGGCGAGCAAATGTAATCCGCCGCTGATGATCGCACACAATCATCGAGTTCAGGCCGTAGAAATACTTTCTGGTCCAGTAATCCTCTTTGCAGATGACTGGACCAAAAGCTAAAGGGATCAGGGTCCCGTCCACAAAGCCTACACAACCCTTCAACGCCGGATGATCCTGAGCGATATCGTTCCTGATGATTGCACGTTCCTGTGGGGATGGCCAGCTAAGATATTGCGCCTGCAATTCAAGGATTGCGGCTACACATCGCCATGTGTAGTTTTCAACACTCCCATCTAGAATTTGTACAAAAGTCAGTAACAGAATAAGATATAAATGCTTTGAAAACAAGCACCTACCCAAAACACCTAATACACGACCGATGAGTGAAACTTGCCCCCCATTTCCCGAAAGTCCCATATTTGCTAGAGCAACCATGAGTTGCACTTCCACTTTGGCTTGAGAATTGCTGGATTTGTTTCTGAATACTTGGCTGTCTTGAATCTTGTGAAAGAGGGTAATGAAGCTGTCTTTTTTCATTCGCGCCTGATCATATCATCAAGTCAGCTGTTAGGAAACCATTCAAATGACTCTAAAGTGAAAACCGAGCTTGCCAATTTCATGAATATGCACTCTGAAGCATTCATAATACCATTGAAGAGCTTGTGGGAATGATCTCTTTCGCGGAGGGTTCTTGATGTCAGGTATCGCTGATTTTGAACACGTTCCAGTTCGGCTAACCAAAGTCGTACTTCGTTGGTATTTGAATCCAAGTCTTCAAGTCTTCCTGATCTTCTACTTTTCATGATGAAACCTAAAATTAACCGAGTGTTTGGAGTAAGTGGAAGATTGGGTAGTAACTGAGGCAGGAGGAAGAGAGTCAATAGTGATCTTGAGGTGCTTGAGGGATGCTTTGCTGAAGATAGATGAAGGTGGTCGTCTTTGGGATGAGCAAGGAGGTGGCGTGATACCTTTTTCAGAACTTGTAGGACTTGTTGTTGGGCAGAGACCCGCGGCATCTTGAGATGTGAGGCAAAAGGGACTTGGAGTAGAGGTCTCAAAGTGCTTTCAAATATTCTGAGAAGTGTCAAGAAGTGACATCCAGAAACTTCTTAGTGTCCAAGAAGTTTCTGGATGTCACTTCTTGACACTTCTCGGACCCGTTTCTCGAGTTTTGAATACCATTAATCAACATGAGCTCATGAGAAGGATGTTTCTTGGCATTCCTGCCTCAGCCAAGAATGCTGAGGGAGTCAACTTGAGCCATGGGATAATAAATATAAGGGTGGTCCAAGTATGGATTGGGAGACAGGAACAATTACAAAATTCAAGATCTTCATGTGTGGCTTCTTAAAAGCTCAGCATCCCATGAAGTACAAAGGTGACCATGTTGTGATTTCACATTCTTTGAGGGTCCCCAAAAGCTTGCTTGCCAGGTAGTATATCTGACTGATTAACGATGATCTAATTGGTAATCAAGTATGTAAAATGAAATCTATGTCTACATAGAATAAGATCTGGTCAGTCTGAGTTCAGAGTGACGTCATCTGATCAAGAAAAACTTTTGATGTTTTTAACCAATCAGATTTCCATTTTCAACTTTCATCGATTCTCAACAACTTTTATCTTTGTATCTCTTTGCTGTGGCCGGATTAGATAGATACAAAGCTAGTCAACTCATAAAAATCATATCAACCTCAATCAGCTTCTCGGTTCGTCTATCATCATCTATCGTTATTCACCATATCTCATTCGAAAATCAATCTTGACCACTGGTGATAATGGAAGAGCATCATTTTCAAGAAAGTAAGTTTTGAATGCTAGATCCATCTTGACATTCTGAATGTGATCTCGCTTTCTGTTGTTCGATCACTGAGTTGATTTTGGGTTTTAAAAGATTACTCGGGTCGGAATCCTGTTCCTACAGTTCAAAAATATGAGGCGAACTTACTCGCCCAAAACACCGGGGCTAATCCTGACGAAGTACCAAAGACCACCTCGGACGCCACATCTGATGACGTCAACAAAAGCTATACCATGGATTCGATCAAGACTTCCCCAGGACCTCATCGAGCCGTCAATGAAACACATGATGATGATGTTGATAAGCCTGTGCGTAAGACTGATGATGCTACAGATGGCAAGATGTCTGAAAAGGACGATATCATGGAGCGCATGTCTCGCTCTAAAGAGAATCCTACCAAGGCACTTAAACTCCATGGCGAGCGTACTGTGAAAGATCCGGTCACAGGGAGCGAAGTGGTCATCAGTGATGCTAAATCGGATCCAAAAGATGGTGATTACTTCTTTGGCTTTATCCCCATACTCCAATCCTATTCTTCGCCTGAGCAAAATGCTGAACGAGGAACATTTTTCTTGTATGAAAATGTATCATATGTACCATGTGAACGACTGCGCTCCAGCCGAAAAGAAATACTCTCTGAATCCTGCCACAATAAATGAGAAATACGCTGAAGGTCACCGCGCAGACCGCACCGCGCCCAATCCGATCACTCCTGGAAACATCTGCCTACAACCGTTCCCTCCTCCAGTCGGATCGGACGTGATGTCAAGACTTGGAGAGATCAGTACCAAGATATCTTCAATTTTCCTCATTAGTCTTGGAATTTTGTGGCTTGCTACAGCCTTTGGTCACGGTTTTTGGCCATGGCTGTGGAAGACCAGCTTGATCTCAGTTGCTGCGATCGTTTCTTCTTCTCAAGTGGGACTCATGACGCGAAGATTGGAAAAAGAGATTGAGCAGGTGAGTGTGATGGTGTATTCTCGATCCGGGGTCGCTTCCGCAAAACACTCAAATGACTCATCAATCAGGTACGTTATGAGATGCACCGACAAAGAGGTCTACAACACTCTCCTCCAACCCCTGAGTCTACAGAGTGGCTGAACGCATGTGAGCTACTAAATTTCGCCTGAAATGTAATTGATGAATCGAATGAACTTACATTTTTCTCGTCACAAACAGTCATCTCCACATTTATGGGCTTGATCAATCCCGAGATGTTTTTACCAATTGTAAGTTATACACTTTGTTCTTAGCTTTGTCGGAGGCCTTGGTTGAATATAAGAGGTCAAATTGTACTGAAATACGTCTTACCAAAACAAATCATCAAAGGCTGATACTATTGAAGATGTCATGCAAGCATCGTTGCCAAGTTTTGTTGATGCAGTAAAAGTTTCAGATATCGGACAAGGCGATACACCATTCCGAATTCTTGCCATGCGAGCGCTTCCAGACAAGCCGGGTGACCGCGAATACCCACGCGAAGAGTGGATCATGGGTGAAAATTCAGATGAACCAAAGGGTGATGATCTCCAAGCTCATAAACAAGAAGAACAAAGTGGAGATTATATCAACTATGAAGTATCATTTGCTTATCAAGCGAAGCCTGGCAAGTCTGATAAACTCAGATCTCATAACATTCAGTGAGTGATGTCTTAATTTGGCGCTTCCGGCAAGAGTTGATCAAACCTGATCGGACTTTTTTTAGTCTCATGATTGAGTTCTTCATTGGATTATACGACTGGCTCCATATTCCAATCCCAGTTTGTGAGTCCCCTCCGCTTGACAAAGTCATCTTTGAGCTCAAGATGAGGTTAGTCTCTTATTGTGGCTCGGCATTTGCCTTTTGCTTTATCAGGGATTCAAGTCGATGGACTAGCGGGTACAGTACGGTTGAGACTTCAAATGATACCTGACACTCCTTACATTCGTAATGTACGAATGCATCTCTCTATCTTCTAATGAAAATCCTATTGGAACTACACATTAATTTTATACAACTCTCCGCTCGTTAAAACAGCTAACCTTTACAATGATGGGGGTTCCAAAAATTGAAGTATCTGCTAAACCTATGGTCAGAGCAATTCCTAATATACTTGACTTACCGATCATATCAGGATTTGTCCAAAGCTCTATCGCGGCTGCTGTAAGTTGATCATCCTCACAGCCTGTGTCTTGCATTTGTTAAATAAGCCTTAGATTGATCGTGACCGTGTCGGCATTCAGTGCGCTGAATATGTTGCCCCGAAATCAATGACGATAAATGTTCAAGAGATGCTTTCTGGATCAGGAGTAAAGGAAGTCACGCATAATCTGGGGGTTTTTGTCATTACTATTCATCACGCTTCGGATCTATCTGCGCAAGACTCGAACGGATCGTCTGATCCGTATATAGTCTTGGCCTATGCTAAATTTGGAAAACCGTTGTACTCGACCAGAATCATCACCGAAGAACTGAATCCAGTATTCGAAGAGACTGCGTTCTTGTTGGTTTCCGATGATGAGCTACGAGCTAACGAGGATGTTAGTGTCATGTTGTGGGACTCAGGTAAGTTTATGTTGATGTTGAGCGAGAATCGGTTGAATAGACAGCTAACAAGCCATGCTAATCTCTTTGCCTGGTATATGAACATCCGTATATGAACATCCATCCAGACGAAAGATCAGCAGATGACTTGGTTGGGCGTGTCCAACTTCCTGTGGCTGAGATCATGAAAAACCCTAACAAATCAGAGCGCAGGACAGACAAATTGCGAGGATTTCAAGATGCCGATGACATGCCGGGCTCGTTAACGTGGTCGGTGGGATACTATTCAAAAGCTACACTGGATGCTGGATTACAAAAGGATGTGCTTTCGGACTCAGCTCATGACCCTGTACCCCGAGGCGAGCCAGCTGGTCCCAAAACACCTGCGAAACATATGAATGTTTCTACTACCAATACCCCGCCACCACAGAGATGGAAGTCTGGAATCTTGTCAATTATCATCCATCATATCAACAATCTCGAACGTGCTAACTTGAAAGGAGCTAGTGGAGGTGATCGCGAAGGCAATGCAGGCCAAGATACTGCGGAACCGAGTGAACATGACGATAATCTTCCAAGTGGGTACTGTGAGATCATTGTAAATGATTTGATGATTTATAAGACGCGTGTCAAGCAATATACGACCATGCCTTTCTTCGAGGCTGGTACTGAATATTTCATTCGAGATTGGACTGAGACTGTAGTTCGGATCGCGGTCAGAGATTCACGCTTGCGAGAGAAGGATCCATTATTAGGTGTCATCAATATTGATCTTGAAGATTTATTCGATAAATCTGGCTCTTCCCAAGTCAGTCAGTTGTTCTCTTTACAAGAAGGTGTTGGTTTCGGTCGCGCACAAATCTCGGTGCTCTTTCAACCTGTGCAATTGGATCTTCCTAAAAATTTACGGGGCTGGGACACATCAACACTTGAAATCACTTCCGAAATTGTTGCGGAAGTCTCAGATGAATTGGCCGCAGAGTTTAGAAAGAAGAAAAAACTGAGACTCAAGACTTCAGAAGATACGTACAAATTACAGATTGTTTCTTCTTCAAATGATTCGGATTCAACAGGCAATGACAAGATGGACCAAGCACCTGGCTTGATCAGTTGGAGTAACAAAAGCGGATATCAAGACTATGATCAGACCTTGATTCGAATCCCAATCTATGATCGCTACAAATCCTGCGTGTCGTTTGAGGTTGGTAGAAGTGGGGTGGTAAGTACACTGGCCGCCTTATTACCAACTGAAAAACTACATCTCGCGGTCTTGTGGCTTTACACCTTGGAAGATGATGTAGCGACAGAGATCAGACTACCAATCTTGTCAGGGAAACGGTTGAAAAAACTCAAACAGAATGTGATTGGCGATCGTAAGTCTTACTATCAACTTCATATAACCATTTTTTGCTAGAAGTTTGGATTCTGATTCATGATAAATAGAGACGAAGGCTACGCATGAATACGAGATATGTGGCTACTTGAAATTCAAAGCAAGACTTGACCCTGGTCTAGATCCGGATCATGAAAAGTGAGATTTCAGTGTTATCTCATGTTCTGACAGACTGGAGCATCTAGCACACATACTCACGTTTCCTGCGCATTGTTATTTAAAGGTATTCTCAAAGCGCAGTTGCACGTCACACATTTGAAGCTTATGATAATACCGAAGGACAAGCAGAAAAATCTATACGAAACGCGCATGCATTGAAACGTAAAAAAACACTCAATGACAGTAGTAGTGATAGTGATAGTGATGAGGATGATCAAGGAGGAGGAATCAGACATAAGTTTACCAGTTTGATTGGAAAAAAAGATGATGAAGAAAAAGCGATTGAAGAAGCACATACTAAAGCATTAAATTCAAGACATCGAGGTAAAATGCAATTTGGACCCGTTAGAACGACTGTTTGGATGAAAGAAGGGCTTGGGAAGAGAGCAAGAGACTTGAAGAATCGGATTTCTGGAAAAATTCAAAAAGAACGTAAGTTTTGAAATTTATAAGTTATTGGATTGATTGTTCAATATATATATATATATACGAAAACTCTTACTAAATCTTCTGGATGTTTTTTGTAGCTGAGGTTGAGACTGAGGGAAGAGCTTGAAATCTGCATTGCAAGTTATAAGGAAGAAGAACATGCACGGTTCTTTGTTAAGAATTTAGGATATATATTGGTATGTAAAACGGTTTACAAAGTTGTATTTTTTTTGCTGTGAAAAGTTTGTTTGTAGAGTAGGTCATGAACAAATAATGTAGCTTTTAAAATGAATTGGGAAGTAACTCGATGAATAATTGATCGTTATCTAAAATTACAAGATCGTTTTGTTTTGAACAGTGTGCGAGGTTCATTTTGGAATTGATGTATTCTATTTTAGAGAAAGAGGTGATGGGAATGTTTTTTTATTCAAGACTCATCTTTTTGAATCCAGAAGAAATACCAAGGGCTCTAGTGGATTGATACGTTGAAAGGACTTTACTGTTATGTCATCCTCGAGGGATTCAAATAGGTACCAACTGGAAAAGGTCGCGCGGAAGGAAGCCATTCCTTTGTTCTTTGCAATCTTGGATCTCTCATCTTGAACATGTTTTGGTAATCATATCAGATTGGATATATATGATTTCTCTGCGCAGGAGGTCAAAGACCTGGCAACTAGTCATTAGGAACATATAAAGGTTTTGGAGTCCACAATAGCGTGTTTGCCATCTAATCACAGATCATAACACTACCAGCATAAAGTAATTTCCCCGCGAGAGAAGAGAATGAATCTTGAGTAAGAAAGGACCAAAAATCAACCAGATCTGCATTAAACTGCATTGAACTGCATTAAATCTGCATTTTAGGCCTTTTGTTGCTTCAAATGCAATTTCTTTTTCTCACAAGGAAGAGACTTATTGCTGGTAGTGTAAGGAGGTCGGCAAAACAAAATACAAATGATAGTACTTATGGACATTCCGTGCAATAGGGTCCTTGCTGGAGGGACCTTTCAACAGAAAAAGGCACATTACATAGAAGACACAGAGAAACAAAATATAGCATACATCATATCACGTTAAAAAATCATTTGGTCTCATAAGATAGAATTTTAAAATGCAAGATGATGATGAATCAAAGTTAAATTAAGCCAGGACAGAAAGTACAAGGTAATAAGGAATGACAGACAAACCATCATGAAACTGCGAGCCAGGCCAAAAGATGATTTGGGAGTTTAATCCGACCTCTCAAACAGCATTGGTATCAGCTAGAGGCAAAAAAGTCAGAAAGATAGTTCAGGATTAGAAAAGGGTAAGATGAATCGGAATTGAAAGACACACTGATTTCATCTGTTGGTTATTCAAGCCAAAGATGCTCCCTGTACCAATTCCAAATCCGCCAAACGCACCACCAACACCAAGACCTTGGAGTCTGCGTAAGAAGATGTTTTGGAATGTACTGAAAGCACCAGAGCTGTAAGGGTTGGGTACTCTTTTGAGTACTCAAGGCTCACTAAAAGTTTAATATCTATATATTTATTTATATATTTTTGAATTATATTTTTTAATTTCAAATATATAGTAAATACAATTATAAAATAGGAATTGAATGAATTAAAAGAAAGGAAATCTGTTAGAATATATCTAACAGACTTTGATGAAGGTTGGATCCAAGTCCTTCCTTTAATCTTAAAGTTTATAGACTAAAGAGTGATTTGAGATCACTAATCTGGTTGTTCTCAAAGTCACAAAATCATGGTTGTCATGGAGGTCACCAGCCTAAAGTGCTTCTTAAGGTCACTAGCCTAGAGTTGTTGGAGGTCACTAACCTAGTATGTTTTCTACTTGGGGAAAGCAGAGGATCCAGGAGGAGGGAATTATATATGACTCACTGTTAATCAGGGAACCTTAAAGTGTGTGGAGTTTTATCACTAGTCTTATTTTATAAGACCATTGATCTGTTCTTCAATAGAACTTTTGTTAGTTTTTAGAAGTATTGTGTGATTAATTTTCCCTGGGGGAATTTCCTTGAAGGTTGAGTGGGAGGGTTCATATATTCCTCTCTCTTAACCTAACTGTTGTGATATTTGTTTGTATCACTCTTTTGGTTTGTGATTGTCAATTGTTATTGGTTAGAGCATCCGCACTTGTGCGGTAACTCGGATGCGGTAAGTGTAAATTTACCGCAACCGCAGGTCTTTTTCCACACCGGTGGAAAAGTAGACCTGCGGTACCTAATTTTCTGATCGGTTTGAGGTAAGGTAGAAGTAAATATAATCATACCCTACCTCGCACATTATCTTCGGTAACAACCCGGGTTTCTCAAAAAGTACTGTCTGGCATTGTAAATGAACAATTTGTGTGGTATACTGTAAATTCAAATTTGAAACTTTTCACCGGTGTGGAACTTGTACATTACACGTGCAGTAACAAATGCTACGTGGCAGTTACTGTACACCAGTGTGGAATCTTTCCAAAATAACTAACGTTTACCTTACCGTACAGGTAGGTACCACAAATTTAACCAAATCTTACCGCAAACGAGTGCGGATGCTCTTATGGTGATTAATGTTAAAGTCATTATGTACAGTACCCTCCAAGTGGTTTTTGTAATCACTCAGTTCTGCAGTGGTACCGGGGATTTTTCTATAGGAAGATTTTAATGAAAATGCTCTTGGTGTTGGGTGTTGGTCCAAACCAACAGGTTACGAATGCTAGGCGTGGGGACGTGTAAATTATGTAATATAAGCGTATTTGACTATTGACACTGAGTTATGAGGTGTTATTGTGTTTCATGTGTTTTTACATATATGTTACATGTTCTTTTCAGTATGTACATATATGTAATTATAGTTTTAGGGGGTTTATTATTTTATAAGTCATCCCTTTAGTACATGTACATGTACATGTGCTCAGGGCTGACAAGGGCATTTGGCAATGAAGTTACATTGACCCCATGCATAGTTATTGCCCACGGAAGGCAAACAAATACCACCCATGCCAAATTGACCCATAAGGCGACCAAACATCTGCTGGATGAATGGGAAGCCTGCTGCTCCCCAGATCCCTCCAACAACCCAATCCTCAAATCAATTGTGTATTGGATGTGCCCAGATGCCTGTGTCTTTGGTTGAAAGTGGTCGGCTGAAGAGGCCAAGCAGCTTTATCTTTCACTTTGGGGTTTGGTGATTGAGACAGAGCTTAAGGTACATTTTTTCTCTTATCATTTTGAATAATTGTTTTTTAGTTTTCAGTTGATTGGTACAAATCTCTTTTTGACTTTTGCAGGAGTTAGACAGTAAGTTTTGTCTAATCCAGGATGTGTGGACCATGAAGGGAAACCTTCATGTGTTCATTAGGTCATCCGTGTCCTTCATCCAAGAGGACTAGACTTATGTAGTCAAGCACTTGTCCTTAAAACTGGTTGTGTGGTATCACAAGGCTCATCTCCTTGCTGAGCCAATAGTGACAATCATGAAAAAGACTGATCTCTACCAAAAGATGAGTTTTTTTATTGTCCAATTACTTTCTAAATTTCTCTTTGATTCATTTTTTCGTGTTTTCTTCCACTTGTTTGTTTCTATTTCATGTCTTGTGTTCACTTGCTAACATAAAATCCTCTTCTTTTACATGCTTGCTGGCGCTTCTGATTTGGGAAGTAACAACATCAACTTTGGGACAAAGGCCAATGAACCAGGTTCAACTTCACTTGGAACCCCAAGACAATGTTGGTTTGCTGATTCTGTCACAAGATGGGTCACATTGTGAAGGCAGGGCTCAACGCCCTGGGAATGACACCCAGGTGTATTCAGCACAGCACTTTGGGCCAATTTCCCCCAGTGGAGGTCATGGCTGTGATTGATGAGGATCAAGAGTCAGAAGGGGATCTTGCTGACACGGCGGGATCCAATCAACCTAATTCAGATGATGAAGGTGTTAATAGTCAGGCGGACAATGATATCAAGGGTGATTACAACCCTAATGACTCTGACTCAGATTCCAACAGTGATCCCCATCCAGACTCTGAAGAAGAAGACAAGATGAAAAACCTGGAAACTATTGGAAATGCCAGGCTGCTTACTTACTTGGGGACACTTATATGAAGCAATTGGCTAAAGATGTGAGCAAATCAAATAATCCAACTACTTCATTGAATGTCTCTAGTTTTTTTGTTTAATTTATCTTAGATGGACACAGTGAATAAAAAACTCACCCAATCTAGTGGCCACCGCGCCAACTTCAATTGACGCCATGAAAGAGCCAACAGTCAACGTAAGGTTGACAAGCTGCCACCTCTCACGGCCCTCTTATCTGGCCATGGGATACAATGGGGCATTCGTGCCGGAAGATGGCAAAAAATGTGGGAAGCAAGGGATGTAAGTACCAATCCCCACTCACATCTCTTGTAAATACTGGTTCTTATATATATGTTTTGTATTAAGCTAATCGACGGAGTGAGAAAGAGGATTTGGCTGATGTTCATTCAAAGCAACGCCGTGCAAAAATGGAGGGTAAGAAACATGGCTTTTTTGAAGAGGTCATCTTCTCAGTTGCAGAGTGGCAAGCTATGCAAGATATGCTGAACATTCTCACAGTAAGTAGTTCAACTTTTCTGTTTCTTGAGTTTAAAACTTCATTGTTTGTTGAAACCAAATACTGATGGTTCTGAAACCACTCTACAGCCATCCAAGATTCTAACGCAACAAATGGAAGGTAATGTACCTACAGTTTAAATTCCTCGAGGATGACATAACAGCACAGTCCTTCCAACCTATCAATCCACTTGATCATCTAACATCCCCTTTGCTTCTCCGGAAAGCAAACATGCAGATCTGCGCTAGGAGAATTTTTATTGTAGTGTTATATGTTATGTGGGCCAAGGGTATGTATACTGCAAGTTGTCAATAAGCCGACCAAGACCATCTTTCCCTTGGTCTTTGCCCATCTGACTTATTCAAGGTCAAACGATTTATCTATACACCAAATCATCTCTCCAATCTCCAAAATGAGTCTACCCACAAAGATTCCAAGAAATACACGAAGTTTTTCCGCAGAAGCACTGTGGTGTGCGAGGTAGGGCTGAAGTGACATGAACTGATCATAACACCACCGTTGATGGTGGATGCAAGTTCGAAGATTGCTTTTTGTACCATGTTGTATGTGATAGACATGACTCAGCAGCTCCCAACCCAAGCAGTGGTGCTATGTAGCCAAAATCAGCAGGAACGTATCGGGCGGTCTTTCCGAACCCTCAAGATCGACTTCAACAATGAATTTGTGATGAATACTTGAGATTCAAGCTATCACTAGGCTTTTAACATACAATCTCCAGCTGTGCAAGGAGGCCTAAGTGTATATAGCATTCATGAACGAATCCGGCGAAACGAGGTGGTTTTTTGATGAACGTGATGTGACGCAATAAGTGATGTCATATATGGGATCTTCACATACTACGTTGTAACGAGATCGTCCGAACTTTCGAATCGCGGAAAAAACACCGAACGAGATAGCGACCTAGAGCGTGCGATGTGCAGCTCACGCACGTGTAAATCTGGCGTTGCAAGGTGTCGTTATCATGGTTGGGATGAAACTTGAATGTTATATCGATCAGCTTGTATGCGACGGTACACTCATTGAGCGTAATCAGGATGCGGAGGGGTTGCCACGCACCCCAGACCTCGAAAGGAGAGAAGTTTTTTGTGGTTTTTAAAAGGTATTAAATAGGATTACAAGCAAACTAATTTTTGTGAAAATCACAAGTGCTTTTTCATTTACTAACGAGCTCTCATCTAAAAGCCCAACTCAACTGATTTGTATTTCGATCTCCAGAGGAGTCGTATTGTGAGTCAAGTACCGGTCCAGAAGAATTCAATGGTCTCTCCTGTTGACATGCCTCTTTTTACCCAAGATTTTCTTGGGGCAATTCTCCTCAAGATATCAATCACCAACATCTTAACCGCTATTAAAAAAAGTACATCAGCGCCACAGTCCTCGTTCCTAAGGAGTGTGATTTAAACCACCATCGGGATAGCTACACTTGGTGAGGAAATTCTAGAATCGTTGATGGCAGCTTGAATTACATTCTGAAATTTGAAATTTAATCCTTTGACAGAACTAATCTAAAGATGGACTACATCCAGAGGCGACACTGCTTTTCGATTTTAGGATTTATCTTTCTACTAGTACTCTCCAGAGAAAATGTGGCTTCAACATCATTTGTTAGCCGGTCTGAAGAATCTATATCAGCTTCAAACGTCCCTTTAGGATTATGGAAACGTGAAACAAAACCGCCAGGTGGGACAGATGATGGTCATAAGAAACCACCAGGCGGGACAGAGGATGATCATAAGAAACCACCAGGCGGGAAAGAGGAAGAAAATCATAAGCCGAAGGTAGATGACAAAAAACCACCAGGCGGTAAGAACGATGGTGGAGTACCTGCCTGTGCTGGCGCACCAAAGGGCGTGTTCTCATTACTACCATCTGCGTTGAAACTACCCAATAATGCTGGAATTACTTGCCATAATGCTAGTACTGAGCATAAAATTGACAAAAGAGAAGAACATCCTCCCGTCCCGGGCAAAGGGGACCCTCACGGGAAGGGGGATCCGGCTGATCACGGCAAAGGCGCCGAGAAAATGGATTCCAAAGATTGTGTTTGGTAATCAGAATTCCATCATCATCTTTTTTCCATTATTTAAACGATTGAAATTAACGAAAACAAATTTATTCAATTCTATAAAACAGTGCATTCAACTTACTTCAACAATACTTATATTCAAAGAACGGTAAACCTGATCCAAAGGAAACCGCCAAAAAAGGTCCATTTACTTATAAATGGAAAAATGGAGCAGCATTTGGAAAAGCATGTCCACTTCCTCCTACAGAAAAAGTTGAAAAATGTGATCCAAAGAAAAAAGGATCATGCGCTCTTGTGCCTTCTAAGCTCAAGGGATGTGCAACTGTTAAAAGTTGTACGGTCAAAATCACTACCACTGGGAAATCAGATTTGAGGTAAGTGATAAATGATGGCCTACCCCTTATTTTCATCATACTTGGTTCTTTTTTGCAAATTGATTGGAAAAGAATGACTAATGTGAAGTTCTTGATACACTTGTAAATCTTCAGCTCTCTTCCAGTCCAGACTGCACTCACGGATTTACACTATGGGTTCCAATCGTACGCTTGGTCATGCTGCCCACTCAATGTGAGTAACTGAACAAAACACCATTATTCTCTTTCGTAAACTGATACGATGATTTTATGAATGTGAATCCAGGGATTTGATTTAGCTATCAATGACTTTCCGGGGGCGAAAGAGACCACTGACTCCTTTGAAGTAGAAGGAGGTCCGTCCAGTACGACAAAATGTGAAGCCTAAACAACTTAAAGCTTTAGAATAGAATACGACAAGCGTCTAATTTTTTAAAACAAAAGTGACATGAATGAATCTGTGTTGTCAGGATTTTTCTTGAATAAAGAATCTTAGGAGTCAGCGGGTACTACTCTTTGTATTTTGATGAAAACTTCATCAGATCTCTATAGAATCTCTATAGTAGAGATTTGAGATATGATTCAATTTCATCTAGAGTTTATGGGCAATTTGTATCAAAGAGTTTCAGGATATTCTTGTAGTCAAACATTTCTCTTTCACCCACCATGAGATCACAATTAAAGAGAGAGAGAGATTGAATTCAAGCAAGTTGAATGTGAGGGAGATGAATAGATTGCTGCATACCGATTAGGTCAATTGGAATCCTGTTTTTGAATCATTCATTTGATATCATTCCCGGAATATCATTTGGGTTTGTTTTTGCCACAAGTGATACAAGGCTAAGAAAATATATAAAAAAAGTACTACAACAAATGAATAAGAATTGAAATGTGTTTTAAAAGTGAAACCACCAAACTGTCAAAAAGATAAAAATATATGAAAATCCATGAAAAGTAGTCAATCAAACGTTCACGATCTCTCGATTATCTATCTTGAAGGAAAATATTTCAAGTTTTTTTCCGAGTACATTTTATTGATGATTTATAAATGAAGAAGCAAGATGATCACCATTAAACCTAGCAGATCTGATTCCCAAATCCATACTTTTTCCTTGCTCAAGACTTTCTTTAACTTTTTCCATTTCTTCAAGTTTAAAATTTAAATAAGATAAAGAAGGAGTAACTTGATCAATCTTTTCTAAAAACAAATCATCCTTTAACTTTTCTTTAATCCTTTCAATCGTGATTTTCGCATATTGACTTTTTCCAAGACTATCAATAAACTTTAAGAGTAAAATTGAATCTAATCTATCTTTTTCGATTTCATTCGAATCTTCAATAGTCATCCCTAGGTTTTCAATTAATAATGCGCGACTAATTTCTGGTACGGTTAATCCTAATAGTTCTGGATCTTTTTCAAGACGGGGTTTAACGTGTCTAGCTTCTGAAAAACTCAAGTACTTGATCATCTTTTTCCTTAGAATTTCTAATATATTTTGAATTTTTCAACCAAAATGAATCGCAAAGGTCAGTAGAGATTACTGATGAGTTGAGAAACTTTTCTTCTTAATGGTTTCAAGAAGCTTACCTTTCTCGCGGTCAACTGAAAATAGTCTCTCTAAGCTCAGGTATGATTCTATGTTTTTTTGAATTTCTTCTGGGGACATTACTTTAGATTCGAGTAGAAAGATATCTACTTGTGAATTCATCATCATATATTTTCATGATCATTTTCCGAAATCAAAATGATTTTGAAGATTAGCCAAATGATTCAATTCATCGAAAATGCATTTGGTAGGATGACTGACCGTCCCTTGGAAGGTCTTCTGTACGAGGTTCAGATTTGAAAATGACTCCTGTGAAGTGTTGATAGGATTTCAAATTGATAACGTAAGATATTGTTAGACTATGTGAACCAAATATAATAATTTACTAACGATATGTTTTAGGTATCGACTTGAACCATATCCAGACTTTTTCAAAAAAAGATGTGATTTTATCTCGTGTACGATCCATCTCAGGTTCACCATGATTCAAGACAATGGATCCTAAAAGCCCAAAAGATCATCACAAGACGTTCATTTATCAGTTCTTCTTCCACAAGTTCAAATATCTCATTCTATATCGATTCACGTACGAAAGCTTTTTTTGAGTTCTTGCATAAACTCTCTAACCTTGGTGTGATGCTTTTTCAAACGAATAATCCATGGCGATGGCGGCTTAGGATTGGGTGAGATATCTCCATGACCCAGTTCCTTGAGGGATTCCTTTTGAACTTCCGTGTCAAACAGCTTAGGTAAGATATCTTCATAACCCAGATCTTTGAGGGATTCTTTTGGAATTTCCGGTTCGATCAGCTTAGGTTGTGTACTATAGATTCCAGTGATACGATCGGGTGAATTTACATATACCCTACGTTCTGTGGCTTTTTTTCTCCTTCGCCTTCTTGCTTCTTGTTTCCCATCAAAGAAGTCATTCAAATCTTCTTCTTTGACTTTCGTAGTACGATGAACTTGATCTGATTCATGAGTAGATATAGGGATAGGTTTACTACCAGATTCTTGACCTTCATTATCCTTATTACTTGAAGTTTTCTTTTTGGCTTTAGAATTTCTGAACCCGTTAACTACATGATTACCTTTACAACCCATCCCATTTAAAAATGATCTTCTTTTAATTCGCCTATAACATGGGATCGGTTCATAATTTAATTTGGAATTTTTTAGGTCTTTTTCTGATGTACTTAGAAGACTTATATCCTTCAGAATTTCTCCTTTGACTATAATGATCATCCTACATGAGATTAATAACCAGATGTATGTTAGATTCATGTTTGTTTGTTTTTGTGAATTTCTTCAGTGAATAAAGTTGAAGAGTTAAGCAAACTAAAAGAGATGACTAATTTTTCGAGTGGTTTATTTCCCTTTGGAATAGTCGTTGAAGATGTCAGAGGATCTTAAGATGGTAGATTAGATTCAACCATTTCGTTCATAGAAATCCCCTTTCTTCAATGGAAACTGATGAATCAATCGTCTAAGTCTGATCAACCCGGAACCAAACATTCTATGTACCATTGTAAAACAAATCCATCTTGTTTTCGGGTGAACAAACTCTATAAGAGGCTTGTGTTAGAGAACACTAAAAAGTCTTTAGCCTATAAAACATGAGAGGCTTTTGGGCTAATGAGTTAATAATTACGTCTCAACTTCGTCAGCCTATTGGTAGGAAGATCACGTGTGCACAGACAAGGAAAGATGTCTCATCCAGTAAAGAAAGTGAATCTTTTAAAACTCTTTGAGCTAGATTACCCCTATTGGCGTTGTACATCATTTAGCGCGTGTCAGAGGACGCGCGATGGTCCAGGTGAGATTGAAGCGCGTGTTTTGAAGACCAAAAGAGAAGATAGTTGATTTCTCTTGATCGTAGTAAACATAAGCAAGGTACATAAACAAAACGACCAGCGTATGCTTTCCAGGCTTTACGAAATTACTAGGATATCTTTTGCTATCTTTGGCAAATCTAGAGCAGGACTTCTTATGATAGACTATAAATGGTAGTATCTGAGATTATCAAATGACATCATTATATCTGATCAAAGGCTTTCTAGCTGAATTATGCCGTATATGACATCTAGTAAGTAGTAAAGCGGGTAACGATTCAGCTTTTTGAAAACTGTTGGATGTTACGGTTGTCTTTATTGATGATTGAAAGGTTATGTGGTGGGTTTAGCTCATGAAAAGAAGTGTGATTGAATGAAGTTTGAATGAGAATGAAGTGGGTTTGTTGAGGTTTTGTGTGAGAATGAAGAGAATGAGTTACCGAGTTCAAGTTGATCAACTCTGATCAAACCAGGCTGGTTACCAAGGTGAAATGTGGTTTGAGAATGTATGCGCTCAATGTAGTTTTGGATAATACATTATGACTAAACTGAAGTTCAGATTACAGATTTAGAAGATCCTCTTGACCATTTGATTCTTACAATTCCACATTCTCCACATCCTAGAATCCACATTCCACATTCCACATTCCAAACCATCAATCAAGCAAATCAATTCAAAACAAACACAAAAACAAAAACAAAAACAAAAACAAAAACACTCTCTTAGTATATCCGCCTAATGAGAAGATGTCTGCTACTGTAGCTACTGTGGCTTATATTCCACCACTTGCCACTTCTTCACCTTCAACTTTCACTGATCGACCCACCAATGTGAATTATGGTACTTCAACTGATCAACCTGGTAATACTAACATTTATCTATATTACTTTATAGTCCCTTATCTTGATGCTCATGTACTCAGTCCACCATCTTGGAGATATGCATACATTGTAAGTTCAAAAATCAAATCAAATCTCTTTACCTAACTTTCTAACTCATGTCTTTAAATCCTTTTTTCTTCAGTTCTGGATCGTCATCACTGCGGTCTTCGTTCTATGGATAATCTCACATCAACTTAATAAATATGCAATCTTGCATACTAAACCTAAACCAACCCAATCTCAAACCTTCATCTTGACTAGATTCTTTCGATCCATCTTAATCAGACGTTTAATACCCACTGCAGCTTCTTCTAATCAGCGTAGTAGATGGTACGCTTCAACATTACTCACCTTTGGTCAGCTTCTTACTCTATTGGCCTTCTCCGGTATCATTCTAGCTGTCAGTTTGGTCGGTTTCGATTACATCAGCCCTACTACTTGTACTTGGGGGGGACCATGTGCAGTTCAAGTCTTTCATCAAGGTCCTCCTAAGTCTACCTACACACCTCTTCGTTTCAGACGTAGGCATCAAGACCCTTCGTCACCACCACTACCTCAGCCAGCCGACAAGTTTGTCAAAATCTCGCAACCTGAAAGATACTCTTATTATGAACATCAAGACTCATACTTCGAAGACAAGAAGAGAATCGAAGCATCTCATCACTCACAGGATCAACTTGCTTTCCATCGGCTTCTCCCTCGAGCATCTGCTATGAGCTTAAATCCCGGTGGATGGGCTCCGTTCAATGACCCATTACTAGCAGCTCCGAACTATGATATACCTCGTAATATGTGGACAATCTCTTCTAGATTTGGTTTGATCGCATATGCTTTACTACCCTTTGTGGTCACACTTGGATTAAAAGCATGGCCATTCAATATCTTTGCTACTCCTTGGCTTACCAATTATGGATTTGATAAATCAGCAGTCATTCATCGTTGGATTGGTCGTTTGATTTGGATTTGGAGTACAATTCATACCATAACTTTTACCATACAACTTACTCGTGATTTTAATCCTTATGGTAGGATGATATTGACAGATGTTTGGCAATATTATCGTTTTAACTGGGGTGTAGTGGTAAGTGCCTTTTGTAGGTCCCTTGCCACTTGATCAAACCACTCACGCTGTTCATATCTATCTCTGAAACACAGGCCTATATAGCTCTGACCTTTATAGTTGGACTCTCCTTCAACCCGTTTCGTGATCGGTACTACGAGCTCTTCTACTGCTCACATGTCATCCTCTCTATACTCTGCCTAGTCGGCTGTATCATTCACTATGAACCTTTATGGGCTTGGTCAGTTATAGCCCTTGGTCTCTGGGGTGCTGAGCGCGCAGCTCGTCTTGCCGTGTGGTTCTGGATCAATGGTCTCTTCTCTTCCAAACTTGGTCCTCGTCACTTCTGGGCTTCTCAGCCACCCAACCCTACTCAACTCGCTCTTCACAATCCCACAGATCAAAGCTCTTCTCGTATCTCATTGTTTGCATATGGGTTCGGTGATCTTGAACCCACCCCTGCTCCTTATTCACTCAATTACAATCCAGATTCGCCACGCAAATTGTCGTTCAACTCATCCAATCCATCTCAATTCCAATCTGGACTTCAACCCAAGACGCCTACCACATCCATTCAAATTCCTCCGGGATTTGCACTGGCTCAAGTTTTACCGGGGGAAACTGTAAGGCTTACATTGAACCCTATTCAATCAAAGATGAGCTGGAATGTAGGACAATATGTACTTGTCTGTTTACCAACTTTAGGATGGTGGCAAACACATCCATATACAATTTCAAATTCCTATACATTATCTAAAGCAGAAGAGAAACCAGAGATAGTTTTAATTGTTAGAGCAAGGGGAGGGTTAACTAGAAAGTTATATGATCGATTGAATAATTCTCAAACTGGAAAATCATTGGAAACCAATGGAGTTTTGATGAGATGTCAAATTAGTCAACCTTTTGGATCATCTTCTAGAATTGGTTGGATTGGTTTTGAAAATGTGATTGTGATTTGTGGTGGAAGTGGGATCAGTTTTGGAATCAGTCTTTTGGAGGAACTTTGTGCTAGTTTATCTGGAGTCGGACTGGCGTCTAAAGTCCGAAGAATCCGATTTGTTTGGATCCTTCGAGATCATGGTGAGTCATGTTTTTGGCTCTCATCAAAAAGTATATTTTGTATGATTTATACTGATGAAGGTGATGGGGGAACGTTTTGAACTGTAGCACATCTGAGTTGGGTTGCACCCGCTCTTCGGCGATGTCTTTTGATGGTAACACCTGATCAAGTAAGGGTTGACTTATATGTTTCCTCAAATAATTCAAATTCGATCCAAAGTTCCAAAAGGACCGAAGGACAATCAAACAAGAAACAACAGGTCCATGAAAAAGGAATGTTTGATGTAGGAGAAGATGATGATCGATTTTTACTCGTTCCACCTAATGTACCATTCAGACAACATTCAGATACAAGTCCAAGATCATCTGGTGAATTATCTATAACAGATAGAGCATCATCACCCACCCCATCTTCGAGAGATTTAACTGAATTTGAAGGAGAAAGACAAGTGAGAAGTGAATTTGATGAAATTGTATCTGAGAATGTAAAATCGATCGGAAAACAAAGAAGAAAGAATACGATTTCTAGAAGAACAAAAGAAGGAAATGAACGAAGTGAATCTAGAGTCGGATTAATTGAAAATAAACATCAAGATCCTCATATCAAAGGAATGATTGGGATTGAGAAGAGTGGGATCGATATCAATGAAAACGAAAGATTAGATATTGAAGATCTATCTGAAATTGTTAGGATTGGAAAAGTTGATCTAAAAGAGATTTTAGGGATTGAGATTTCTAGATCGGTTGGAAAATCTATCGTTGCTTGTAAGTCTTTCCTCTTCTATGTTGTTTTTTGGTTTTGTAAGTCTACTTGAAAATAGACTTATATCTTTGATGTTGCTTGTGTTTTTAGGTTGTGGACCTAATCGGTTAAGTGGGATTGTGAGAGAATTAGTAGCTGATCGAGTTAAAGAAGGAAACCAAGTTGAGATTTATACTGAAGATTTCTCATATTGAATCAATTAGCAAAAACAGAGAGGGAGAAAGAAGAGAAGGATATTTCTATGCATTATTGATCTTACTCTATATTCATTTTACCTATTTGTAATCACATCCTATCGTTTTACTTTTATCAGCATATCTTTTTTATCTTGATTGATCATTGATCTTGAATCAATTGTAGCCTTGAAACAGATGTATTTTTTTTGATCAAATGAGGAAAGAAGTAGAAGAATTTAGCTTGGTTCATAAACTCTTCATTCTTGAAAATCTGTTGATCTTAATACATCTTTTTATTTTGGAGTTTATATGTAGAATTTAGTTGAATTATATAAAGAGAAGAACAATTTTTGAATTTATATGGACTTTAAGAAAGACTTTTCTTTTGATTAACTTTTTGAAATTTCTTGAATTTCATTCTCTTTCATCTGAATAGATATTATAGGTACCATGGGCTTTGATCAACACTTGTAATCAATATGACAAGTACAGAGTGGTGGTCAATGTGGAGTGAGAAATAGATCAATGCCTGAATGACTCATGCAAATTGTGTTTCCCAATCCAAGTTTATTGATTTCATCACTCAGTTCACTTTGAAAACTTTGAATGCAAACACAAAGATTGTTATATAGTGAAGTTCAACTTTACCTTATAATTATGAACAGAGAAGAAGTCAATTATATAGATATGTAGACAAATTCCTTATTTTCATCTCTTGTCATACCTTATACCTCATCAAAGTTCTTCAACATATTAATACCTCATTCATCTGGAACTTAAACCTCAAGAGGTCCATTCGAGTGGTGTGGTTTGAGATGAAAGGGTTGATGAGGCTTGATGGGGATAGGGAAGAAAAGTGAGTGTTGATGTTTTCCCCAGGATTTCCTAAATTCCAACTTGTAGCCAGGGTTCTGGAATTCTGGAAAACATCGACATTTGCTTGAACCTTTGGATCCTATTTTGATTGAGCCTCTGTCAATTGATGTGTGTAAAATTCTGTAGAGCACATGTAAGCAAATCAAGAATGCACCAGAACATGTAGAAAGTAGAGCTTGAGATGATACATGAGACTCAAATGTATATAGTCAAAAACAAAAATGATCTTCATACCCAATGTTATAATAGACTACCAGAAATTGGATGAGATATGACCAAAGGCCATAGATGCTATGATTTCTATTCAAACAGTTTTTCAATGAATGGTCATGAACAATCAATCAATGGATCAAGTACTTGTGGAAGACAATTAATTGAGTATACTAACAATAAGCCCATAGTTCATGAAGAGCTCAAAGGTTGACAAAAAAAATGGGTTCTTTAGAAACCAATGCACATAACTTAAGCAATGTTCAAGTTGGATTGGGCAAACATTCCGAATGACACCCAGGATTAAAACTTAATACAAAGAAAGAAATTAGGAAGACCAAAAAGTAAGATAGAAAACTTGAGGATTAATCAATGTTCATGTGGGTAGTTTGTAACTTTTGAATATTTAGAATCAACAAGTATCATTTGATAAATTGTAAAACTTGATTTGGGTGAAAAAATTCCATCTATTTATGTGCCACAAAATAGTACAACATATATACAGCTGTTTTTGGAATTGGTGTTGGTTTGATTGATTTGGTTTTTTTGTTTTGAATTTTAGGCTTTACAAAACAGTATGAAGATTTCAATTTGATGTGTACCCAAAGATATTCAAATGAATACATTCAAACCCGTGCAATTGCTGCTTACCTGTGTAGGTCCATAACTTATCATAATGCATACAAAAGATCCAGAATCTTGATGTTTTACTGCCAAAGTTGACAACTGAAATGCATACAGAAAGCTTTGAACCCAAGTTATGTTATTGCACAGGTTGACTGTACACAAGAAGCTTTTTGATGAGGTTCCCTCCCTGCAGGGCACAGCTGTTCATTCAGCTGATGTCAAGCTTGGAATTTCTGAAGGAATTGGGGGATACCAGAAAAACCACAGAGATTCACCCGCTGCTGATAGTATACTGATAACGGATTTTTTTTGAAATACTTGGTTGGCCATAGTGAGTTATGGTACTCAAAGTCAAAACGTAGAATCTACCTTTTTGGAAAACCTAACTTTTTTTAAAAAAAAACTTGGCCCCAACCAGAAAAAATGAGATTTCCTGTTTTCCTCTGCCAATCACCTACTTTCACCTTTGTACATACATTACCACAAGACACAGGTTTTGGGGTGAAATCAAGGACCAATGAGACTTTAAATGAGGCTTGAAACAAATCCAAGGACAGAGGTAATTGGACACTGACACACAGCATGATTATAGAAAGTGCTGAGTGCATAAGTAGGTATGGGGTCCTCAAAGCCTAGAAGTTTCATAGTTTTTTTCTCCAGAAAAAAAATCTAGGTCAAAAGAAAGTCGGAATCTACCTTTGGACTTTGAGTACCACTAATGGAAACTGGTGGAGAATTTGGGCATTTTTGGTATGACATTTGCTTCATTAATGGTATTGAAAGTATGTATGCACAAAATATGGGGAGATTTTTTTGTAGGCTTTGGCAATCACTTGCCTCTGAAGATGCAATAAGAGTGCTGCCAATGGAAAGAGTATGTTGAGGGGGCTCAAAGCTATGTACTTTGGGGCAGAAAGATAGAATTCTTAGTGAGAAGCAAAAAGATTGAATTACATATCTGTTTGAATGCACAACAAATTAAACTTGAATTGGTTTGAGCAAGCCAAAAACTTGAAACAAAGAAATTGAAACCCAACCACACCAATTCCAAAAACAGCTGTAAACTTGATTTGTGGAATATGAACATGTTTGGGTGATTGAACACTTGAATTGGTTTTTTGTGATTACAAGACAGAATAGAATTGTGTCAGTTTTCTGTTCCCTTTTTTTGAAATTACATCAAGAAGTGCTAAGATAAATTTCACTTGGCAGCTGCAATCTACTAAATATGGCTTGAGTCAAGATACAAGGACTTGTGAAGTTCATCATTTGGTGAAGCACCGGTGAAGGCAACACCAAAGTTTAATGTAAATTGATTGATATTTAGGATCCAAGGCAGACTGACAGAAAGACTACAGAGGTTCTGATTATATTTGACAGGAGTTCATGTTGATGGGTTGGATGGATTCCAGAGTTCAATGGAATTCATGAGAATCTGTTCAAATATAGGAAAATGGTCCTGGAAAAGTTAAATTCAAAGATCAGCCTTTGGATATTTTGATGTCTTTCCACCTCCACCAAGATCATCAATACACAAAAGGATTCAGTGTTTGCACATCCAAAAGAATGAGCTCCACAGTTCCAAACAGGATACCAAGATATTAATGTGGAGATCAAGAGCCAAGTAAGGCAGCAAGTTTAATCATACGGATATTCAGACTCAGGTTTAATGTTAGATACACAAAATGGGGACTTGAACATCAAAAGACTCATACCCTGTGAAGTTCTAGAACAGTAGACTAAATTTCAGATTGAAAAGATTCAGGTCTGGCAAATGAAAAACAGACTGACAACTTCAGAATCAGCTATCATAAGACCGCCATATGGTGGCTTCAATATCAACTTCTTGACAATACTTTTGCAATGAGAGTAATTGATCCTCAACTAATTCTGGATCTCGGGGGTAAAAACGAGGATCTGGACAACCACGGACATCCATCTTCTTGAGATGAGGCCATGAAGCTTCAGTCAGAATCCTATATAGTGACCTACAATGTTCTGATGTCCAGTATGTCCAGTCAAGACAACATAAAGATCTACAGTCTTGGAAGCTGACCAGTAAGTTTGGGTTCCCACTACAAAGCTCCAAGTGACTTAAAAATGGAAGAGATATAAAAGTATGAAGATTCCAGCTAGGATCAAGTCCCCAGGTACCATCCGGCTCACAGAAGTAGCAAAGCTTGAGATTTGTGAGGTAAGGTGAAATGTGCTGAATTATCCTAAGTGCTGAACTTGGTAATAGATCACGACAATTGTGAATTTCAAGATGTCTGATTGTTCTTGACCAATCATATAGACACCAGCTTTCATCTATATCTTTGTTGTACCATATCTCCAGTCGCGATAGATGTTTGTGTTTGGATAGATTGAATCCAATTGAGCTATCACCAGTTTTATGTTGAGCTTCAGGCGATGCAACACGAAGCATAAGCGACTCGAGCAAAGGGAGGTTAGCAACAACTTTTGATGGTAATTCCCTCATGCGTGTTGTTTGAGATTCCAATGCCAGATGCTGAAGCTTTTTGAGAGTTGACAATAGTGGAAGTAGGTCTACAAAAAAAGCTTCTGTTCCACCTTTGTCTTCATCTTGTTCTTCAACATGATAACGAAACTCCAGCATAGAAAGGTTAGGGCACCTATGTATCAGGTTTCTTACATTCTTCGGTGAGATATATTCGGAATGAATTCGGGATTCAGGGATAAGATTATCATAGAAGGGATCATACACGAATTCGCCGGGAGATTTGGTGCAGTTGTCGGAGAGATTGATTGATAGAGATCGGACGTGGGAGCCTCGTCTGAGAAGGATATCGTCGGTCCACAAATCCATTGGCGCTGGAAGAGAAGTCGGAAAATATAGTCTCTGAACATCATCATAAGTGACCAATCGCGATGAGAGAGATTGTTCTTTTTTATGAAGTCGATCTGAAGACGACTCACTCGCCACATCCACGGTTCACAAAGTTTGTATATTTCACGTGAAGTCAGTGAAAAGGTTTGGAGATCATTGAGGATTGGCGAGTTCCGGTGTAAGTAGGTCGTATATGGCTTTCGGTGACCCGGACCTTTGATGATCACCTTGCCTAGGTTCTTTTTTCCCCAAGTTTCCTCAGCTTTGAGACTTGCAATCCAATCAAGCTGTTCAAGTATTTTGTCAAAAACCTCGATAGGTAAATCCATGAGACCTGTAGGACGAAATTCATCTTGCAATTCCTCATCTTGAATAACTTGTTTGACTTTATCTAATGACTTTTCAATCCCTTGGCAAACGCGAGATCCGGATAACCTGCTGACAGATGAATATGCATTATATGGGCTTTCTGATAGAGGAAGTTGGAGAAATATGGCCAGGATCGATTCCTTTGACCAAATGAATCCTTCTGAGTCGAGTTCATCGAATCGTTTTCGGATAAAATCGAGATGTTGGTCCACTAGCTTGTTCCCCGGGCCCTGATGACATTTTGAAACAATCTCATGCCAAAGTTCAAACTGAGTTGTACGACTCGACGATGGCATCGTGATATCAATTCTTGAAGGGCTATTCGATCGTGTTTTTGAGTACTCAACTTCAGGAAGTGAGCGGAGAAGCTTTGATGGACTATACATTGTTGGTCGAAGATCAACTCTGCCAAAAGTTCTCGAGGAAGCTTGATACCAAAGATGCTGCGCGACTTTCCGCTCAACTGATCTCAACTGAACTAAAAGTCCCTCTGAGCTCAGCTATGTATGTACAGTCACCTGCCAAAATTATACGTAATTTCAAATTTTGCACCTTGCCTCCACGTCACTACATATACAAAAGAAATAAGGTGCACTACCAAACGCACTACACAAAGCAAAGAGATTGTTCTGATTGAGTCTACGGCTGGTAACTACACCAGCCTGAATGAAAAACATTGATGAAATGTAAACTTACAGGTTATGAAACATAGATCTCACCAATGAGTTGGGCCACCTTTGTTTTTGATGACTTCGTTGATTCGCTCGGGCATAGATGCGACCAAAGATTTGAGTGTTGTGTAAGGGATGGCCCACCATTCCTTGATGATGGCTGACATCATTTCTTCACGTGATCGAGGCTTTTTCTTCTTGGAGACTTTGTCTTTGAGGATCTTCCAAAGATTTTCAATCGGGTTGAGATCAGGACTATTAGCTGGCCAGTCAAGCTTGAGAAGAGAGTGTTGGTCACGCCAATCATTTGCCTTTTTACTTTGATGTACCGGAGCCCCATCCTCCATAAGTATGAGGTTTGTTGGACAATTGGGACTGCTGAGTAATTCTAAAAGACACTTTTCATAGACCAATTCAACATAGTCCGATGAAAGAGTACGACCGGGAGGCATGACAATGATTGGAAGTCGAAAGTTTGCAGTGAATGCACTCCATACCATCACTGAAGTTCGACCGCTTCGAAAAGTGGGGACAAGGCAGTCAACAAGATACTTTTCATAAGGCATTCTCCAGACTAAAACTTGTCTGGAGTTCTTCCCGATTTCAAAGTAGCATTCATCTGTCCAAATTACCCTACTCCAGTCTTCAACAGTGAAGTGTTTGTACTTTTTAGCAAATTCTAGACGTCTCTGTTTGTGCATGTCATTGAGAGCTGGCTTCTTTACAGCTACACATGCACGCATACCCAAGTTGTGAATCTCCCTCTGAACAGTTCGTGAGCTTACTTCAGTTGGAAGTAGCTCAGTGATTTCAGACACAGTAGCCCGTCTATTTTTCTTGAGGATTTGCTTCAGATATCGTTCATCGCGTTTGGTGAATTTTCTAGGTCGCCCAGCATGGTTTTCACTAGCTAAAGTGCCAGTATTCTTGAACTTTGAAATCACGGTGTATACAGTTGACGGTGGGTAGCCTAGTTTGGTTGCGATTTCCATGCCTCGGAGGCCTCCTTCGTGCATTCCAATGATTCTAGCCTTCTCTTCGGGTTTCAAAGATCGAGTCTTCATGTTGTGTTGGAGAGGTGAGGTGTGTTGGTTGGAAGAAACAGTGGATCAAGAACGGTAGTTCTCTGAGCTCAGGTAAAAGTACCTTAAAATTTACGTAAAATTTTGGCAGGGTACTGTACAACATACAACCTTCAGGTTACCAATAGGGCGGTTCAAGAAGGACTTTTACAGCTTTTTTTAAAAAATTTAAAACTGCTCGCCAAACTTAAATTTACATCTTAATTTTAAGTTTGCAAACCACCTTTAAAGGTGGTTCACCATTTTGCAATCTGGCAACTTGCTTTAAAAATTCTAAGAATTTCAGGCCCAAAAGGTACGCCAAAAAAAAATCCCAGTTTTTTCTTTTTTCGAATGTTCCTTAATTATCCCCTGACCATTACGAAAAAAAATTCGGTTGTCTCTGTCATTAACGAAGTCTTCAACCCGCCCGATGTCTGAAGCACAGAAAATCTCATCAGGCCTCGCTATGTTGAACAAACGTCCACCATCACTTTTGATTTCCTCTTTCAGTCCCCCTTTTGACCCTCTTCTTACTTCCTCTATATCATCTGCATCTTTCAGTTTCTCTTTTACTATGTCACCTAAATTGAAAACCAACGGGAAGGTTTGTAATGGGTCACATTAGTTTGGTATTTTCACTGACTATTGTCTCTTTTTTGGGTAGGCTCCTAGGACTCGTTGCACCAAGGCTCAGATTGAGGAGGACTTGAAGGTGATCTCCACAAGCCTTCCAACTGGTACCAAGCCGACCGCAGCGGACGTCAAAAGATCTCGCATTGCGGCCGCGCGCTCACGCAGTGCCTCAGTATCCACTTCAGCAAAAAACGGCCGTGATAGTCCTCCCTTTGATCTAGTCAACTATCAAACTATCATTGCTTACCTCTCGAAACCCACGATTCGAAATGCCCTCTTTGGAGGCGGTAGCCAAACTCGAGTTTCCGGCATGCCAATGAATCCCAAGACGTTGTTGAACCCGCTCGCAATGGAATTGAACAACGATTACAATATTTGCCATGACTCAACAAAGATGAGACTGAACGGACGAGTCTTGCAAATGCGCCTCAAACGGTACAAATCAAAGTACACAGCTGCAAAGGCCTTCAGTGAGAAAACCGGGAGCGGTGTAGTATTTATAACCCAACAAGGGTTATACAACACGTGAAGAGGATAATCTACTATTATAACTAGTAGAAGTTGTCTAAGACTGCTCTTCTAAAACCAGTCAATAAGAATTTATTGATGGAGTACTGATAAGAATTTAAATGAAATATTATTATTATGAATAAGAGAAAAGCGCCTTGATTGATTTATTATACTCAATACTTTTATTAGTATTATTCCCAATTGACTTTTGAGTCTTACAATACAATTCTTTAAAGTAAATTTCTCTTTATAACATTGATAAAGGGCGTATTTAAGTGATCTGATACTACTAAAATAAGTTTATAATGATAAACAAAATAATAGCCACGTAGAAGATAAAGAAAAAAGGGAGAAAAACTCTTCACAATCCAACTACAACTATATATATCCTATTTCTCAAAAGAAACCCACGGTAAACAGCCTCATAACCTCTTCTTTACCACTTCAATATGCTTCTTACCACGTCATAGCCTCTTCTTATGATCAAACTTGATTTCTTTCAACTTTATTACATCATAATTAGTCATAGTAAACCCTCATGATTGTTAATTTGATCTTCTTTTGATTCTAAATAAGCCATTTCTGATTTTTAAAATTACTAATTTCTTCAATACTTGTTCAATTTTTGATTACTAAAGCCCATTGAATAGATCTTTGCTTATCATCCAAGACCATACGCCACAATCCCACCTTCTGATGAGTAATGATGAAGTTATTGAGTTGTAAAGATTGAGAAAACCTTATTCTGTAAGTTATTACACGTTGAAAACCCATATTACATATGAATACAGTAACCAAAACCCATGATACAGCCTGTTTACCAATATTACATATGCGCTGATTTTCATTCTCGAATTTCATATTTTCATTTGTTTCTTATTATAAAAGTTTTTTATGAGTCTTGATATAGTTGATGTGAAGTTTGTACATTATAGATCTTTAGATTCTGCGTCGATTGAGCCATTTTTCGGCCAATTCGGTGAAGATTTGATATGTATTACTAATGAAAAACCATCATTTTGATCAGATCGCACATCATTGAGATTTGGCCCGCGTTCGAAATGTTCGAAATCCTCCCTTTCCATCCTTTCCTCCTGATTTACACTACTTCACTCTAAGGTAAGCCCCATTTTGCTCTTATCAAACCCCACCTAAAATCATCTCAAGAATCCATTTCCGCTTTCACTTTTTTTATAAGTATTTTTATTAACTCTTAAAAACCTAAATTCCCATCATTTTACCACTTTTGACGTCATTTCTCTTTAATCTTCTTTCTTCAATTGAATTCAACTTTATTGTACTTTCTTCTTATGATCAATTTCAATTTTATTCTTAAGATCTTCTTCTTTAAATCCCTCATTTTAGTAATCACTGAACTTAAACTTTCTTGTTTCTGAATTTGTAAAGTATTATGTAAAATAAATTTGTATAGCTTGTTTACCAATTAACCACGGTGAAATTAAAGATATTATTATATTAATGTATTGATAATAAAAGAACCTTTTAAATAAATTTCTAAAGCACTAAAAAGTTTTAATTTTTTTCTTAATCACGGCTATAAATTGATCACCACAGCGGCCTCTCTGCGAAGAACGTGGCCGACGGAATCCTCACCATGGAGGACCTATTGGAATCAATGTGCCCCTGCTACAACAATATGGACGCTATCTTTGGTGAAAAGGGGAACGTTACCCCTTTTGGAATTCTTGACAGCGGCATTGGACCGAAGGACGCCTCGGAAGATGGGAGCAATGGAGACACTACCGACGGCCATTGTCACAGCGTCATTGACATGATGGACCATGGCAGTAGTATTGAGGGCAATCAAAGTGAGTTTCTTGTGCCCTCACTCTCTCATCTTCTATCCTTTTTGCGGTCTTTCTCATCTGAGTTATTTATTATTCAATCACAGGAATCTTTGTTGAGGATCCTGAAGAAGTCGATTCTGTCGTTGAAGGACAAATCGATCAAGAGCTAAATGAAGACGACGAATCGGTACCGCGTCCTCTTACGCCGAACACCTATGACGAACCGCCACCTCCTAGCTCTGGAGCATTCCCAAATGCTCCAGCTAATCAACCATCTTCAACCGGTGCTGTAGCCAAAAAACCTTCACATCAACTGTCTAACACACACCCAGCGCGTCACCAACCTAAAAAGAAGGCCATCACTCTTGATTCCAGCTCGGATGACGAAACGGGAACCACTTCAACTCCTCAGGTGACCCAAGGCCCTTCTGGCCGCGCTCCCGCTCGTTCGACTCTGGCACGCAGGCCTCTCGATCCTCTTCCTTCAATTGACCCAAGTCATGTGCACGGAAGAGAAAATAAGCACGCTCTGGCTTCCGCGATTCAACAAGGAAACGAGGCAAAGCTGCTTTTGCTCAATAAAGCCAATGAATGGCGTCAAGAGATGGAAACCTCCCGTCTGCAAGCTGAGTTGGAAGCACGTAACTCATCTCTCACGTGGGACAAGGAGAAATATTATCTCAACCGACAAGACCAACACGACAATTAGGGTATACAAATATCTTCTGTAAATTTCCAGAAGGTTTTTTCCCAAACGCCAGAAGGTTTTTTTTTGGTGTGTTCTGGCGTTCTGGCATTCGGCAATTTTGAATGCCCCACACTTCCAGAACACCAGAAGTTACAACCCTTTTGAGGTGTTATATGACCCGACTCCACCAGCCGCGCCCCTCATCCCTGCTCACCTCCGTCATAAATCACATCATCATCACCTACTTCCACTCTCATCACTCCCCTATCTATTTCAAATCCACTCGAACACTCCTCCTGCAATGCCGCGAACAAGCCGACAACGACTTCTTAAACGGTCGATCCATCTGGCAATTAATGAAAAGAATCGCGCTACACACACGATCGTTTCAACTTTGGCCTTGGTGAAGACAAGCAATTATCAAAGTGTCTTCATACTTCGGTGTCTGCAAGCGATTATGATGCATCAACACCAACAATCAGAGGCTTGACCGGAGGACAACTGGGGGTATCGTCGTTGATCACTGGGTCAGGCATGATTGATGTGGGGAATGGATCGGCTGTAAGTTGGGAGTTACACGGATCAGGTTGGTTAAGGTTTGTTATGAATTGAGTTTTCCCGAATGCCAGAAGGGTTCTGGCGTTTGGGAAAAAGCCTTCTGGAAATTTCCAGAAGATATTTGTATACCCTAAATGAACAAAGGCGTCTCGAACACGAAGCTCAGAGGGAACGCAAGGCGTTCTGTGAAAGATTGGTCTTGGAGGGAAAGACTCCCCAAGAGCTTGAAGCGTACTTGCGTCTGGTATACCCTTCCGAGGGCCCTGTGTAAGTTTTTTATCACATCGCATCTGTGGTTGAGGCTTCAAGAATACTTCAAATTGTTGACTATGTGTTGTGTCTGACAAACAGGAACTTGGGTTGGGTATGATGAATGGTTGGTTTGCTTCATTCTGTTCACCCTAGCTCACTATGTGTCTCGCTTGTCATGGTAGTTCTGTATTGTCTCTTTTGTATTTTCTACTTATTGTTTTTTTCTACAATTTCATGATTGTATCTTTTGTACAATTTCATGATTGTCTCTTTTGTATTTTCTACTTTCAAGATGCATCAGGTTATACATCTCCAAACTTCTGTGTTTTAATCTGGGTCTCAGAAACTATGTGCAATGCAGATTCACCCAGCTTCTCAACCTTTTTGAAGACCTTTACTCAAGTAAACACTTTTGATATGTTTTTTAAAGAGTCAAAATGAACAGTGGGTGTCAAATGGATCAGAGATGAAGTGAAGTGAGTCTCTCTGATAGGCTCTCTGATTGCAGTTGTGTGTGAGTGTCTCTGATATGAGTTGTGTTCAAGTTCAAACAATTTGAATATGTCATTTGAAATTTAATATTTTAAATAAATGAAAAACAATTTGAATGTGATTTGAATTTTAATATTCCAAGTACATGAATAATAAATCAAATTACGCAAGGTATGAAAGAGAATTACGCAAGGTATGAATGATCATACAAGCTTTGTTCACTTTGATGAATGTGCCGGTTTTGCTGCTTCTTTTCCATGCTAGAATCAGAATTAAATGCTTACAAGTCCCAAATTAAATTCTATTTAAACTTACATTAAAGGGGTAAAGGCGACACCGTTCATTGAACAATAGGAAGTCCGCCGCTCTGCCAGTTGTAAGCAACTGCATAGTCGCGAACCTTCTCCCGATGAGCTCTTCCCCTTTCAACAAAGGCAAGATCACCGATTTGACCTCCTTGCAAACGCCCAGCTTCGCCTCGCTCCGCTATCAATAGGTTATCGTTATCTTCGGACCACGTATTCCCTAGATCGGCTAACATATTGTGTAAAATTATGCAACAGCGAATCCACTTGAGGATCTGTTGCATATCCCCGCTGGAGTTCAAAGACAATCGTAAACTTTGAAGGGAGGCCCAACGGGATTTGAGGATTCCGATTGCGTGTTTGTTGCGCACTCGTGATTTTGCAACACACCAATTGAACTCCTTGTTGCGCTTGATCTCGGCGGCTTGGCCTTTGTAGGAGGGAACGACTGTTACAGATGGATTGTAGGCTGAATCGGCTATGATATATTGATCTTAAGTTGTTCAAACATCAGCTATTGCAAGGTGACCATTTGAAACCAATCAAGACAAACCTTGATCAAAGTATCCATCCGGGTGATTAGATATCTCGGTCTTCGAATAAACTGTGGAATCACAGCATGATCCAGGCCAACCCGCGTAAGCATAGGTGATCCGCCGGTCGCAGTCGCAAACTATCTGCACGTTGATGGAGTATCAATGTTTGCGGTTGAAGAAGACTTCACCATCACGGCCAGGGCGTTGGAAAAGGGGGATCGTCGTTCCGTCCACAAACCCCACACAACCGGGGAATCCCTCTCGGGCCATAACCTGCGAGATTGCTTGCCGTCTGTCCAATGTAGGCCACGTCAGATAGTGGGCGCCGATGTCCAAGATCGCCGCGATCACACGTCGAGTACAATTAATGACCGAACCGCGACCTACTTTGTAGTTGCGGGCGAAACGTCCAACAGAAGCTCCATTACCATTGCTTCCAAGCCTTTCGAGTGTCATGGCCAATTGCTTTTCAACCGCGGGCTGGCTATGGTTGCCGGAAGAAACGAAAATCGGATGATGTTTGATCATTGCATGGAGAGCTTGGAAGCCTTCGGGGGTGGTTCGCGTTGCCTGTCGGAAGTCTGTGCGTCGTGAGCGGAGCATATCTCTCAAGTCGAAAGCTGTTGGTAAAGGCATTTGAAATTGATCATTTAGATACCGCCTTGAGAGCACGTGGGCCAAAAGGTCGGCCCATTGTTGTTCTTCATCGAACAACATGTCGTAAGTGTTGGCCAGTTCGAGATCTGTGCTGAAGATCATCTGGCCGTCTGTTGGGTTGAGCGGATTTGGTGGTTCGCCGGGTAAAAGAGGTTCAGATTCCATATGAGCTACGACCGATAAGTTGATGAGATCTCGTATGACAGAGACGCGATCTGAGACTCGGGGCATATTTGAGGGTCAAGAGATGAAAACTTGAAGAGTGGAGATGTCAAAGTGTTGAAGTGTCAAAGAAAGAAAAGTTTGGCGCTGAAGATGGGTGGAAAGCTAAGAAGTTCTCGTTCTGGCCGCATATGGCTTCATCGGCAGGTAAACCGTGAGACGAACTATGTTTTTGATTGCATCATCGGTGAAAAAAAAAAATTGAAAAAAAAACCAGACGTTGAATATAACAAAAAAAAGAAATTGCGACAGTTGGGCCTGACTTGGGCAAGACTTAAAACTTATAATTGGGTGTTTCGGAACTTTGCGATCTGGTTCTAAAAGTTGCGGACCCACTTTTAAAACCAGATTGGCACACTGCGATTCATGTGTTTGCAAATCTCTTCTTGAACCGCCCTAATAGGGCGGTTCAAGAAGGGCTTTTACAGCCCTTTTTTAAATTTTAAATATGTTTCGCAAACTTTAAATTATAAGTAAAATTTAAGTTTTGTGAACCACCTTTAGAGGTGATTCACAGTTTTGTGATCACGTCAATGATCTTAAAAATTTTAAAGCTCGCCCCTACCAGTCAAAAAAAAAGTCGTCCATCAGGGACAAACGGCAAGATTTTTTTTCGCGTCCTTCATCCCCGTTTTTTAAGGGCGTTCCTAGGTTTGGCCCTTTTTTTTTGGTAAGAATTTTTTTTACCATCTTTTTTCAGGGAATCAGGACAACAACTGCAAAGACTTCGGATATGACTTTGGCACCTCAACAAATTTTTGCTCTCATCCTCAACATCCTCACCCGCTATCCTCTCCTCCAACTCTTGTTCTTTTCGGTGTTGGGTAATCTTTTCTCAAGTTCTTGCGATTGTCAGTCTCTTCCGTCGACGTTCATTCGTATCTTTCGTCCGTTTGGAGCGATCTCGTTGAACCCTTCTCACCTGATCGTAACTGTTGTGTTTAGCATGCCTCCGAAGTCCCAGCCAAATGGCAAGGTAAGTGATAGTCTCTCTTTCATGTTTGTTTTGTTCCTACAGCTGACCAAATGTTGACCTTTGGTAGGCACCTAGGTCTCGTCGAACTAGGGCCCAAATCGACGCGGACTTGATCGCTTCGGGCCTCCAAGGCAGCTCAAAACCTACTGCGGCCGCGGTCAAACGTTCTTGACTCGCGGCAAATGCACGTAGTGCTTCTCAGGGCCCTTTGGCCAGCCAAACCACGAAAGACAGCCCGACTTTGGATCGGATCGACTATCAAACAATCATAACGTACATCTCGAAGCCTGCCATCCGAAACGCTCTCTTTGGTGGTGGTAGCCACACTCAAATCTCTGGAATGCCCATGGGTCCCAAAGCGGTTCTAACACCTCTTGCGATGGAACTCAACAACGACTACAACATTTGTCACAATACTACGAAGATGCGTCTCAACGGCCGAATTCTTCACTTGCGTGTGAAACGCTACCTGGCCAAGTACAAAGCGGCCCAAGCTTTTAGTCTCAAGACCGGCAGTGGCCTCTCGGCGAAAAATTGCGCGGATGGCATTAGCACTATGGACAATTTACTCGATTCCATGTGTCCTTGTTACAAGGAGATGGATGCCATCTTCAGGGATTGAGGCAACATTACTCCTTTTGGAATCTTGGATACTGGCGCTGACCCAAGCGATGATTCTGAAGGTGAAGGCAAAGAAACTCTCGATATTACTCAAGATGACAGTGACGGAAATATCACTGATGGCCATGACCACGGTAAGCTAGTCTCTGTATTCCTTCTTTCTTTCAGCTTCCCATTTCTTGTACTTATTTGTTCTTTTTGACCTGTAGGAACGGAACCACCGATGGAGATTGATCTGTGTACCTCGCCACAACTTGCATTACCCGGGTCAAACTCTGTTACGAACCCGCTTAACAACCATGACCGTGCCTTCATTGAAAATCGCTTCAGCTCACCTGCGCCAACTCCAGAATACACTACCGAAGATGCACCAATCAACAAATCAGCTCAACGCTTGCCCAGCCCCGCGCAGTCGACCAAAGTCGATTCCCAAATCAAAAAAAACGACCCAAAAGCGAGTCATCAAAAAAGAAAAGGTCACTTCTGGACCTACTGCTGAAGCACTCGCATTGGACGACACCACCTCAGACGAAGAGGATCTCACACAAGCGACAACCTCTGCAACTGATCGCAAACGTTCGGCCCCTCGTAGTACCCTCTCGCGCCGTGGATTGGAACCACTGCCATCGATCGACCCGTCCCACGTACACAGCAAAGATCACAAGAACGCTCTCGCGTCTGCAATTCAACAAGGTAATGAAGCTCGCTTCGAGATGATCAACAAAACTAACGCCTTGGAATCAAGTCGAATCCAAGCTGAACAGGATGCACGGGCTTCCGATCTCAGCTGGGCCAAAGAAAGGTATTAGCGTGAGGCCGAAGCAAGGAGACTGTCACAAGAATCTCAGAAGGAGAGGAAGGCTTTTTGCGAAAGATTGGTAATGGAATGCAAGACCCCACAAGAACTTGAGGCTTACCTTGCCCTGGTGTATCCAGCGTAAAAATCAGTGTAAGTAGTCCCTCAGATTGGTTTCAACAAATCATCATATCACATCTGATCTGATGACTGGGTATGTAGGAGATCCAGGGGATAGATGAAACTCAACTGAACTCTTGTCATTTATTCCGCTTTCAATCTTTCTTTCTTATGCGCTTACTTTCTATCTTTGTTCTGCTTTGAATCGTAATGTCTGGGTTACATACTTTTCATCTTCCCTCTCACTTCTCTTCTATTTCTTTCAAATGTCACATCTGATCTGATCACTGGGATCAGTTTGTCATATAGTTAGGAAATGCAATAACTATTTATTGTCTGCTGTGCATTGACGAGTTCGAGTTGTAATTTTATATATATGTGTTTTTGCAGACTGATGAAATTAAGATCTCAATCATTTCTCATTCAACTAATTTATCAAGTAAAGTCTTTGATTGATAATCTCTAACCTGACATTTTCTAGCATCAGTTCTTCCAGAACATACTAGTATAGCTCAACCAAAAGCAAGATCCTACAATCCTTTAGGGTCATCAAACTTGATAAGAAGTCACTTAAGATAGGGTAGATGTTGTGTAAGTTTTGATAAACGTATTCATTCACTCATCATTTCATGCTGAACATTCAATTTGCCAAGGGAAAGCTTGTGTTGATTTTGATAGGGTAAGAATCAAAAAGCTCATCAAACAAGGCAGCTGTTCTAGGTATGTACATACAAACACAAGAATATTCTAAAGACTGGGGCAAAGATCAAACTGAATTCCATATTAATTGCTTACATTGATCAAACCATCCAACAAATTCAATTGAAAACCCATGACGATTAATTATTTTATTCTTTTCCCAAACTTGAATAAACGCTTCAACTTTTCCTAATCCAATTCAAATTAAATTCTTTTGATTTCAAAACACTAGAGTTGAAGAAAATGTATTAAAAAAACTAACGAGTTCAATTAGTAAACCTGATCACCATCTCAACAAATTCTTCAATTGGTATACACTCAATTGCTTCAAGATTCAAAACTGAAAAAGTATGAAGTATGAGAGAAAACATACCAGAGAAATGTATATTGTATATATCAGATGACAATTGGAAGGCCCCCGCTGATCCAGTTATAAGCCACCGCGTGATCTCGAACGCGCTCCCGCTTTGCCCTTCCTCTTTCAATACCCGCAAGATCTGCAGCTTCCCCAGCACGCAAACGTCCTGCTTCCCCAGGCTCTGCTACAACATGCTCATCTTCTTCAGTCCATGTGTTTCCAAGGTCGGCTAGCATGTTGTGTAAGATAATACATGCACGGATCCACCTCAGGATGTGCACCATGTCAGCACGAGCGTTCAATCCCAGTCTTAAACCTTGAAGCGAAGCCCATCGAGATTTCAAGATGCCGATACAGTGTTTGTTTCGAACCCGGGATTTCGCGACGCACCAATTGAACTCCTTATTCCTCTGGATTTCAGCGGCCTGCCCTTTATACAATGGGACCACGGTTTCTGATGCTGTGTAAGCTGAATCAGCAATTATGTATTCATCTGACCATATCATCAACATTAGCTAACATCACATTAGAATTGTGAAAGATGAGGACTAACCTTGATCAAAGAAAGCTTCCGGATGATTTGCAATCTCAGTCTTGGAATACACTGTGCTGTCACAGCACGAGCCTGGCCAACCTGCGTATGCGTAAGTAACCCTCCTGTCACAATCACAGACAATCTGGACGTTGATTGAATACCGGTGCTTCCTATCAAAAAAAACTTCCCCATCACGTCCAGGTCTTTAAAATAGAGGTACAGTTGTTCCGTCCACAAACCCCACACAACCGGGAAAACCGTCCTTCGCAAGCACGTCAGAAATGGCCTTTCGTCTGGCGGAATTTGGCCATGCAACGTAGCGAGCTCCCACGTCCAAGATCGCGGTGATCACCCGGCGAGTACAGTTGATGACCAAACCACATCCGACCTTATAGTTTCTGGCAAATCTACCTACAGAAGCGCCGTTGCCGTTGCTTCCAAGACGTTCCAACGTTATAGCCAACTGTTTTTCCACCGGAGGTTGCGAATGGTTGCCCGAAGAAACAAATGCATCATTCGATCGGATCAGCTGAAGGAGAGCGTTGAAACCTTTGGGAGTCGTTCTCACGGCCTGGCAAAAGTCCGTTCTTTGGGCTCGTAACATGTCTCCTAAGTCAAACGATGTGGGGAAGGGGACCGGGATGCGATCTTGAAGATAACGCCTTGAGATGACGTGAGCAAGAAGCTCACCCCACTGTGATTGTTCATCAAAGGCAGCATTGTAGATGTTGGCCAGTAAGAGATTATTTCGGAAGATAAGCGCCCCTTCAGTTGGCATATGAGGAATTCCTTGTTGTCCGGGCAAGCGCACCTCACAGTTGATGTGGGAGAGGATACATAGATAGGTCAAGTCGCGGATTGCCGAGGCTTGTTCTGAAACTCGAGGCATGGTTGATCTTACCAAGAAAAATCCAGGATGAGGATGGCGTCAAGAGCGTCGGCAGAGGTAAGATGTTGAGTAGAACGCAGGATGAGTGAGACGACTTATCTTGTGTTGTCTTGACCCACCAAAAAACCGTCATTGAAAAAAACCAAACGAAATGAGAAAGAAAAGAAACATTGAATTCAAAGACAAAAAAAATGGCGGTTTGGACGCGTTGAACCTGGTTTCACCAGCACGTAAAACTTATATTTAAGGTGTTCGTGAACATGCAAAACCCAATTTTAAGAAGTGTCGGACCCTAAAAAACCGGATCGCCAATCTGCGTCGCGGGTGTTCGCGAGTCTCTTCTTGAACCGCCCTAATCAACTTGAGGAATTATTCATATCTTTTGACAGATACCATCATCGGAAGCTGTGGCGCTCTGTAAAGCAATCATCGCATGGCGGAGCCGCGATTAGGAAGATCAATTCTCAAATCTAGTCATTCAAAAATTGTGAACTCCTACCAATACATACGCTCTGCCCTTTCCTCAACACGAACACGCGATCCAGTCAGGATAGATCAAAATTAGGGCAAGTTGGTATCTGGATTTTCAAGGTACTTGAGAATCGCAATGGCTATAGTCACAACATCATCAATATAACAACTTCACAACCAATTCAGTTTTAACATCAAGGCGTTTGGTTGTTGATTATAAAGTGGCAAAAGTGGGTTTGACTCTCTCTTTGAAACTTGTTTATTGAGACTGCATGAATTCCTTTTTACCAGACAAATCAAACACCCCCTGGTGGTTTGATAAACACTGGACCTGATATAGTGACTAACAGTTGTGGTCATTGTGCAGTGAGTATTACAAATTCAATTCCTCATGAACTTGAATACCAAATGTGGTTTCATCGCCAGTTAACCAATGATAATGTTTGGACAAATTTATGATTCAAACACAAACTTGTCAATCAAGTCTAATTTCACCTTATTAAACTACTTTTACTCGAGTGTAATTACTTCATATCATTTGTCATCCAAACGATGAACATAAAATAAGTTTGACTGAATATATAATATATGAAAGCAATCAAGCTTTGACACTTCATTCCTCTTTAGTATCTAATACATGTTCTTTTTCTTTAAGATTATCAATAAATATCCGAACAAAGAGATTGTTTTGTAAAAAGAATATTAAATCAGATTGTGACTTGTTTTACTGCTTTTTTTCATTTTTTAAATGTATAATGAACAATAGAATGTTTTCAATAATTTACAAATTCGAATTTGATTTTTAATTCAGGTGAAAAATAAAAGATGAACAGTCAGATTTAAAAATGCAATTCTTTGAGAACACTACTTTGAGTAATCATTTAGATACATAATAGAACCCTTCACAGTCAATGAGCTTTTTCAAAGTACTTAGATCTGTAGGATCATCAGTGTAAAGATAAAGGTAAGAAGTACTGCTGAACTCTCGAAGGTGGTCACTGACTTCATTTGCTATTGTTGCGGCTCCTGCGCCAAAGGCTGAAAAAACCCCAAAGGCTAGTCCACCGGTCGCACCTACTGATTGTAGTTTTGCAAATAAGCTTCCCTTTGCGACACATCCCATTCCAGATTGGAGCGAAGCAGCATATGAATTTGCCAAAACTCCTTTTGAACCCCAGCCTAAGAGACTAAGTCCGGGTACTACACAGTTTGATACTGTTGCAATTCCAACGCCGGCCACCCCAATGTACTTCAGTATCTTTAATTTTGGATCTTAAAATCAAGTTTGATGAATGTTTGGTGAAAAGTATTAGCTAGAGGTACTTACAAAGATTTTCAAATGAAATAAAAGATCATTCAACATTCTTACCTGAAAGGAAAGCTTTTTTAGCGAATTGATGACTAAGGCAAGAGAATATAAACTCTCGGGGATATATTCCAGTCCATCCTTCACTCGGCGGGTGACCGGAATCGAGTTGCTGACAAAGATCGCGTATTTCAGATTTCAGGTCAGAAGAATCGGAGTATGGGTTTCGGTTACAATGTGCATCAAAGATGTCATTAAATCGTATCAAGATATTGCCCAAGAGGTACAATTGAGGATTGATTTGGCTTGAATGTAGTAAATTCGATCTTGGGACTTCTACATGAAACCAGTTTGATACAACACCTTTCATTGGACCCAGAACAGTCTCATCTTTTCCTACACGGATCGTGACAATCGGTGAGTTTTTTGTTCCATGTACGAGAATGAGTGAGTGAGTGAAGTCTGGTTGATTCCTCATGTTTGACATGTACGATGTTATGATTTCCTTGATTATCAAGTTCTTCAAGGTCACATTATTTGAAGCTGGAACTTGTGGGATGCTCACAGGGCAGATGAAAATTGTGTAGCGATAAGTTCTATGATAATCCCTGTGATCACGAAAAAGCAATTGAGGCAAGAATTAGTAGGCAAAATTATAAGAACGTTCATCAGGTAAAAGAAGCTATGTGAGGAAACTTTTTTTACATCTGGTTTGATTGGCTAGCCATCATAATCATTTCTGAGCGTTCCATTATACGGCTCAGCTTGAAAAACAAACACAAGGAGACGGGATTTGCTTTAAGATGGGCAAATGGAAATTTTGATATCAAAGAATATTGTAAGTTGAAGGATTAGAGACAAAAATGATACGAGTAAGCTCAATTTTCATCAGAAAGGTAAATATATATACCACAGGCATGGGACGCAAGGGACATATGCCCTTTTGACAAACAAGACTAAATGACTTGCATGGGATCTCTTAGGTGCAGCTCTACGTACGTGATAAGAAGGCCAGAGAAGGCATGGATAGAGTTAGGGCACGTTTGGTACGGCCCATATAGGTTTGTACCTTTTGAAAAGTACGAAATTTCCGGGCCCGGAAAGTCAATTTTTGTTTGGAAAAGCTTGTTGACCGGTTTGAATTCAACTTAATTTCTTTCTTTCTTCATCTTCTCAGTCATCACAACTATTGAACCATTACACACCAGCATCCTGTCCTTTCCTCTACCGAAAATATATAAGAAGAAATAAAATAGTAAATCAATTTTGATATAATAAAACAACAATACGAAATCACAAAGCTTATATGAAAAAGATAAGATGACCAAGTGAAAAAAAATGTATAAGTATTCTTTACATCATTGATACTATTATCAATTAAAAATGACTGATCAACATAATGGTTTAATGTTAAAAATCTGATACGGAAGAAAACAAATTAACATTATGTCTCAGAGTTCGATGACATTTTTGATAGTATGATTTCTTGTTCTTCAACAGGGGAAGTTACAATATTTACATCTTGTGAATCCCGAAGTTGATTAGGCGAGATAATCTGACGTGACCCTTCGATTTTATTTGATTCAGTACGGAGACCAGAATGAGAAGGAGTGACCAAAGAAAGATGAGCAGGAGGTGAGATAGGAGAAAGTAAAGCAGTTTGTTGTTCAATATCTAGATCACCAACGTCGATAGTTCTTCTCCTTCTACTTGCACTTCTACTAATCGTTCTAGTTCTTTTTCTTCTTGGTAATCGATTCAATGAATAAATTTTACTTTGAATAAAGATGGTAAAATCAAAACAAAGTGTACCACCTGATCCAATTAAGTACGGAAACGATTCTGCAAGATAACCAACTTGCTCCGTAACTTTTGGTGAACTTAATACACTGATCACATAAGTTAAGTTTCCTAAGAAAGCCATCACAAAGAGTGTGATGGATAATCCTTCGACTGATTTTCTACAAAAGTTTTTCCATATTTGTGGTAATCTAGATGTAAGATAAAGTATTGCACATAACCAAGCTGAAATTCGTCCAATTAATCTTTGCCAATCAAAAGGTTTTATTAATCTTTGATCTAATGTTGAAAGTGATCTTTTCTTGAGTACTTGATCCATAATAGGCGCTGAATCGTGATTCATTGGATTATGAGCAAGAATTCTATTATCCCATGCTCTAGACATTCCACTCAAAGTTTCGGTAGGATAGATTTTGACAGTGTTGAAGACAAGAAAAGTGAAGATACCAAGAAAAGCGATAGAAGGCAAAACAGATGTTTGAGGGCTTTTTGGTGGACTAGTGATCATGCCACCATTCGAGATAGATCGATCGTGTTCATTAGCATTCCAAATTTTGGTAGTAGTACTGAGAGGAGCCAATCTAGCGTGATTAGAACGTGCCAGAGATCTACCACGTTCATCATAAGTAGGGGACCTGACCACAGTACCACCAGAAGTCGGTCCAACGTTTGAGATTGGTGTTTGATCAGACTTTGTCGAAAGGAATGATGCATCCATAGCACCACCACCGCCACCCATACTTTGAGAGGAACTTTGTCGCAAACGACCTTTTCGAGACATCGAACGAGTATATTCTCTAGCTAGACCGCCAGGAGATTCAAGTTGAGCAGCTGAGACTTGACGTAAGTGTCTTCTCCAACGTTCTTCGGGAGTTTCAGTCTCATTAGAATAAGATAATGATTGACTGAGCGAATTGGGATCATGATGTGCCAAAGCTTGATAATCAGGTGAAATAGGTGTTGAGTAAGTTCGAAATTGATAAACCAGGATTAAGTCTACCAAGGTGAAATAGATAGCCAAGTTTCTTTGAAATGGTAATTGATCGGTGAGTAAACAACCTAATAGATTAGTCAAATCACCCAATAACCAACTCAGTAAGAAAGGTAAAGCTAAGCCATCTACTGATTTTGTACGATAGTTTTGCCAAACTTGAGGTAATTGAGCAAATAACCAAGCTATCTGTGAGATGGTACCTTTTGGTGAAATCAAAATCAGATCAAGAAACATCATGATTAGTGATAATAAGATAAAGCAGAAAGTTATAGATTGACAAACTTACCAAAGAGATCAGATATACTTGTTGAGCTATTGTCAGTGGTTTCTTTCATCTTTTAGAAGAAGTGAATTTGAATTTGTAATTTAATAAAAATTCATTTCAGACTTGAACTTAAATCACATTCCAACTGAACATACACAAAGATATATACCACCGGGGCGGGTCCTGGACCGTAACGGTGTCCATAGACGAGTCGTGTCTTTGCCCTGAGTCACCCTCTCGGCGAGCGAGCTTGCGACAAAATTTAACACAGTAGCCGGAGAAAGAGTTTTTCCACCGGCTAAATCTCATGACCTTACAAATAGATATCCTTCTGCGGGGAACCTCTATTAGTCAGAGTGTAAATCTCCCAGTGTTCAGATAGACTTTAACACTACCTTCATTGATCATTCTTTGCACAAGAAGTGATTCAATCTGAATTAAGGACTGTATCAGTCTGCTCTTGATAAATTATTGTTAACAAAACAATAATCCCTTATAATCCCAGGGCTAAAACATTTGTTCAAAGATCAACTAGCTGATGTCCTTACTTGCTTATTTCCAGTAAAGCTTCAGAGGCCAACTATATACCTGCTCAAACTGGTAGATTGTAATCTCTACAAGTTGTTATTTAAACTTCTACATCCTTTTTCTAGTGGCACTACTAGCCTAACAGAAGCTAGTAGGCTCACACTTTTCCACAAAGGTTCCAGAACACAGTTTTCACTAAGCCGGAAATCCAGAATCAATTCTGGCTTTCTGGATCCCAATCTAACTCCGACATCCACCATCACAATATGCCCAACAAGATTCCTTCATCAAGCACTTTTCAAAATCATCAACATCTTGTAATCCTCAAAAAACAACCTTGTTGATACGCAAAAAGAATATTCACTCTCCCCAATCAAGTTGAACAAGAACACAGCCTATCAGATTTCAAAAAAAACATACAAAGAAAATTTGACTCAATGGAGTTTCTTATATCAGAATAATCCCTTGTCTGATATAAGCAATACTCAAGGACTACTTCCTGAGATATACTGATTATGGGGTCTAATCAGGAACTAAGATGGATTTGCACACACAATGTGAGCAACAAGAGACAAAGTAGCAAAAGTTCTTAGAATCAGGCCTTTAAATTTTGTATTTATGATAAGTATAGTTTAAGGGCCCGTTTGGTATGGCTTAAATTAAGCTACTTTTTGTGAAATTTGACTTTCAAAAGTCAAATTTTAACAAGTCCGTTTGGCACAGAAATTTCACAACTTTCCAAAGCTACTTATGATACCCATAAGGAGCTTATTTTGCTACTTAAGATAAAGAGCTGATGAACCCTTTATTTTTCAAATAAGTTACTTATTTGACCAAAAATCAGCTTTCACTTTTTTTTCTGAAAATGTACAAGTCCCATTTCTGATACCCCCCCTCCTGTCTTCAACTCACATGAACTTTTTCATAAAAAACTACCCTGAACTATCTTCATAAATATCTACACATTACGCTCTCCTTCACAATTGTCATCATTTCAATCTTCAATCACTCAATCTCCATCAATCCGTCTTGGTTCAATACTTACTTGTGGCTATCCAAATCAATCATGATCAATTGAACAAGGAAGTCTTGAAAGTCTTGAAGACTTCAAAACTTTCTTTCCACATCAACACCTTCATTCATCTTTGGAAAGTGATTCCAGAAGTTTATCTAACTCTCTCAACGAGTCCAAGGAATCACACATAAGTGCTGATGTGTGATGGTTTAAGTTGTGATGATGAGAAGATGTACCAATAAAAAAATCAAGTTGAATTTGATTCGGTCAACAAGCTTTCTGCTGTTGACTACCAAACAAATTACAACTTTTCTGTACTTTTAAGTTAACTTTTCAATAAACGTCAACTGAAAACAAAAATTGACTTTCTGACCCCGGAAATTTTATACCTTTTACAAGGTACAAACATATATAAGTTGTACCAAACGGGCCCCAAAGGTTCTAAGAAAATGAATAAAGCTATTTGTAAAGTTGTTGTATGATAATGTGATGCTCTTTACAAATGATTGGATCCTCTAGGTTTTTATAGTCTGAACCTTGGGATTTCTTCACACTACAGGGGTGTTCAGATTGTGGTTTCAAGGTTAGGTTTATCACAGCAAAACTGTTACTATTGCTTTATAAGTATATTTCAGTTGTTACATATGTGTTACAGCTTGAAATATGTGTAGTTTTTGGTTGTATGAAAGTTGTGTACGTACACACTCTTTCATATCATTTATGCAAATGTTACATATGCAAATTCATATGTAACCTGACTCTTGAGACTGAGTCTTGACTGGTAATTATGATTTTTAATGTTTTTATTAGTATGTCTTGGCCATTGGTACTATGGTTTAGTACTCAGGGATGACAAATAGTTCCAGAACAACTTTGTGTACTTTGATTGATTGTTATGTGTTGAAAGCCAATCAAGACAGTGATATTGAGGTGGGTTTATACACTAGAAGTGTTGTGTCGGGTTTTTCTAATCTTAGATGAGATTTCTCAACCAATGTTGATAAAAATCATTCCCAACTCTTTTGTCGTTTGCTCACTGATATATGTATAGTCTGAAGTCCTCAACCGACTCTCTTTCCCCCATCTTTTGGGAAAGAGAGTAAGTCGTTTTTCTCATGCTATTTTTTTTCTTATTACGGTTACTATTGCTAATATTGCTTAACTGGTAGAATTCCTTTGAGATCATTCTTTACAAGTCTTTGAACTCATCATCTTTATTTCTCAATATCACATTACCTCCTTAACTTTTAGGTACTACCTTTATATTTCTTACTATAACTATCATATTTACTTATTCCTCTTAACTATCCTTTTATTATGTTGTATTGTGTTTCTTTAGGTTAGTTCGAAAAGGTCTGCATGCCTTAGAACTGGAGAAGAGTGCTCACAGTTTGGCACTGGTTATTAGGTTAGTTAGAAGTAATATAATTTATCTTTTGGGAAAGAGAAATTCCTTTGAGATCATTCTTTACGAGTCTTTGAACTCATCATCTTTATTTCTCAATATCACATTACCTCCTTAACTTTTAGGTTAGTTTGAAAAGGTCTGCATACCTTAGAACTGGAGAAGAGTGCTCACAGTTTGGCACTGGTTATTAGATAACACGTGTTCCAAGCCATTTACATTATGTACTTTGATCACACTCATTACTCTTTTCTTTCTTTTTTACTTTATATTCTTCATCTTTCTTTTATTGCACTTGTTTTTGGACTTATATTTGGAATCAAATAAAGGCTTAAGTGTTGCTCTGTATACAAGTGTTAAGTGTATTATCACTATATTATCATTTGCTATTTATCTTTGATAGTGAGATGAGAAGGTTTAAATAACTATGACTGATTAGATTCAATTGACATTGTCTACAAACAGAACATAGAGTAAAGAGAGGAGGGAATGAACAGAGCCTGACTTTGACATTTTCAATTCAAATCTAAACCAGGCAGTTGGCAAATTGAAAAGGGTGGTGGGATGGGAGGTATCCAAAGGGCGGACATTGGGTCAAAAAAAGAGGTTGCCAAATAGTGTTGTCCCTACATCACAATCAATTGTGGCTGACATCCTTGGTGTAAATTTAATTCACATATCATTCCCTGACTGATCATGAGATCAAAGCGGATCATTCTCTCCCAAGCACAATACCATCAGATCAGGTCAATATTATGTCTCTGTGACATTCACTTGCCAGAGTGGGTGCTTCAAAAACCTGTTTGAAGAAACAATTTGCCTTGCACATTGCTGAACGCCAAACTCCATCTGGAAATCCCTACATATTTGGCTTGGAAATCAAGACCAACACAAGTCATGTAAGTCTCAAGTGATCTGATTGTTTCACTGTTGTCCAAATTTATTCAAGTGGGTTTGGCTATACTGGTAGGAACTGGGTAATACTCTGATAACCCCTCACCTTAAATGCCTACCCAAGCTCCCTGCAAATTCTTGAATCAACAGGTTCTCTCAGCCTATGAAATGGTGAGAAGGGTTTGGTAAAGATTTACACGGTCAGAGAGTGGTATCACAGAACAAACACTTCTACATTCACAAGCTATTCCAACTTATCTTTCAGCAGCTTCTGGTAGCAACACATTTCTGTCAGCAAGACAGAATTACAATTGCCAAATGTCCTTCAGCAAGTGTTCAACCCAATATTTTAGAATCAACAAGATATCAAATCTCCATACCACCCAAACTGTTTTGCCTCAAGTAATCTCTTCAAACTTGATGCCCATAGAGAATTTACATACATACAAGGAATTCAATCAATTGAAAAGGTTTTTGTGTATGCACAATATTTAATGATCTACGGATATATGAAGGGGGGAAAAGTGAAAAAAATATTTATGGATTTGATCAGGTTAGGATTCAAAGTTAATTTGGTAAATTTTTGATTTTCAAGATTTTTTTTGTCTAAAACTCAGTTCAATCTTATTTTGTCAACATATCATAAAATTTTCATGTTACATAGGAGATAATCAGAGAGACCTTTGTCAGTCATAGCAGTTTTTTGTGAATTTTGATATACAGACTGATTTAATTTTTACATTGTGATTTAAAACCTCAAAGTTGAACTTACTTTGATTTCTGAAATGAGAATATTCAAGATTCAAATCACTTGAGAATCAAATATTGATGAGAAGGGTATCATTGAGAAGTGAAGATGTTTAAATGTAGGAGATGGTTGAAAATTTGTTTTTGGTAGGTGTTGATTGGTTGAGTTGGTTCAGTTGGAATAGTCAAATGAGAAAAAGTTTCTCAATGAAAATTCAAAGGGTAATTGTGCTCAGACAGTCTAATGGCTTGGGAGAGATCAAAAATGGTCTTCAGAAAGTATGTGATACGACTCGAGCTCTTCTTCTCTCAAGTGTGGAACGATGGCTGAAAAGTTAAAATCAACCCAGATCCAGATAATAATTTTAATCAAAACAGATGGTAATAGGAGCCAGGGTACATAAGGTTAAGTACGGTATAGTGAGAGGAACAGACGTAGAACAGAAAGGTCACATATGTACAATTTATGATAAGCATCATAGCTAGAAAGATAGAAAAGAGAAAACTGAAACACAAGATACATTCAAGCTAAGAAAATGAAAGCTGTCCAACCTGAGAGTCAAAAATAATGTGCATAGATTGAATGAGCTATGAAGCTTTGAGGAGTCAACTGAATTTTGTAAAGAAACTCACCAAGTGCATCTATAAGACTTTGATGGCCCAAAAATTACTTGATCTTTCCGACTTCTCTCAAGCTTGATTCTCGTCCTATGGAAAAAGATTTATTAAGGATTGGTTAAAATTCTTTTCTTATCAGAAAAACCAAAATCTGCACACGTACCTCTTTGTGATCCACTTGACCCTTCATTTCCATCTTTCTCAAGTACACCAAGCGCTGGAAGGCGGGACCCAGGCTATTGACTGCCAAATTGTAATTGCCGCAACTCCAAGCATTCAAGCAGGTCGGAACGTATGACCCGCATCCTAAAGTCCAAATACCACCACAGGTACCCCATGGGTAACCAAAGCGACTGGCAAAAGGGCTGATTACATTGTAAGGCAGTCCCCAGCCTAAGATTTTTTGCTGGATTTCCTTGGCCTCGTTTGCCGATTGTTGTCCAACATGTTGATCGGTACGAGCGGCAAGAGTAGAGGGAGATGCGAGGTGTGATTGGAAAAGAGCAAGCATAGCGAAGAGAATGATAGCAAATGAACGCATGTTGACTACTGAGAATATTATTGATCGGCTTGATTGAGAGGTTTCTTGTCGGTGAAATATGGCTAATTTGTCGCGTCAATTGTTATAATTATCTGATAGATCAAAAGACTGAAATTGTAGGATGTGGATGAGGGATGATGAAAAGGCAAAGATTCAAGCTTGATTTTATACCCGAATCCTCACTGCCCATTTCTCGTCTCATCAGAAACCCATCCCGCTCATTTGCATTTCCTACCGCCGTAGTGAAGTGATGTTCGTAGACCGATGGGTGAACCGAACAAAGATCAACAGCGTCCAAAGTACCGATCCTTTGATTGGCTCATTCATGGCATTCAGATGTAGATTAGATCTGCTAAATTGTTTACGATAAATATCGATTCAATGTGACCTTGAACCATATCTTGCGGTGGGAATGTCGAGACCGATGATTTCGTCGATGATCAACCTGGATGTGTTTGTTTTGTCGTCAATCTATCTTTGAATGTTCACTTTTCCGCAAGTGTTTGCGTTCGTAGACCGATGTGTCAACTGGTTCAGTTCCAGCCAATCAAAAATCTATGTGAACCTCATCTTTCGAAACATCGCCCGGCCGGCATCGCAGGGTGGATTATTCCCGGAGCGCCTTCAAATCATTAACTATAGCAGCTCATCTCTCACCGATAATTGATTTGGTGCAGTGGCCATCACTCAAAAGTTACCGAACGGGCTCTAGCTAAAGAAGAGAAGGTCGCTTCATTTCTCAAGACACCATCATAGTATGACGTAGGGTCATATCACTCTGTACCAACAGCTCTCAGTTGTTTGAGAACTTTCTGCCCGAATCATCTCACAGATCATTCTTAAAGTGCATAAGATGAACCCAGCGATTAGATATACCAACTTATAAAACCAATTCACATTCACTCATACCATTCTGAAACAAAATCCCACTATAATTTTATCAATGTGATACTATTTCATATCAATAAGAGGTTCAATACAATTTTCCATATTTTTAATTTTCCAATCTGTTAAAAAAATCCATCAAACTTTCATCTATTTATTTACAAACAAAATGAAAGAAGAAGAAAAAAAATATTCTCATCAAACTGAAACAAAAAACTAAAACCAAACAATGCATGCATGCTTTTCTTTCTTTTGCCTTCCAATTTGAATTAGTAAACAAAATGAAAATTCATCAAAATCTTCCTTGAATTTCTTTTTGGTTCATTCTTTTTCTTCTTCTTCTAAACTTTAATAAGTTTGCACACATGATCAAAACTCATCACATATCGTATTCTTCTGCCATCATCATTGCTACTAAACTTGTCCAACCTGTAAACGGTTTAGATCTTCTACCTTCTCCATTCATTGGATCATACTGTTCCCAAGTAAATCCTGTCCTCTTCCATTCCTAAAGATGATCATGGTTTTATATTGGAAGGTAAAGGAATTGATCAATAACAAAAAAGGTGAAACATTGAAAAAAAAACTGTTACTTACCTTGTAAACATTCTTAATCACATTTTCTCTTAATTCACTATAAATACCAGCAGCCAATTGTTGATAAGGGCCAGCTTCTTTAGCATAAGTCTAAACATCAAAATTACAAACAAATGCGTAGATGTTAACTTTTCCAACAGACTCACACCCTTAAGTCCATCAATTGAAAAGAAACCACATACATTGTAAAGTGAACAAAGTGCCATATAATTCATAGGAATCCAAATCGGTCCTCTCCAATAATTCTCACCTTGTCCAAAATATGAATCATTCAAAGATAGACTTCGAATTCCAAAATCAGACCAAACTCCATCTGGATCTCGAATATCTTTTAAGATTGCACCTAATTTAGGTGAATCTGGTGAAAGGAGACCTAACAAGAAGGGGAATAAGGAAATATAACCTTTGTGACAGACATGATACGATTCATCTGTTTGAGGATAAATAAATTCAAAGTCAATCATCATTTGCAACTTGAGGACGCCTCTGTTTGCTGTCACATACCATTATCGTTCACACTGACATCGCAGTACATTTGTTTCTCTTCATTCCAATGTAAATCTGAAAAGGTTAGTAAAGCAAATCAATACATTAGATCACAAAACCACCTCAAGAACTTTAAAAAACCACAAGATTTAAATGAAGATAAAAAAAATCACCATCAATATTCGCCACAATTGCTGAATACGTTTTCTCATATTCCATCACATCATCTTCTTCTCCAACATATTCTGCAATTTGTTTCATAGTTCGAGTAAAGAATCCCATCCAACTAATCAAATCTAAATGTAATTCTCCAGGATGAGGTAATCCTCTTGGATAATCATCTATACCGGAAGTGAGTACATGATCTCTCGTTCTTCCTCTCCATCGGTATCCTTCTGTCTTACTCCTCGATTCTCTTCCCCATTCTCGAATTTGTCCAATTTGGGTCTCTTTGAACCACTCATAATGAAGCTTAAGCTTAGGATAAATCTTTTCCAAAAACCCTTTGGCCAATACTCCATCCGATAACAAACGTTCTCCTGGTTCCACTGATCCTGACATGACTTGTTGTGAACCTGCATTGAGGCCTAGTTCAGCGTCACTGATTGCTCCTCCTGGTAGTCTTCGTTTTAGTCGTTTGATGTAAGATGTCACGGCCATCGTTAATGTTGGCGGATTTGCATGATTAGAATATTGAGTTTGAAATTCGGTAGGAACTTTGCTACGCGCTTCTTCTCCTAAGATTTGCTCTCGAGCAACCCAACCATCTCGATCGATGAGATTCATCCAACTGCGTAAAATTTCAAGACTGTGGTGTTGGATGAACACAGTTGACCAAAAGAAGTTAGGATGTAGTTTAGCATATATATGCCTGGATCAGTACCAAGCTTTCACGCGTACCTCATGTCATTATCCCAGGCACCAATCAAAGCGAGATGGAAACCCTCATCCCAGTAAAACCCACGCGGAAAGAAAGACCGACTAGGAGTGGCCGTGAAAAGTTCTCGATCTTCAGTCAATTGTGGATCTCGAGTACGTTGACCAGCTTCAGTCTCTTCTGTATGACCGGTAAGTAACAATCCATCATCATCATAATCATGAGCAAAGTTTCGATCGACAATTGAAGAACCGTAAAAATATCCTATCCCTCCGATCATACTCGAAAGCATCTCCTTGGCCATTGCTTGTTGATCAGGTGTGAATTCAGAAGAAAACACTTTGGGAAATGATTTTTCAAACCGATCATTGAAGGCTTCTGATGCTGCGGCTAAACCAGCTGAGAGCGAGATTGAATCTAATTTGGGAGCTCCATCTCCATCGAAAAAGATTTCAAGCTCAAATGGGGCCTCGTAAGTCTTTTGGACAGCGTAAAGATTGCTTCCATATCGAATCTCGTTGGGTAGGGATAACGTCAAAGCTGGGTCTGGTAAGTTCTCCTTGGTATATTTGTCAATCAGTCCATGAACACGCTCATTGATGGCCGTTATGATGTTTTCTGAATTCATCGACCGGAAAAGATGAGTCAAAACAAACCAAGAAAGACGATTGTCATTTGATCAAGTTTTAGATTATGTATTCACCTTTAGCTTTCCATACGGTACCGGCTGGCATCTGAATTCCTAAATATTGGGTGCGATCCAATTGTTCACCAAACTCAGAGGCATGATTACCGCCCTGAAACCGAGAGTTGGTGGGACCTGTGATCAATGAAGAATATCGATGAGCAATATAGAACAGACGTTTGGGCGGCAACGAGCAATCCTACTGACTATCTTGTACCCGGATCGTAAATTCGCCCAATTGTGTGGTTGAACCTGAGATTTTGACAGGTCCTTCAATACCCTGAAAATTGAAGTTGAGAATTAATTAAAATTTTTCGTTCATGTACCACAAAGACTGATATTGTCTTGCATAACTCACCTCATCATCTTCCTCATTCTCCAACTGAAATGTTCCTAAACCATCTAGTCCAAAATAATTGATCATACTAATCTTTGCAGGTGCAGCTTGAAAGAAATTTACAGAAAAAGTCAGGATGATTAATTAAAATTCCTAAAGACTGATTTAAAGATTCTTCAACCCACCTGGATTCAAACGTTCGCCACGTATTCTTACACCCCAACTACCCCCTAAGAATCAATATAGAACCCACAATGAAGTTCAAAATTGTTCAAGACTCATGAGTTACTTTGAAAGATGATGAAGAGGTATGGATAGAGAGAAAGAGGTTAACAGACCATGAGTACCACCTTCGACTTTTAACAGTTCAGATTCGATTCTCACGTTATTCAAAACATCATTCACATAATGTTGACCACTTGTTCTACCATCATGTGTCTTCCAACCATACCCAGCCAAATCATCACCTTGTTCGCATGCATGTCTTGATTCTAAAAAGAACCAAATTCAACTTGAGAATGAATTTAGGTAAGAGGCCAAAAGATAATTTGAATGTGATCACTAACTTGAAAAACTAGAAAAGTCATTAACACCAAACCAAATTGATCCCATCATGAATGAATGTGGTAAACGAGGTCGTAAACCAAAGTAAAGGTTAGGTCTATATGTACCCCATAATAATGAATCATATTCTGAGAATTCTTCGATAGAATTAGATGAAGATGTAACTGAAGCTAAGATGATAAGATAAGATGTGATGATTAAAGTCTTGAAGCCTTTAAAGGGCTTCATGATGAGTTTGTAGTTTGAATGAATCCTTAGAATTGATGTTGAGTTGATGAAGTGAGGTGAAGTGAGAAGGTGTGTTCGTGGAAAAGAGAAGAAAACTGATCAAGTCACGTGTGTGATATCAATCGATCGAACCATACATAGGTGATGATGATGTAATCAAAATAGCAACTGTCAACAATTCTCATTCTCAACATTCTCAACCTTCTCAGCATTCTCAACATTCTCATTCTCAACATTCTCAAATCAATACCATCAAGCAATGTTTCATTCAAATCTAAAATCAATCAAATCATCAATCCGATCAATTTCAAATCAATCAAATCCCATCAAACTAAAACCTTACAATGGATCTTCACCACTCTATCTACATCCATCAAGTTCAACAAGTTCATTCATCAGTTTTTTATCCAAACCACCTATCTCTTCATCTTCACCTATAATCTTAGGTTCATTCTTAAATCAAAATCATCCATCAAAATCACAATTCCAATCTAATCCTTCTTTCTTAGATCTTATTCATCAAACTTTTCAAAACACTTATCATTCTGATCCTTATTTGATTGATCTTTCTAAATCTCGTCAAGATAATGGTCCTGATGGTTACATACATCTCTTTGGTAAATTCTAAATTTCAACTTCTAAATTCTCTCTATAATCTTCTCAAGTTAATCCTCTTCTTTTTTCAAAATAATCAAACCAGATCAAAGACAATCTAATTCAGATAAATCACATAGAGGAGGACCGAGTTCAGAATCGATTATATTTTCATTTCTTGTAAACTCTCAAACCGGTTTACCATTACCTAATACTTATCAACCTAATCCAGTTTATAGAATTTGGACTCCAAATGAAGGATTTATGATCTTACCTGATTCCTTACAAAACACTTTATTGAAATCTTGTGAATTAGTTTATCAAATCGAATCTGAAGATCTTTGAATTATATCTTTCTCCGATAGTTTGACCATATATATATATCTGTAAGAGATGAAGCTCAGTCATCGATGGTATAGTTTTAGTATTGAAGGACTTCTGAAGGATTGCATTAGTTTAGAAGATAAAACATATTTGTAAAGCTTTTGACCAATTTCGTAAGATGGTCTAGCCTACAATGACCCATGATGAAATCAAATCATTTATCATCTTTTACAGTGTTTCTTCCTCCTTTAAGTTTGATTGATATATATTCTTGGACCATGTTTAAAAATGATATTAAGGATGACACCAAGTCAAAATTAAGTCATTTAGAAGTTGAACACCATAAATGATAGTAACACACCCATGTCAATCACATCAGGATGGTTCAGGTCAAAGTTTCCAAGCAGTCTGTCCAAGCTCTTTTATATCAATCTGCCTAACATCCAGACCTAGGTATAAAGTTTTGAATGAGTGAGTCAAATACTTCAGTTAAACATTCCTATTTTGTTTGAATCAGGTCATCCAGTCTCCTGAGAGCATCAACATATGACTATTGGTATATGCACTCCCTTGACATACACGGCTTTGGGACAGGTACCACCTTGGAGGGTGGGATTAACAGCCTACAGGTAACCCGAATGTACATCCAATCACATGCCAAAAGTTTACGTCACCCATTGGCCCCGACCAGTTTACTAACCGGAGAAGTGTTCGATGACCGGCTACAATGGTATTGGAGTGAGAAGCTCATTTGATCCATCCATCATCATCTTCTTCAACTCTCATCAAACTCACTCTCATCAAATCAATCAAAATCACAACAACATCATCCAACATTCAAAGAAAATACTTTCAAGGATGCCTAAACCATCTTTAGTTTTACCTAATTTAAACTCACAAACTTCAAATTCAAATTTAACCTCAACTACTACTCAATTCATCATCAACCTCGACTCCCATCAATTCCTCAACAACAACCACAACCTACTACTACCAATTCATCATCAACATTAGATTCATCAAACTCTCTATCAGATTCACTTCCAAGTCATTCATCTTCAAACAAACCAATTTCAAAAAGACCACCTTTGAACTATCACATCAATTTACAATTCACCTGTCCCACCTGTTAATCATAATCGAAACAATTCAGTTAGTTCATATAGGAACTCATAAATCAAATGGATCACTTACACTCTCGACTGGTACCACACCCTCTTCTTCTTTCGCATTACATCCATCTATCTCATCACCCTGAAACTTCACGTGGAAGTTTATATCCCAGCACGATCACAAATATCGATCCGGATGATGAAGAAGGTGGTAGGATTACTGATCCGAATCGAATCATCACTGACATTCAAGCAGCCATGAATGGAACAAATCTAATGATCACCAATCCTAATGAACTAGGACTTCCATCACCATTAGGATCAAGATCTAGAAGTGGTAGTAGTACTTCTATCCGACCGATCTCAGTCAGAAGACCTAGACCTTCAGATACGGCTACTCGATCTGTTTCATCAGAATCACGATTCGACTTCTAAACATGTCTCTAATTCGATGAACTAATTCGAAAAATGAGAATGAAACACGAAGAAGAAGAATTGAGATTGAATGATGAATTGATTCAGCAAACAGAAGAAGAAGAAGAGAGTAGAAGAAGATTTGGAAATCGAATTGGATCCGAAAGATTTGAAAGTGTTGAATAGTTTAGGTGAAGGAGCTGGTGGTGAAGTTAAAAGAGTGTTGCATTTACCTTCGAACGTTTATATGGCTAAAAAGGTAAATCAATCTTTAACTTATTGAATCTAATCTTAGGGTTTTCTTTCGAAATGAGTATCAATCACATCAAATCCAATTTTGGACTTCTTTTAAGCTGATGTTCAAAATTCTTGATTTGATCTTTTTTTTCCAAAACAAAGGCTATTCCTACTTCTCCAAATCCTTCAGTTCATAAACAGATTTTAAGAGAATTAGCATTCAACAGAGAAGTTGCGAATGGTGAAACACCTTGGATTGTTAAATATTATGGTGCATTTTTAGAAGAAGTTCGTTCACATCTTTTCCAAAACTTCCCTCTTCTTGAAGCTCAATCAAGTGATTTGATTTAATTTTTGATGTTTGGTTTACAGAATGATACTCAAATCGCGATCTTATTAGAATATTGTGAAGGAGGATCATTAGAAGCGATTTATAAAAAAATCAAATCAAGACAAGGAAGGATAGGTGAAAAGATTTTAGGAAAAGTAGCTGAATCTGTCTTATCTGGATTAAATCATTTACACACCAAAAAGATCATACATCGAGATATTAAACCTTCGAATATCTTGGTGACAAGAGAAGGACAAATTAAGATATGTGATTTAGGAGTTTCAGGTGAATTGATCGGAAGTCTTGCTGGAACGTTTATGGGCACTTCAGCTTATATGGCTGTAAGTTTGCACATCGATTTCTTGATTTCTTTTTCTTTGATGATCCTTCTTTTCTTTGAATGAGTCTGATTTGATGAAAAAGTTTACCAAGAAAGCAGACCAAAGTCAATCTTCTCAATCACATCTCTTTCTGATCTTTTTTTACGTTTCTTTTATCTAGCCAGAAAGGATTAGAGGAGAGAAATATTCGATCACATCAGATGTTTGGTCCTTAGGTTTAAGTTTATTAGAATTAGCCTTGAACCGATTCCCACTCTCATCTTCTATCAGTGATGATCAAACTCCGATGCATCCATTCGAATTATTACAAACTGTGGTGACTTTTCAAATGCCTTCAATGAATGAAGAAATTGAACTTGGGATCAAATGGACTAAAAGTTTACAACATTTCTTAAGCACTTGGTATGTGTTCATCTCCCAATTTTTGTTTTTACTACTTTTTTTTTCACGGATTTTTGAGGGTTTGTTTTCTTTGTTTGGGGATGGGGGAACATGGTGATAGTCTTGAGAAAGATCCGAATGTGAGACCGATACCTAAATTACTTTTGACTCAACATCCTTGGATTCTTAAATCTAAGACTTGGACACCTGATCTAGTTGAATGGTTATGTAAAGTTTGGGATTGGCCTTCTGATCGAATTGAAACTAAAGATTAAAATTATCATCATCAAACCCATTGGTTTTTACTGAGTATCTCTGTTCTTTTTAGATTTCTTTTCAGAGTTCATTTTCTTTAGTTTTGCATTTGTTTTGTTTTTCTCTCTCTCTCTGGAAAATTGGATTGGGTTTTTGTGATCATTTTAAGTAGAGTTTGATTGTGAATCTATGGGATAGGTGTTTTTATGATCAAGTGTTGATTGTGTTCTTATGAATGCTGAGCTGAGATGAGATTGAAGGAATAGGTGGAGAGTGAAGTGTTGGGTGAGTAAAGTGTAATACTGATTTTGAATTTCATCTCTGTCACAGTCCAAATCAGTCCAAAGTGATTGGATCGTCAGTTTGGTTTGAATTTAAACCACTTCGAACTGATCGGATCGATGATGTCATCGCAAATTCATCCAACTTCACGGGTTTTTCAACTTTCTCTGATGCGCATACAAGAAGGTAAATTGATTGAATTCAGTTATTTTTTTCTTCATGATCATGAGACTCAACTACCATACTAAACAAGACCAAGATTCAAAACGGTTGACCTTGAACGATTTAACGGTGACCTGAGAGATATGATCATTGAAGATTAGGATCTCATTTTGATTTGATTTGTTTTCAAAGAACAAGAAGCAAAAAAGAATCACCATCAAACTGATCATCAACATCTCAAAAAAAGAAAGATGATTTCACCAAACTTACACCCATCAGGACCAAGACCTATGCAAAAGCACAGTTCAAGTACAAATCCAATTCCAATCAACCAAGAAACAAACGAACGAAAAAAGTTAACAATCAGAAAAATCTCAATAGAAGATTCGATTGATCCAACCAGTAAACGATTTCAAAGACCATTAGATGTTTCACAATTCACTTCTCCAAGAATTGCTCCTATACCAGGATCAAATTCATCAAGCAGAAATGGATGGAGTTTTCCTGGAATCTTATTAAGATCTCAATCTGGAAATTTACTTAACACAACTACAATTTCATCAACATCCACATCCACATCCACAAGAACAACGACAGGAGAAGATGAGTTTGTGAATGTGAGTAGGAATCCGAGTAGAACGGTCAAAGGACCGGGAAATTCTTTATTTTTACATCAAGGGTTTTTTGATCTATTGGGGTATACTAAAGGATCGCTTTCTAAGAAAAGTTCTCCAAGAATTCATCATAAGAAGGTTGATTTGAATTTTAAGGAAAATGATTGGAATCATTTAGAGGTAAGTTTTTTTTATTCTTTTTTGGAAATTTACATTTCATCAAAGGACTTTGTATTTCAATGATTCAAAGTCTTTGGGTTTTTTCTTCTTCTCAGCCATCAGATTCATCAAATTCAACTTCAAAACTTAAAGTTGATTTAAACAAATCACCCATTTTCATCAATCCATCTTCAAGTACATTAGCAAGGATCGGTTCTAGTTTTGGTAATAGTTTTAAATTAGTTAAGAATCTGAATTATCTTACCAAAGAATCTAATCGAGTGAGTCTTGATATGATTGGAAAACCTGAAATGATGAGGTTTGTCTTTCATCTTTCACTTCATCTTTCAAATCCACGAGATTTGATCTCAATCACCGATTTGTGCAATTTGCCTTTTGGAATGATTCGCATAGACATATTTGTCATGCAAGTGATGTTGAACAAGCAGAAGAAATTTTACAAAGATGGCAAACAGAACAAGTAGGAAAATTACCAGGTAAAAGTTGATTTAGATTATGATTTTCAAGTTTTGATTGAAAATTGAAAATTGAATGACGATTTTTGTTTTACGAAAAAAAAACACTAGAACCAGGTTGGGTCACACCCATCAAAGTGATTTCAAGACAAAAAGCCGCTGAAGCTCAAGCCAGAGGGATTGGTGAGATCTTTTCACAAATGGAAGAATCAGGATTGAAGAAAGGTAGTTTAAAAGTCGTCAATGGAATGCCCACTTCTGATAGTCAATCAAGTATGAAAAGTAATCTTCCAGAAACCTTACCTCTTACCACAAACTTGGAACAGATCACTTCTCCCAAGGTGGAAGAGTTTCTTGAGCTTAGTGGGATTGATGAAGATGATCATCCAAAAACTATCATCGTTCATCCGAATCGTAGTAGACCTTTAATGGATTTTTCTGAACCAAGTTCAGATCTTTCGAATAGTCGATCTTCTTCTCCTTCTAGTTTGAAAAATGTTCCGGAGGATGAAGCGATTGAAGAAAGAGGTACAAGGAATTTTATTCCAGATCTTCAAACGGTCGAGAAGGCAGTAGCAGCTAAAGTTTTTTTCGAACAACATTATTGTGGGTGAATTTTATTTAGATTGGTCAAAGTTGAAAACCGGTTGATAATAAGATAAGTTTTTGTTTTGGTAGATTCGATTCTTAAAAGACCACGTGATCGAGATCAAAGGAAAGAATTATTAGAAACTGAAATTAATAGATTGAATTTAACTCAAGCAGAACAGAACAATATTCGTATGGCTTGGGTTTTAAGTGAAACGAATTATTTAAGAGAGATCAGAAGTAGAGTAGGTATGAATAGTTTCATCAAATTAAAAACGATTGGACATGGAGCCTTTGGAGTAGTCTCATTAGTAAAAGACAAAACGACGGGTGAATTATTAGCTATGAAACAATTAAGAAAATCGGATATGTTGAAGAAAGGACAAGAAGGACATGTACGAGCCGAAAGAGATTTAATGAGTTTAGCTAGTTCAAGTTCAAAATGGATCGTTCGATTATTATATTCATTTCAAGATTTAGATAATTTATATCTTGTGATGGAATATATGATTGGAGGTGATATGTTAAATTTGTTAATCGAAAAAGATAAGTTCTCGGAACGGATGGCTAAGTTTTATATTGCTGAAATGGTATTGGCTATTGAAGAAGCTCATCGATTAGGCTATATACATCGAGATATTAAACCTGATAATTTTTTATTTGATAGGGATGGTCATTTAAAGATCTCTGATTTTGGTCTAGCAACTGATTTTCATTGGTATGTAATTTCTTTTTTGTCCAGAACACAACCTCTAGGCCTTGGTGGTGACGAAGACTTGAATGAAGAATTGATCAGATTTGTTGGAATTCTAGGGCTCATGATGGAGCTTATTATGATCATCAACGTTTGGTACTTCTTCATAAACATGGAATTGATTTAGAAGATGGATTACCGGAGATTCGAAAACATGATCAAGCTTACTTTGTTAGAGATATCTTTGGAAACGAATCTGATGTTCATGATGCTCAAACTCCTACTTCCTATTCTGATCGAGTGTTGACCATTCGAGATCGGAATCGTAAGAAATTGGCATTCTCTGTGGTAGGGACTAACAACTAGTCAGTCAATGATGTTCACCTTCTGAGTCTAAACGGCTTCTGATGTTTTTGATTTGATAGTATGGCACCTGAAGTTTTGAAATCAACTGGATACGATGAGGCATGCGATTGGTGGAGTATGGGTGAGAGAAAATCCTTTATTCAATCAGGATCAAGATTTGATCTGAAGGAAGTCTTGAACGATCTTTTCATTCGACTTAGGAGTCATCTTGTTCGAAATGTTATTTGGTTATGCACCTTTCATGGCCAGATCACGACAAATCACTCGAACGAAGATCATCCAATGGAGATCTAACTTACAAATTCCAAACGAACCATATGTTTCAAATGAAGCCAAAGATTTGATTAAAAATTTAATTTGTGATCGGAATGATAGATTAGGATCACGTGGGATTCCAATCTCTTCTATTCATCCATCTCGTCCTACTTCTTTCTATAATTCGATTTCGAAACAGGTTCAGGATGGAAGAACTACATCGAATTACTCAGGGCCTAGTCGTGCTATGAAAGATGGGGCCAATCAAATCAGAGCTCATCCTTGGTTTAAAGGTTCAGTTTTCTTTAACTTTATGATCTCTTTTATTTAATTTTCTCTTATCACCATGAAAGACTGACTTTCTCTACGATTTGACTTGGGATTTGATTTCAGATATCGATTTTGATACGATTCATCTACAAACACCACCATTCGTACCGGAGGTTTCAGATGAAACAGATACGAAATATTTTGAAGACGAGATAGATGATCATCCGATTGAAGTCATTGGATTGAAAGTGGGAGAAGGCCATGAAATTGAAACCAAAGATCCATTATTGGGAGATAAAACTCATGGAGCTCAACTTTTAGAAACTCGAAAATCACATGCGTTTGTAGGGTATACGTTCAAAGGTCCGAAGAGAACTGTCTTTGATCCTAGAAAGGGTGTGATTTTGAACGAAGGATTTATGAAGGATGAAGTGAAGGTTAGGAAAGATGATCCGGATGAGGTGAAGGCGGCTTTGGAGTTAAAGGAAGATTTGAAGACTTGTTTTGATCTTGAAGGATTGAGTAAACCTCTTAATGAAGAAAAAGAAGATGATGAGATGAAGTTTTTAAGAAGGAATAAGATTCGTAGTATGTCATTTTGATTTTTTTTTGTGACAAACAGATTTTGGATTGTATAAGATATCAAAAGATTTCATTCATACCTTTGTAAAGTCAATAAGAGATAATTCTTTTTTTGGAATTTGTGAAATTGGTTTTAAAGATTTGTACATGTTTACTTATGATCATGATTCTAGATTTTGTTTTTTATGGTTCTTGAAGATTTGATTGTAGTTTTAGTTTTGTATGAGGAATCTCCGAGGAGTAATGGATAATCAAGCTTTGGTAATGAACTGAGGAATACGGTTGGTTTCACCTAAAATCAACCACAGCCTGATCCCATTTGGCTCCGGCCCCGGCCTCGGTCCGAAATGTTGAGGGGTTGTGACCAGCAATGTTTGGTGCACTTTTTGTCTTTTGTTGAACTTGAATTCATACAAGTTGATACCCTCTTGATCTGGGATGTGTTGCAATTAAAGCTGATTGATCATAGATGAAATATACAAGGTTTTTGACTACAGCCGTTGTAATATCTAACAGCAGCTTTCGAAACTTTGTGTCGTTGCCGGATCTATCTTTGAAGGCCAAAACTCACAGGAAAGTTTGTTCTCAGATTGAACTTTCTTGTATCCATTTTAGAACAGACATGAAAGTTTGTGATTTTGAGTGTTTTCCTCTTTGTAAACTCTTTGCCATGTTAACTTACCTGTCTACTCTCAAAAGAGTACAATAAAGTTCACTCCAAAATTGAACTCTGTTCGACTTTTTGCCTTTAAAGATGAATCCGGCGAGAACACAAAGTCTCAAAAAGTTGCCATCAGATAGTACAATGGCTGTAACAGGGCTCAACTTGAGCACTCAAGATGAGCCATAATGAGGCCTTCTACAACCCATGAGCCTCCCTAAACCCATACTTGTAACCCATAATCTCTCCATAAAGCCATGATATCCAAAATTTATGGGAATAAATTTTGAAAGGAAAAATAAAACAAAACTGCTGGGCACATCAACTCAAAAAGTCATTCACCGCATAAGCCACCCTCTTTTACCCCAACAATGACTTTTCAGACTCTGTGAACCTCTTGGGGCAGGTGGGTTGGCTTGAGTTGGTAAATTTTGATTTTTGCGGGTGCGCGCGTGGTTGATTTTAGATGAAACCCACTGTACCAACACAGGCTTAGGGCATCCTTTTGCTCCACTACTACAGTCTAGGGCTATGACCTGGCCAAGTCTTCCCAAGGGTTTCCCAGAGGTGAGCGGGGCCAAAGACCTAACCTAGTCATGGAGACCAAGGCCCCGACCCAGAGGGTTGGGCGCCAAAAAATCTGCCTCTAAGTAATGGGGAGAAAGGGTTGTTGAGGCTTTTTCTACCCTTGCCCGCACCCTCTGCTCTTTTGCCAATACCCCCAAACTCCCTGTCAATGTCATCCACCTCTAAAGCTCAGACTTGCTGTGATCTTTGCTGTGATCTTGCAGATCCAATGTCTACTGCCTCCAGCACAATTTTGATTACCCCATCCAAATCAGTCTCAGCAGCTCACACAAACAACTCAGACAATACTGCCACCAACTGAACGTCTTGGGTTTGACAATACTTTGCTCAAATCATGGACAAGGACGGTATCCTCAAGAATATGCGTTGAACCAACCAGGAATTCATCAACCAGGCCAATAACGACCCCAATGCTGTTGTTGTGGTTTGTGATGAAGCAACTGCTGTCACTAAGACCTCAAGCACAAAAATGATGATAAGGCATCTCACCACATTGAAACACCAATTGAAACTTCACAAGCTACTATTACGGGCTGGGGTGCTGGTGGAAAGATAGCCAATGTGAGTTCTTTTTATTCTTTATTCATTTTTCTTCTTATGACCCAAAATGATTGATGTCATTCTGATCTTACAGTTTGGACCACTCAACAGGAAAAACCTCACCAATGCCCTCATCTGCCTTATTGTCAATTGAGAGCTGCCATTCTTGCTTGTGAACACCCCCAGATTACATGATCTTTTGTCTTGGATCAACCCAGCTGTTTCCCCCATCCTGTCAGAGCAAACTGCCATCACTGATGGTATCATTGCCCAATTCTGTCTCTCTTGTGATTGTCTCACTAGCCTGTGTTCAATGATTGGATACATTATAATCACTTGTGACGCCTGGACATCTCCCAAGTCTACCCCAATGCTTGGAATAATGGTTCATTGGATGTCCAAAAACTTTGAAATTAGGTTGGTTGTCTTGGCTTTGAAGAAGATCAATGGTGATTATACTGGGAAGAACATGGCCACCCTTGTCAATCATACTCTAGATCAATTCAATCTTAGCCAGAAGCTATATTGCATCACAGCCAACAACGCCTCCAACAATCTGACTATGGCTCAAGAAATTCACAATCTGATTCCTAACTTCAATCATGAGAAGAACCTCCATGGCTGTGTAGCCCACGTGATCAATCTTGTTGCTAAAGCTGGAATCTCAATCTTCAACAGCAAGGCTCCCCCTGATCCTCTTAGTTCATTAGATCCTCAATTACCGCAAGACAAAGTTTCATATGGAACTTCATCTTTGATCAAACCTACTCCACATTTAGCATTCCATTCAATCCTTACTTGCATATGAGGTTTTCATAAACAAGTCTGGTTGAGCACTCAGCTCAAACAAGCACTTGATCAATGTATCAAAAGCTCCTCTCAGCCTCAAAAATTCGGACTTGTCCACAAGGTTTCAACTCAATGGTCTTTGACTTTCTACTCTCTTGAGAAATTTGTAGAACTCAAGAAAGTTTTGTAATACTATTGCAACATCAAAGATTCTTTGGAACCTTCCACCTTAACTGAAGACAAATGGGTCTTGGTTAACAACTTAGTCAAGTTCCTCTGACTGCTTGCAATAGTCAGCAAGGAGATCAAGGGTGATGGGTATCCCACTTTCTCAAGAGCCATGCCCAACTATCAATGGCTGGTTAAAAAACTTGAAAAGGTTAGTTTTGTTTACATTTTCTAGTTTACTTATTGATTGATTGCTGACTTGCCTAACTCTCTACCTTTAGGCATGGGCCACATATGAGTGTGCCAACTTGAAGGTGGCCATTCTTCCTATGGTGAAGAAACTAGTCCAATATTTGACTTTAGCTTTGAAGAAGTCTGTCTACATATGTTCACCCATCTTGGACCCTTACCAAAACCTTGCTGTCACTGGTTTCACCTTGGAGGCACTTGGATTTGACAATGACAAAATTGTAGCATACATTACTGAGCAAGCAGCTAAATTCACACGCCCTCAAGATCCCAACATTGAACTTGTTGAACCCAAACCTGAGTTTCACAATGACAATGATAGACCACACCATTTCATCAAGTGACGCAAGTTAGATGAAGTCCCCCTCCAATGCTCTCAAGCCCCCTCACAAAAAGCTGGGCCAAGCCATTGCCTGCCCCGGGTTGCCCGATAGGTTTCCCAGGGGCCCACGGGGCCGGTCCTGTCGAGCCGGGCGGGTCGGCCCAAAGCCTTAGGTCAAGCTCAGAGGATTTCCGGAAAACTCTCTCTCCTCATTGTAAGGCCGCCTACGCGAGGTATATCTTGGAACCCTCAACCTCACCTACTGAACACATCTACTCTCATATAAGCGCCAACTGGGCTTAATAAAAGCGAGACCGAAGTACATATCATAACAGATCTCAATTTTCATGGCTCACGTGAGTCTCTAACTTTCTCCTCGAAATTCTCAAAGAACCGGTGTTGTAGAAACATAAGATTGACTAAAACATTCGTTGATCTCATCATTTGCGAACCTTTGAACTTACCTTTCTCAGGTGTGCCAAAACTTAGACTCCTATTCGTCTTATCGTGATTCACGTTCTTCATTATCGTATACCGAACAACAAACTCAATTATCCAAATCATCTACCGTCTATGTTGGAAATCTATCTTTCTTTACAACTGAAGAACAAATCTTTGAACTTTTCTCTAAGATCTCTCCTATTAAACGGATCATCATGGGTTTAGATCGGAATTCGAAAACACCTTGTGGATTTTGTTTTGTTGAGTCAGCTGAGCAGAATTACCTTCAGGATTGAGTTTTCGTGAATGTGATCTTTTGATTCAACTCATCAATTTGATCTCTCGGTGATATTAGATATTATGATCCGATCGATGCACTCGGCTGTTTACGTTACATATCTGGTACTAAGCTCGACGAACGTATAATCCGAGCTGACCTTGATCCAGGTTATAAAGACGGAAGACAGTATGGTAGGGGTAAGAGTGGGGGTCAGGTATAGAAAATCTTTAACCAGATCAATCAATACGAATGCTCACCCCATCTATGTTTGTCCGTACAACAGGTCAGAGATGAGTATCGAGAAGATTATGATGTTGGACGTGGTGGATGGGGACATTTGAAACAAAGGCAAGAAGAGAGAGAACGACAACTTCAACAGGATGCCGTTTATCGTGATGATCATGATATAGGTGGAAACCGAGATGTTCCAGATGGGATGGGAGAAAGGGTAAATCTTGAAATCATCTACAGTATGAGTTAAAGGTCAAGTACAAAGGATTGTGTATTGATTTGATATGATCTTTATGTTTTTTTTCGACACTCTTCACATTTCATCTCACCCTCTTACTCACAGGGACCACGATTTCGAGAAGATCGAATGGACGAAGACGCAGAATAAAATGACGCGACTAGGAGATGGGATGATTGGATTCACAAAAATAAAATACTTCAACTCTGAAGACTTTGTATATCCATAAGATACAGATAGATGAGTAGCTCTCCCCGCACAATCTTATAGCTAACATTCGGGAGACTGTACATTATATATATATATCCTTCTAAAGATTTCTTCTACTCCTATGTGCGGGTAGTACTTGCCATGAATCAAGCAACCGGATCATTCACGAACGAGGTCTTGAATCATTAGATTTGACTGTAGGGATGTGCGTCAAGGATAAACTTGCAATGACTTGAACTTGTGTGAAACTTTTCTATTGTAATAATCTCGGCTGCTCGAAGAAGGGTGTTGGATGTGGAGTGCACGTAAGGATGAGTTTTACATGATAGGCAATTGGAATGAGTCTCCCGCATGAACACCACACATAATCATCCAGAAGCTGCTCTGATTCTTAATGGAAACATGACTGATGGTTTGATTTGATGAGTTCACCAAGGATTCTGACTAAAACATACATCTATCTCCATCAGCAATCAGTGTCAAGATGAAGTGATTCAAGATCATTAACAGAACTGACTTGAATTGATCAATTGTTTCTCTTCTTATGCTTAAATTTATGATCACAGACTTACCAATTTGATCAACTCAGCATTAATTAATCTTGACTATCATATGTACCAAATTTCCTTTAAGCTCATTAACGCTTGATGAATTGTAGAAAATGTACGGGGATGAAGAAAGCTCAAAGCAGACCTCAAAATTTTAGGGAGCTTTCCGAATTGAATCGAATGCATGTGCTATATACGAAGAGAGATTACATTGATCGAAAAGGAGAAAAGGGTACAACGCGAAGACCTGATCAGATATCCCAGACTTCAGATTCCACTCAGTCAAACTATTCTTTCTCTTGAATGATGAGATCTGACTATCCAAATCAAGCAAAGCATGGTGATGGTGACTTGTGAAGTATAGCCCATTCGGAAAAGGCTTGCCTTGAATTCCCCGCCGATTTTCATAAGTTTTGTGGGTAAGATTGGTCAAGGTTTTGTGGATTGGCTGTAATCTGATGACGTCATTTTGGGTGTGATCGAATGAAGGATGACTTGAATGATGTCACTCGAATTGAAAGGCTCACATGACACATTCCAATTATATGTAGCTCGGATATTTCTAAAGTGATCTCAAGAATCAAAGCAGGGTCAAGCAGTATATTCAAGTCTTGAGTCTTTCTTTACTTACATACTTACTCGCCCAAAGCCATCAGAGCGGTCGGAGTAGTGAGGAGGCGATCCTTTTGACAGTCCAAATAGGAAGGTGAATGGCAAGAGACTAGAGCTGTTGATCAAGTTTGAATGAAGACTTGATCATCGCTATCTTTTGGATTGATTGTTAGTTAGACCAACACCGAGCAGGTTGTCTTTCCAAATTCGGTCAGCCTTCCTTTTTGTGATTTGACTTGAGATTGAGATTACTTTTTTCGATTGATTTACAAATCATTATTTAATTATTCACTATCTAAGCTTGTGACGGGTGAAGTTAACTTTTTGGTTTTTCAATTTAAATCCTTCAATCGATTTCATTCAAAACCTCTTTACCTTCCTTCCTCATCTATCAAACCAAATCAAATCAAATCAAATTCTCATTTGATTCTTCCTTTCATCCATCGATCACTTCAATCAACCCACTTTACATTCAATTGTCTCTCTTAGCTATCTCAAACTTTATCTTATCTTCATCTGATCTACATAATCATGAGTGGTATTCTGAAAAAACCTCCGGCTACAATCAAAAAAGGTCAGTTTGAACGAAAAACTTCTTGACCTCGGCGCATACTATGATCGTCTGGCGTACCGTCAATCTCCATTCTTTCCCGAGCTAATCGATCCTCTCTCACTCCATAGGTTCTGGTTCTGCTGAACATGCTGATCAACCTCAACATCACGAGACTGACATTCTCATCGACCGTTTTCGTCAGTTATAACTCACATCTTTCTTGACCATCTCTTTACATCCTTCTTATTGACTTCAATTGCCATGTCTCTCTTCAAACCCTTGTTTACCACTAGTCGAATACAAAAGCATCACCAAGGGCCTTACAGCCTACTATGAGGACATATCGAAGCTCGAGACTCAGTAAGGAGATTTTCTCACTCATTACATTGGACATCTTTAATAAAACCAACTTTGTCCACAGCACAGCCACAGAGCTCCAGCGAATCGGAGGGCATTTGCCAGTCCCTCTGAGAGAGGGTAACCAATTTCTCCCTGAGGGCGGGTGGCAAAGCATCCTCTACGGTACTCGAGAACGCACCCGAGCTATTGCTGAACATCACAGCACTTTTGCTCATGCCATCTCCTCGACTGTTGTTCATGCGCTGTTGAGAACCAAAACTGAAATTAAGAACGTATGTCATTTGGTGCTGATCACGTAATCTAGTCCAACTTCACTCACCGTGCCTCCACTTTGTCCCTGCAGTTTATTGCCGAGCTAGAGGCTGAACCAAGCCGAATCGCTACTGAGGTCGGCAAACACCGAGCCGAATCTACCAAGTTGATATCTCAGCTTGCCCTTGGGATTGCTAACGCCAAGAGCAACCCACATGCTTTAACGTCCAAGGACGATCCTGTGCTAACGCACCGTCAAGTTGAAACCCAACTCAAGGCTCAGCTTGCCGAAGAGAATTCACTCACTCGCTCAGTTATAAGTCAGTGTCCCAACTATCTTTGTGGTCGATGTTCTGTTTTTTCGTTCGACTGATATCCCTTCTTTTCAGTCTATCAAAAGAAAGCGGCCGAGCTTGAGAGTAGAATCAACAAGGACATTCAGACTGCGACCAACGAATTCCACACCGCTCAAGTTACTTCCCAAGAGGCCATTGCTAAAGAGTGGAAGTTGATTCATAGCGGAATCACCGAACTTGACCCCGAAATTGAGTGGAACGAATTTGCTAAACGCAGCGGACATTTGATTCCAGAGGACATCGCAATGCGCGATCCTGAAAAGATCACCTTCCCCGGCCAAGATGACGAAACGACCAAACCTGTGAAGTCAGGTCTTCTTGAGCGAAAGAAGCGATGTGAGTCACAGTTTAATTTGCTTGGTTGCCATTTGAGCCGAGGTGTATGTTGACAAAACTCGTTCTTTGGTACAGACACCAAGAATTATAAGGAGGGATTCTACGTCCTTACGCCGTCTGGATATCTACATGAACACAAATCTTCCGATCCTACTAAGCACAGCGAACCGGAAATGTCCATCTTTCTACCAAACTGCGTTCTTGGTGCCACTTCGCCCGAAGGTGCCAAGTCCTTCAAATGGCACGTCGAGGGTAAAAAGAACAGCAGCAGTGGTCACCACACTGGTAGTTTGAACAAAGTCAAAAACACTCTACGAATCGGCAAGAAGGACATCGCTTTCAGTTTCAAGGCTCGCACTCACGCTGAGATGATGGACTGGTGGAACCTTATGCAGCACCCGGCAAAGGCATCGTGTAAGCTATCTTTGAACATTCTTTCCTCACTTGTCCTCTATGAACATCTTGACGGGATAATATGTACTAATCACTTACACCTTTCCCCAAGTCACAGCTGCTACTGTGAAATCGAGCTTGCCGGAAGGTGCGGCCGTTGCAGCTGTTAGTGGAGTTGGCTTGGTAACTGACAAATCGAATGCAGAACATGAACCAGCTACAGTGACCCACAGAGAGGCTGAAGACACCGCGGATGAAGAAGTGGGCGGGTCTTCAGAAGAGGAAGAAACACCCCTCAGCCCTGACGAACTCTCGACAGCGCCCACTACCCCTGCTGGGGTTCATACGGTCAATCCACACTCTGATCATACTCACGGTGAGCATGAAACCGAACACTCCAACGCCGAAGTTTTGCCAGTATACAAAGGAACTGGTACCCATGAAGCTGCGTTGGCTGATTTGAAGGAGAAGCCCGACCTTCCAGGTGCCAACCATAATGTGGCTGTGAGTTTTGCCCAATCATTGGCTTTTGTCAATCAATTTCTCGCTGACCATGCTTGTTTCTTATTTCTTATGTGTGCTGATCGTGCGGACAGAGCACTTCTCATTGATTGTTGACACGATCTTCATTCGAGAATAGTGATCATCATTCAGATCCTTTATTCCGCTTTCTGTATCGTTTTTGATCTGGTGCAGGCTCATAGATCAACAAAGTGAAGTTTGATCTTGTAGGACGTCTCGAAGTTTCCTATCATCACCTAGGCATCTCTCTTTCATTTTGTAATCTTATGCATGAGTTTTATCTTCTCGTATCTGAAAATCTTATTACACATGGACTCGTAATCATCAATTAAATCATCTGTTACATCATTCACATTTGCCCGCGAGATTGTTGAAGGTCCCTTGCTCAAGAAACATTACCGTCAGGTTCAGACCTATTTCCTCTCAGGCTTGTGAAAGAGAATGCAAAGTTCTGATGAGCTTCGCAGGATCAACTTCAACCCCGACAGAGCATCCCGCACATATCGCAGGTTCAAGCCAAACCGCTTTGCTCTCTCATAGGAGGCGATTCAAAGTTTTGAGGCCCACCCGGCAGCCAAACCTCATATTTGGGAGTGAATGATCCCACAAAAAAGTGAGATGCAATCTGTTCTGATGGCATTTTTAGCCAAGTGTTCATTGACTGATCTAGATTTAATATCAACTGATCGGATGAAGCTTGATAAAAGGTGTTACATAGATGTGTACAGTCCCCTACCAAAATTATACGTAATTTGAAATTTGACACCCCTCCATGTCACTACCTACAAAATTTACTAAGTATTTCCTAAAGATAAAGAACCCATTTGGTTTTGAATTTTTGATGATTTTTGATTTTTGATTTTTTTGATCAGTTTGATGATCTACAATCAATGACTCTAGAGTCTACATAAAGGGTTGTATTTCACAGGGTACTTTTCTTTTTTTTTCTTTTTCGTCTTTCTTGATCTCTCATCTATTGAGTTTGTGATTGAGTTATAATGAATTTCTCATGATTTGAAATGAAATCGATGAGATCATACTTGCTACATATGTCTGTTCTTGTGATCGATGGATATACATACATATGTTGTAGATCAGTTGACATAAAATCTAATGGAGATGTCGATCATCTGTCTAAACATACATACACATACAATTGTATGTACATCGACAGTTTTTTTTTTCTCTTTGGAATGTGAAAGTTTGAATAGGATTTGTTTGAAAAGATTCAGTTTTGACATTTTCCCTAACTTGGGTTCGAGTGAGAGTTTTATGATACCGAAGCAGTTTACAGATCGACATTGATTTTTTTTTTCCGCTCTTGGGTTTCAAATCAGTCTAAAACCCTCATCAGTCTGTTTTGTGTAAATACTACATAAAAGAAACTTGATTTGAGGTTTTTTTTTTCATTCCTTCAAAAAGTAAAAGTCACAAGATTTTGTTCTAGTGTCTTCTTCAACACATGGACACTCTGTTAACCTCACTCTCGAGTCTCGATCTATCAGTTTAAGAATTCAATTAGATTTCAATAGGATATATTGTACTAAAATCTTTTAAAGTCGATTTAATAATTCTCTCTCTCTCTAGGTTTATGAATTTTCTTCTTTTTGAACCATTTTAAGTATCTTTTTGTTTTTTTTGGTGAAGTTGTTCTTTAATCATACAATTGATTTTTAAGTATAGTCTAAAATAGTGAGCCGGGGGTTTTTTCATATAAGTTTGATTTGATTTGATTTGATTTTGATTTTGTTTAAAGTGATTTGAAATTCGAAAAAAAATTAAACTGAACATCAATCACTTTTTTGTTTTTTTGTTTTTTTTTTCTTTCAACTTGAGAAGCTTGATCTATTTAGAAACTTTACATAAATCTCCGAGACTCTTAAGTTTTTTTTTCTGCTTAGGATCCTTTTTTTTTGTTCCATTACTCTCACTTACAACATTAATCCTAATTTTAATCATCACTTTACAAATCTTGATCAAGTCTTTATCAAATCTTTAGTTTACTCTTACTTACTACTCCTTCTACTTTTTCACTCTTCCTCTTTTCCTTACTCATCTTCTTTTTCTGTTTACTTACCAGTCCATCATTTTAATTTAATTTTAATTTTACAGTGAATTCTTATACATACATATCCTTATCTAATCATTAATCTAGAATCAAGAGATTATCATTATTACATAGTATTATTATTATTATTATAGAAATCGAATTCGATCAGATTGATTAGTCGATTGATTGATTGATTGAATGAATGAATTGAATTGGTTTGTTTTTGTTTGTTTCATTTCTCTTCAAACTGATCTTCATCTTAATGTAAAACTGACATGAGATGATTAGGTAATCCAATCTGATATCTCTTCTTTTTTTTTCTTTTTTTTCGATCAATCCCCATCGATTTACAGTTACCAAGCCAAATTGGAATCAGTTGAAGCTTTTGATTGGTCAGTTCCATCAAACTCACTTGCCACTCTTCATCTCTGAAAACGAAGTCATCACTTTCATCCTCATTCAAGCTGTGAAGTGTGATTCAATCAATCGGTCAACAAACCAAACAAACCAAACAAAATTCATAAAAAAAAGAAATTCAAACTTCCAATGTCAGTTCCGATCTTAAATCATCATCAACCTTCAATCCATTCAATCGATCCATCTTCATCATCATCATCATCATCAACATCTGAACTTCATCATCAACATTCACTTCATCATTCACTCTCCTCACCAATCCAATCATCACATCCTCAACCTATCCTACATCATCATCAACCCATCATTCATCATCATCATCATCTTTCATCTCACTTCATTCATTCCTCTTCTTCTTCTTCTTCTTATCATCATCATCCACATCATCATCCACATCATCAAACTCAAGATTCAACTCTTCATCAAACCACAATCTCAACAAAACCTACTCTACCTGGGATCGCTAGCATCCTCGCCTTTGCCGGTCAAGGTAATCAAACCATTGATTCATTCATTCTCACTTTCTTTCAAACTATCAATTAACTCATCATCTCTTCTAGATTCAATCCCATCAAGGCATTCTCATCTATTACCCTTGTCTGCTTCTCTACCATCAACTAGCGGACAACTACAATCCCAACAGCAAATACATACTAGAAGTTCAAGTCTAAGGATCAAAGATGCACATCATCTACTCTATCAATCTACTTCATCATCCTCATCTTCATCTGCTTCATCACCATCATCCTCATCTGCACTTCAACCTCCTACGATCGCTATCATAAACGAAACCGAACGAGATCATAGACATCCAAATTCACATGATCATCGATCAGACTTTCCTCATTCTCCTCATCCACTCAGATCTTCATCTTCTCAACAACCTCATTCAACTCATATGAACCCTCCCATCAAACCTCTCAATACTGATCATCCCCATCATCGAACCTTGTCATCTTCATATCTCATCAGTCCTACAGCTACAATCACCAGTTCGGCTCATCATTCAAGGATAGATCAGATCATCAATCATGATCATCCAACATCAAGCTTCACTCCGAATTCTCAATATCAAGAACACTCTAGAAAACTGAGTAACGGATCATCAGCTTCATCTAATTCATTCCCAAGTGATTATGATCCTTTACCTACCGAATTTGATCATTCACTCTCACTCAGTTCTAATAATCATACGCCTAATCATCATCATCAGACGTTTTGTTCCAATTCTCAATCACATACCTTACCTTCAACCTCAAATCAGTCTTTGAGACCTCATCATGAAGTTAGGCCAAGGATAGAGATCAATTCAACCTCGACCACCACCAGCACAAAACGAGGGTTACCTTTTCATGAAGAATCTCAAATTAATTCAACAGATCCATCACTTTCATCTACATCAATGCAAGGATCGTCTTATCATGATACATCAGAGATACGTAGAACAGATATCGAAACCCCTACAACCCCAAAAGTGAATACCTATCAAGAATCAATAGAAACACGAAGGACAGAAGAGGAAGGGAGCAATTCAAGCGGACCTAAAGGATCCTACCATCTTTTACATCATCCAGAATCATCCACCCATCCTTCTTCTTCTACATCAAATTCGATTCAATCAGACCTCACTCAAACTAAGATTAACCATGGGATCAGTCCATTTTCATTTTCAAGCTCTAATCCGAATCGATATCAATGTAATGAGATCGGATGTGGTAAAACGTTTTCAAGACCTTCATCACTCAAGATTCATTCTTATTCACACACAGGACAGAAACCGTTTAAGTGTTTTAGATGTGATCGAGCGTTTTCAGTTCAAAGTAATTTAAAACGTCATCAAAGTAAGTGATGCGTTCTTTTTAAATTTTTCTCGTTTACTTTTTCATGTTAAAGATTTCATCAAACTTATCTTTGCTGGTTTTGATCTTGTAGAAGTACATGAGAGGAGGAACGGTAGAGGGTGTAGTAATAGAATGGAATCTGAATCAAGTGGGAATTCATCAATTCATCATCATCATCATCCACAACATCAACTTTGTGAATCAAATTTCAAATTGAATGGAAGTGGTGAAGGAGGAGTTGGAGTGGATAGTGAAGAAATTGAAGAAGATTGATGATGAGGATGATGAAAATTTTTTGACTTTTTCTTTCTAATCTTTGGATTCAAATTGAAATTGAAATTGGGTTTTTTTTATGTAAATTGGTATGTATATATATATGTGTGTTTTCTTTTTTTAGGATTTGTTTTTTTTTACTCTTCTGGAAGTTTTTTGTTTTGTTTTGGAATTTATTTTATTCTATTTGGGTTTTTTTTTATTTTCGTTCAATGTTTGTAGCTTTTTTTCTTTCTTTTCCAAAGGATAAATTAAATAATCTTGAACTTTTAATCATCTTTATCTTGTGATTCAATCGATATAGATTTTCATAAACCAGGAAAAAAATCTTGATCATTTCCTTTTTCTTAATTTTTTTTCATTTCCTTTTTTGCATTTTAATTTTTTCACTTACCTTATTTTACTTGATTTCATTGATTTAAACTTTTTTTTTCTTAATTTAATTTAAATCATTATGGAAAAAAAACAAGTGAAGTTTGATTTTTTTAGTCTTTCCTAAGGAGCTCAGAGAGAGATAGAAACAGTTGAATCAGTCTAGTGTTAAATATCACTGGTTTGAAGAAATCATGAAAATTTGGTGACAGAGATTTGATAAACACTACTCATACTAATCAAGATCATGTGTTATCTTTGGGTTTGTGATCTGGTGTTGGTGATCAGAGATGGATTTGAAAGTCAATCTGATGGATCAGTTTTGGTTGGAAAGAAAAAAATTCATACCTATCCTCCTGACCACCAAACCATCAGGGTATGTTCACTTAAGTCAATTCTGATCAAATCAAGATATCTTATAAATCGTTTGAATGTGAAAATGAAACTTGGATTGACATTACCAGAGAGAGAGAGATCTTGAATTTTGGAGAATGTGATTTTGTAGGAGAAATTGGTGAAGTGAGTAGGGCTTGAGGAAGAGTTGGGTGTAGGTAAGTGATGAAAGATTGAGGAGTGGATTAAGTTTGGTTTAGATATGACTTGAATACTTGATTAGCCTTTGCAGTCAATATTCAAGTATGAAAAAACTTTTTCTTCTTGGTTTAATTGAAGAGTTTAGGAAATTGAGACTTGATTTTGGGGGGTAGCATCAGACTTTGGTTTGATAAGTTGAATGGTTTAAATTTATCTTGAGTTTTTTTTGTGTACATCATTTGTTTTTTTTGGAATTATTGAGTACTTTCCTTTTTTTTTGGGTTGATTTAATTGATCAGGTTCTGATGTTCATCAAACTTTTTGGTTTTTTTCCATTTTCCCATCTGTTTTCTCTCTGTTACAATAATCTCTTTAAGTCTTTTTTGAATTTCTTTTTTAATTGTTTGAGATCAATTAACTTTATATTATTGTTGATCATGAGAAATAAGAACTGAGTGATCGGATTGGAAATGTGATCTTATCTACTTATAACTTATCTTTTCTATTTGTCTGAATGGTTGTGTTTATTGAAATTTATATCTTTGTCATCAAACTGATTTGATTTTTTGTTTGATCTCTTTCTATATTCTCATTTCTCTTTTAAACTCTTAGCTTTCTGTTCTCTCAAGATGTGAAGATATTTCTTTATAAAGGATACCTATGAGTTAGAACAAGTTTGATCCTCATCCATTCAAATTTTGATCTTCTTTTCACTTAACAAGAAACTCATTTTTTTTTTTTTTTGCATTGCTTAAAGTGTTTTTTGAGCCGCAAGGCTATTAAACACTATGTATTATGTCCAGCACCGGTAAAACCCCTCTGGCTGTGTCAGGGGAAAGGTAGCTGTTGGCTGTTTCATCTAATGTACATGTGTTATAGTATTTCTGTTAAGGAAAGGCGGTGAAGTAAAAGAAAATGGTGTTTATTCGATAGGTTGAGTTCTATTCGATGGGCAATGTTCGTCCAAGATGGTTGCCCATGTCCAACGGTTCGCGAATCTCCATGTGGAGTTGCAGAACCTGGCGATGGTCTTGAAGCTTTTGGGATTTGAGAGTATGTGTTTATCAGTTTTGGTGTTGTGTTCTTGTAGTTCGTATTCAAGCGTGTTTCGTTGTTGTTTGTGTGTCTGGCAGATGAAAAGGAAATGATCAACTGTTTCGAGGCCTTCTTGGCACTCACAGACAGGATCAATTGGCTGTTTAAAACGGTTCAGATAGTGGTTGAGCGGAGCGTGGCCTGATCGTAATTGCGTAATCGTGGCAACTTCGTGTGTGAGCAGCGTGTTGAGTCCGTCAAGGTGTTTCTTGGGGTGGGGATCATGTCCTAGTCGTTTTATTTCTTGCTGGGTGAAGGAGTCAGATTGTTCCGTTTTCCATTCTTTGATCGCGGAGATGAAAGCCGCGGTGTTTGGTGTGTCAGTGAATGTGCTTGGAAGCGCCTGTTTTGCTAGTGAGTTGGCGAGTTTGTCGGCCTCCTCGTTGCCTGGGATGCCTTTGTGTCCCGGGCACCATCGGATTGTAACCTTCATGTCCGGGAAGCTATGGTGGAGGCATTGGAGCATCTTGTAGGTCCGCTGCCTGCTATCTAAGGATGAGACAGAGGAAGAGTTCGATTTTAGGTCTTTGATAACTCCTTGGTTGTCAAGGACAATGGTGGTTCTGTGGGTGGCGGGTGTCGCAATCTCTAGGGCTATTTTTAACCCTAGCTGGACACCGCGGTACTCAGCTTGGTATATTCCATGTGAGCGTGCTGGGCCAAGATGTGTCGTCTTGGAGACGTTTGTGTTCGCGCACCAGGCTGCTGCCGCAGTGGTCTTTTTCGGTATACGTGATCCATCGGAGAAGATGAGTATGTGATGGGGTGTTGGTCGAAGTCGAAGGGCGTCAGCTGTTGCTACCGTCTCGTCCTCTTGGATGACTGTGGAGAAATTCGCGGGTTGTGTGAGAGTGGATGCCGGGTCGACTGGCAACTGGGTCACAAATTCCTCAAATTTCTTGTGGAGGGGGTGTCGAAAGAAAAGATGAAAAGGATTCCTGTGACTTTTGGGTGTAGTGTTCTGTGCTTGTTGTATGAGTTGGAAAAACGGGTGTGATTTTGACTTAGCTAATGATCTTGCCATGAAATTTAGCACCTTGCTTTGGAGCCTGGCCTTGGGAGGCGTTACAGTAGACTCTGACAAAACCGATACCCAAAAAATCGGGTCAAAAACTATTGTTTTTTGCCGAGTATCGGTTTTGTCAACGGAAATCTGACTGTAAATAAGAATTTATTGGGCCAAAAATGTATCGGTTTTCAAAGAGTATCGCTTTTGACAGCTATCGGTTTTGTCAGAGTCTACTGTAGATGGAGGTCGTGGCAAAGGAAGACCACTGGTGTTGTGCGTAGCGCTCCAAGGGCCGCTTTCGCACAGATGTTGTCAATCTGTGTAAGTTGCTGAACGAAGAAGATAGATGGCTCTGTCGGCATCCACGCCATGGCGCCATAGTCGATGGCTGTGTGGACGGTTGTGGTTATGAGGATCCTGAAAAGTCTCGGCGGGATCCCCCAGCCTGTTTTGGACAGACCAGCAAGAAATCCGGCTCGTTGTTGGCCCTTGGCAATGACGTCAAGTCTGTGCTGCTTGAAGCTGAGTTTGTTATCGACTTTGACACCAAGCCACTTTGCGAAGAGGGCTGGCGCAATTCCTTTCCTGTCGGCGAAATCTATGGTGGGGATAATTTCGTGGTGTTGGAGGCTAAATAAGACCCAAAAGGTTTTCTTTGTGTCGAAGATGGCACCGTGGTTTTTGGCCCACTGTTGTTGGCGAAAAGAGAGAGTCTGCATCTGCGACTTAAGCTGATGGACATCATTAGCTGTGGAAAGGAGCACCACGTCGTCAATGAAACCCAGAGCTGAGGCAGTAGGTATGCTGTCAGTGATTTCCAGAAGTGACAAATTATATAAAAGATAAAGTAGAGGGGAGAGAGGGGAGCCTTGTGGTAGGCCGTGGTTAAGGGAGAATGCCTGCGATTCAAAGCCGTTGAATGTGAGGACGGTGGTTCTATCCGAGAGGAAGTCGTTGAGGAGATTGAGCGTCTGTGTGTTGATTCCCTTTCGTTCAAGGGTGTCGAGGAGCCGTGGGTGATGTACTGACGGAAAAGCTAACTTCATGGCCGCAAAAAGCGCGCCGACCACCTTTCCTTTGGCCCATTCGCGCCTAATCCATGCCACCAGGTGGACTAGCGCTTCCTGGCCGGATCTGTCAGGACGGCCACCATAGTGGCCTTTGTGTAACATCTTGAGCCTCTCGGCGCATCCTGAAAGGTGAACTGTCAGCAATTTTTCGAAGATCTTGCTCAAGGTGGTTAGGAGAGCGATGGGCCTGTAGGCCGATGCTTGAGTGTAGTCCGGTTTCCCGGGCTTGGGAATCATCACCGTAACCGCTTTCTTCCAGGCGTGCGGGATAAAGCCTGCGAGGGAGATGCACTTGAAAAGGAACGTTACGTGTGATTGAACTTTGTCGCATATCATTTGCCAGACCCAATTTTGGATGCCGTTGGCTCCAGGTGCTTTCTTGGGTGGGCTGTCTGATATGATTGCGCTGATTGCCTCTTTGGTGACTATGGGTTCGAAAGGATTTGTAGTTTTGGCCAAAGGCCGTTCGTTGTCGGAGATCGGAAACTCCAGGTGGTTGGTGTTGTCCAGCCTGCAGGGGGCGGTCGCTACGCAGGTGGCTTCAAAAAGGGCCGAAGCCTTTTTGTCATTCGTCGCACAGACCTTCCCATCTCCCGTGATGATGGTGCTGACTAGTGACGACGGTTTCCTTCCAGAAGCAAGTCGTTTCGCTTGGAAAAGGTTGGTGTGGTCGACGTTGGAGAGGAAAAGCCGCCATGAGCTTTCTTTTGCTCTATCAATGGCGCGGTTGAATTCGTTTCGGGCCTTTTTGTAAGCGTGGTAAGATTCCTCGTTGCGGAGCTGCTTCGCCCGCCGCCGGAGCCTTGACGCTTCCTTGCGAAGGGGGTCAAGCACTTCGGGTCGCCACCAAGCCTTGTGCTTGCCGGACGTGGTCTTCTTTGGTGAGTTATTGTTTAAGGCGGTAACCACCGCCTTGCGAAGTTCTTCGTCAAAACTTTCAATATCCGTGCGGGTGAGCAGTGGCCTAAGAGCAGGGAGGGTGTTTGTCAGTTCGTTCTTAAGAGAGATGCGGTCAATCTTGTTCCAGTTTCTTTTTTCCTTGGACTGCAATTTGGATATTTCTTCATCACCTGTTCTCGTCGAGAAACAGGTGACTATCGCCTGATGGTCAGACTGGTGGTTTAGGAGGTCGTCCTCGTCAATAAAACAAGTGATTGTGACATCATCGAATTCCTCATTGACCCAGACCTGGTCAATAGAGGTTCCTTCGGTGTTCAGGGATCGGACTCCAAAGGTGGGTATGCCCTTCGGTGATCGTAGATTGAGACCCCATTCTGTGAGCATCTCGATCATTTTCTCTGCGTCCTTGTCGTCAGCCTTGCTGTGGGTGGGGTTCCAGAGTGGGGAGTGAAGATTAGAATCAGTGGTACAGATAGTGGGAAGGAGTTGGGTGGGTAGAGGAGCTGTCCTGAGCAATTCGGTGAATGCCTCGAACCCCTGGAGAGTTTTGTGGGGATTGTAAACGCTTGCTATCAGTATAGTGAAGCCGTTTATGGTGACTGTGCCTGCAGCCAAGTTCCTAGAGGGGAAATGGATTGGGTTGATGATTGGATTTAGGTCCTGCCTTATATATAGTCATGCCCGTGGTCTATCCTCCTCCTCAAGCGATTGAGGAGTGGGGCAGATCAGGGTCCAGTTTTGCATGTTCAGGGGAAGATTGTCCATTGGGCTAACATACGGTTCTTGAATGGCTAGAATGGAAAATGAATTAGTAAGGTCTGAGTTGAAAAGGGAGTGTGTGACCGGTTTCGAATGCCAGCAGTTCAATTGTAGAATTGCTGCTGTGTGGTTAATTTTTAGTTTATCCTTAATCGTCTGCTCTAACATTGATTAGAAGACGAATTGGACTGATCTATCACCATTATGTATGGGGAGCCACTCGGATTATGAGGTGGCTTTTGGTTAGCAATTCTCACGGGGCACATCGGAGAAAAAGGGTGGTGGAGGAAGTCTGCGTGGTTCTCTTTGAAGAGACGTGGAAGGTTAGTGCTGGGATCAGCTTTTAACTTTCCGCGAGCGCAGGCCAGGCACTTCAAGGCTGTGGAACCTTTGATGGGACAGGTGTGGGCGTGATGAGGTCCGGAGCATGATGGGCACATTGGCTCCAGTTTACATGCAGCTGCTGTGTGTCCAGCACCCTGACAGTTATAACAGCGGGTTGGTGGGGGACCGCAGAGTTGGGTGCGGCATCTGCCTCTCCCATGCCATACTTTTGTTCGGGCTGCTAGTATGGCTTGGTCAAGCGTTTTGAATCCGATGAGCAGGGAGGAATAACGTTTAGCTGAATCATCAGCCGTATCTTTCTTTAACCACCTCACGAAGAGGGTGTCATCGAGAAGATCGCCGTTGCAGATCTTGAGGAGTTTGATATCCTCCTCTCTGGTGGGGTTGAACGTGGTTGGTATTCCATGTACAATAATTGAGTGCACCTCCTGTTTAATGGAGAGGTTGGGTGAGATGTGAGGGAGCCAGCAATCCACTTGTCCGCGGAGGGCCTGGGCGTGCTTCTGTGATTCAAGGTAAACTACCAGATCCTTTGAGGGGTGACGGTGAATGTTCCTGACAACAATTGAGGACTTGTCATTGAGGGTTTGCTTTATGTTCTTTTCTTTAAGCACCCCGTTGAACTGTTTTATGAGCTCAGCGATTGTCATATCCGCCCCAGCGATATTGGCCGGGTCCTTCTGGCTGAGCGTGATGGAATGCTCAGCCTTTGGGCGTGGAGCTTGTTGAGTGTGGGCACGAGGTCCTTGAGAGGATCCTGTCCCGGTGTGTTTTGATTGGGCATGGAAGCCTTGTTGGTTCGGTAGCGAAGCTACACCTGCGCCAGGGGCATGTTTTGATGCCGCTAGAGCATATGAGCCCTTGGCCTTCTGTTGTGGGTGCTGTTGTCCTAGCTGATGTGACGACTCGGTGGCCGTAACTAGCTTTTCCAGTTGTTCAGCCATGGCTACGACTTTGTCGGCCAGCGTGTTGTTACGGAATTCAAACTGAGCTGTCGCTGCAGCAGAAGATGGTGAAGGGTTGAGTGCGGTTTGACGGCATGGTTCAAAGACCACCCGTCGAGCTTCATTGATGCTGGCCTGTTCCTGGACCAGGCCCGCCAAGAGTAGAATGCCGGCTGCTGAGTCAACATCTACCTTGACGGATTTGCTGAGCTTTGATTTTGGAATCAAAGTCGCTTTCAATACCTCAATGAGTCGCTCAATGAGGACATTGAGAGGCTTGGAGGCTACGCCTGAGCCACCTGGAAATAGCTTGGCGATACATGTCGACCTAGGAGTCCCTGTGATCTCCTCAACCTCATCTAGAGTGCTGGGAGTCGGAGCGGTGGTACGAGTTCTTTTCCTCGATTTATCCGCAGGAGTCGATGTGGCTGATATCGAGCCCACTATGACCTCCTGGGTGATGGTCGCCTTCTGGAGGCCAGAAGGCGGTCTGGGTGTGAGCGTTAGCGTCCCTGATTGACCCGTCAGGTCAGACGCTATCGCCGCATCCTCGTTCATGGACAGATCGTCCCTAGAAGCTAGATCGCCGGTGTGATCTGGGTCCGGAGGACCTTCGTCCATACGGTCTTCCATCCTGGCTTTGACACAGGAACCAGAGGAGATGAGAGAGAGAGAGGAAGAGGAGTTATGAGACGCTGAAGAAGTGAAATGGAAAAATCAGGATAATGAGTAGAAAACGGTGGATGACTGCTTGCGCAGTCACGGAGGTGGTCACGTGACAAATTCGAAAAAATAAGTTCGAGACAGAATCTCCAGAAACTCATCTTACTTACAACATACTTGCTTTGTTGGTGAATTAACAATTGGGGGACTCAAAACTATTAGGTTCGAGGAACCTTTTTGAAAAACCTACTTTCAAGGTTTTTGTTTTTGCGTTAAAAAAAAACTAGGTTTCTAGCACTTAGTTTTTAGCTTTGAGGATCCCATACTTATATTAGCCGCCCTCCTACCCCCTTTGGCATCTCGATCTTGCTCACTTGACCACCATGCCTTGTGTAGGCACCCAGGCCCAAGTGATCTCGGACCTCCAACGGAGGGGTATCAGCCATAGTGGGTATGAGACAGGGATGAAAGGCATGCAGAGGGATAAGGTTTTATACCGGCAGCCGGAAACGGGACAAAAAAAAACCTACTTGATGAGAAACCTAGATTGGTCTAAAAAGTAGGTTTTTCAAAAATTTTCCTCAAACCTAATAGTTTTGAGTCCCCCAAGTACTCAAAGTAAGTAGACAAAACTCACCTAGTTGGGAAACCTAGTTACAAAAACTAGATTCCAACCAGCAAAAGTGAGCCAGCCAACTCGTACTGCCCTGCCTTGATTGCTTTGAACAAGTGAGATTGCTAAGAGGTGGCATGTTCCACCTTTCAGAGCTTGTAGTACATGATGTTGTGCTGAGACTTGCGGCATGTTGGTGAGGTAAGAAGAGTTTTTGGGATTTTGGATTGAAAATGGTGATCTCAAATATTTCCAGAAATGACCAGAAGTGACATCCAGAAACATTTTGGAGATGTCCCAGAAGTTTCTGGATGTCACTTCTGGACACTTCTGGGGCTCAAAACACAAGGTTTTGATACCCCTAATGGATGAGTCAAGTTCTTTGGAGAGGAAAAGAATCAATGTAGATTTTCTTTGATAGATCAGAGATCAGAAGTACAAACGTTAACAGTACAAGTAATGGCTTGGTGAATTATTTCTTCATGGTTTGAGTTGAAAACAAGTTGAGTTGGAATTGGATTATTATTATGATTTATCATCTTTTCTTTCAAAGCATCTATAGTGTTTAGGGATGCTACCCATGAATCTGCATATGATGATCTGGTTTGTGAATTGGGTACAATACTAGGAACTGAAGAATGCAGGAAGATGTCAATGTTTGCAGCTCAGCATAGAAAACTTGATACTTTTGTTTGTTTTGAGTTTGTAAACTTTGTATCAGTTTCCAAACTCAAATTATCTTCCAAAGTTAGTTGACTACTGTGCAGATAACTTCACACAAGTGTGAAAATTGGTTGAGGTCACTGATTCTTTACTTAATGTAGTGGTTGCTACTGTGTGTGCAAAAGTTAACAACTGCAAACAAGTGCAGGTGCTCTACGAGTTTTAGACTTTGTCCATTTTACCTAGAGATTATGACTTCCAAATTCCATGGAAGGCCTGCATAGTCAGTTTGACTCTTAGGCCATGCTCACACCCAATGCTTGTTTCAGGGCCTAGGGCCATGGCCTGCATGCGGTATGGTGTGCCCTGCTCTAGCCCTAGATAGCCAGAGCCTGCATGTGGCACCATGGTGAAGCTCTCCTCACCCAGGGCTATACCATGGCACCCTTTCTCAGCCCAGGTTGATTGAAACTCCACACACTGTAACACAAGGAGTTTGAAGACACACTGAAGTTTGAACCATACTTCATTTTTGTTATGTTGCAATTATCTAGCAGCTCTGATCTCCAACTTTCAAGGAGCAACATCTTCACTTCTCCTTTAACAGTTCAGCACAGATCCTTGAGTAATTTGAGCTCAAATCTCTATAACAATTCTGGCTTGCCCAACAGCCTGGCAGCACTTGAAAAACATTTGGAGGATTTTCAAAAATCAAAGAACAAGTGGACTTCCTGGGTGTGACCATACTTTGAACCTTCCATTATAGATAAGAAGATCAAATTTGTCTATCAGCTTCCTTCTCATCATTCAGCAAGTGATTTATGTATGAGTGAGATAGCTGAAGATACAAAAGGTTCAACCAAATCACTCCATTGTCATCTTAAACAAATTCATAGAATGTCATCAAACAAAAAATCAGCCAGAGGGCTGAGGGAGCTTCCAAAGTGAGTGGTTTATAATTATATTGTGGTGTGGCATTTCATTTTTGTGGTTCCATGAGCTCATATCTTGAGTCATTCTTGTTTTAGGAACCTTTGACACCAGATCCGTTCAAGAAAATGCTGGTCAAGATGTGCGTATAAGATGAGATGCCCTTTCAATTTGTCAGCTCAGAAGCATTTCAGAAGCTCTTGTTAATTGTGAATCCAAATATCAAGGCTATTTTTCATATCCCCTACTGCATTGAAAGACAAGATATTTCAAACCTTCAATCTTTATCAAGCACGTCTGGTAAACTACCTCTGCTCTATAGATCACATCAGCCTCACTTGCAACTCCTGGACCTCACCAAATCAAAAATCTGTCTTTGGAGTTACTGCACATTGGATTGATGACAGGTTCAAATTGGAAAATGTGGTACTTTCACTCATTGAAATCAATGGGCCACACACAGGTCAAAATCTGTGTAATTATCTACTCCATGTCCTTGATGACTTCTCAATACACTCCAAAATTTACTGTATCACTGCCAATAATTCATCCCACAGCAGTCCCCTAGCATCTGCTCTCAAAGATTTTATTACAAAGTTCTCTTGTTCTCAAAATCTCAATGAATGACTAGCTCACATAATCAATCTTGGAGTTTGTGAATGTCTTAAGTATTTACCAAAATTTCAAAGCCAAACTGCATTACTGGACCCAAAGAATTTGAAGATGTAGCCAATGTATTCTTCTCTAGAAAGATTGCTTGTCTTGTCCAAAAACTCAATGAGCTCTCAAACAAGTACAAGAACAGTCCCCAGTTTGCAATACCCCATTCTTGTTTGATCAGATAAGAAAACCCGAGTTTGTCCATGGGTTTGGTCGAAAATTCCCAATATTGGTCAAAGCTCTTTCCTAATCACGGGTCGGACTCAGGGAGACCACAAGCGATTTCTGATTCGGGACGATCAGCACTTGCTTTCCAGTCCAGCTGTCTGAATTGCTTGACAATGAGCTTCAATCCAGAGCATGGGAGCAATCGAGTCATCAATATCATCGGTTCAGGAGTCCTTGGTCTCACTTGCGCTCTTGAACTAGCAAAAGAAAAAGGATGCTACACTGTAACAATCATCACTGCGGATGCCGATTCATCAACTTGGTCACCATCGAATCCACCACAAATTGAAAGAGTCACTGAGGACTTTGCTTCACCCTGGGCAGTTGAGTGAAGCTTGGCTTGAACCAAAACTTTGAGCGCTCCCTCCTAACTTTGGAATGAGTTTTCTTTCGAATGTTCAAGGGCGCATTTTGGCAATCATTTGTATCGAAAAGAGATCCCGAGAAGGCCGGCGAAAAAAGGTTACAAGATTGGGAGAAAACTTCCTTTGTAGAATTATGGAAAATCTCAGAGATCGATCAATCAATCGTGATGGTAAAATTTTCGATCCTTATAATTCTCAACATAAAGGAAAAGTTTTGTTGAAAAATCTCAACTGCTTCAATCCTAGCAAATAGATTGTCACGAATATTTTGATCAAGAGCTTAGGGATCATGAGTTACCTTGGTATACAGATTTGTGTCCAGAGGTTAGCTAAAGTCTTTATGATCGAATGATATGAGGACAACAGCTGATGATCACTGCCCCCATTTTACAACATCAAGTTTCGCCGACTGAGCTCATCAGAGCTCGCAAATCTGCCCCGACCAAGACATGCCGGGATCTCATTCAAAACAATCTCACTCAATCCGATGATATATTTGACGTATCTACATGCTCAATTATCTAGATTGGGCGTTCGAATCGTTCATCATCGGTTGAACTCGCTAGGGGAAGCCTTCGAAGCCAATGACAATCTCCAAATTCCGCGCGCCGACATCGTCGTCAACGCTTCAGGTCTAGGGGCTGCTACCTTACTAGGTGTAGAAGACAATTCAGTGCATCCTATTCGTGGCCAGCTAGTTCTAGTCCAGCCTCCTCAACCAATTCATTTCGCAACAAGAGACCCTTTGAGAAAGACTTATATCATTTCTCGTCCTTCGATTGACCCGGAGATTAACGAGGAAGTGATACTAGGAGGATGCTACCAAGCGGGTAATTTTGACCTTTCAGTTGACCCCGATCTAAGTAATCACATCCTGCGTGAAGCTTTCCAGACAAGACCAGATCTCAGTAGTGATGGTACTATGGAGGGAATCCATGTATTGAAAGAGATTGTAGCTCTTAGACCTGCTCGAAGGGATGGAGCTCGGCTCGAAGTTGAACAAGTCGTGATTTCTGGGGAAGAGAAGCATGTTGTACATTGCTATGGAATTGGGTACGTATTTCATACACTTTCTATGCAGCCCTTCAGAGTACTTACTTTTGAACCGTTGCTTGGTAATTTCTCACAGAGGTGCTGGCTTTCAGGTAAGAGGTGTACCGTTATGTATGCCCTTTTTGGCCTTTAGCCAATTTTTGATTATGGTTCGGGATGCACCCCAACTGTATTTTTCTTCAGTCCAGTTACGGTATGGCACAGGAGACATTAAGATTGATCAAGGGACTTCAAGGGGTACAAAATAATAACTGAAAGGCAAGTTTCACTGAGTTTTTGTATGAAGAAATATACAACAATCTGATATGTTTATGTGATAGGAGGCATGTACAAGTAAATTGCAAGTCTTGATGCAATAAGATGATTTCAGGGTGTGGTGTATGCCAACGTTTACCAAGAGGAGAATAGCAGGGTTCAAGTTAAAAATTCCAATCAGGACCTTTACAACTTGTGAGTCACTTTTTTGAGATTAAGTTTAGCTAAAAAATCACAAGCAGGTTTGAAAACTTTTTAAATATGAGCCACTACTTCTTGTAACGAAAAAGAAACAAGCTTTGAGACAAGGTACAAAAGCTCAAAAGAAATACATTAAATCTGGTGTTATGAAATCAGTGAGAGAAAAAGGGGAAAAATGAATAAAGCTTGGAATATGTGGGACAATTATGGTAAGCACAACTCAGGTAACAAGCAGGATTGAAAAATTTTGTTCTATCTTGGCATAAACATAGGGAATTCCCATAGAATTATGTATCTGGTGGTAATGGCTCTAGACAAACTGTGCCAATTCAAATGCCAAAAACTTATGATGAATACTTTGCAATGTCAATAGTACCTAAAACCTGAACTTGGAATATCATACATAGAACATGAACATGTTGGATTAACAATCTTGGATTTGCTTTGAGAATAGAATACAAGCCTTCCTTTAAGTTTTATGAGAGACCTTTATTGATGAAGGTATCAAACCTTTCCACCACATAAACATTGATCTGTTCTCAAGTCAATTGTTCACCATCTATGTAAAACAATTACAAGATTCATCAAGGTTTATTCAGGACAAGAAGGGTTTTTTAATTCTGTTCTTGATTTGATTTTGTAGCAGGATGTTAGCTGGTAGGTAACATGAATAGATGTAGGCTATAAACAGTTTACCTTCTTTTGCCCTCATCAAACCTTTCAAGTATTCTGCTTTGGAAAGTAAATTTATCAAGGCCTATTCTTGGATTTGGAAACTCAGCCCTGAATTGAAAGAATGAACACAGTATATCAAAAACTGGATTATTCTTGTCTAATCTGATTTGTCTATGTCGCTTCATCATGTATTTCCACAGTTTTGCATACTGATTCAGTCTTGAATCGGCCCTCATTATCTTTCCCACTTGAGCTCTTGTGAATTGATCCAATTCATGTAAACCTTTCAAATGAAGTAATGATGTCAAGAATTCAAAACTTCCTATTTGGAGTTTAAGTTTCTGGTGTGGAATCTGAAGCTCTTCAGCTGAAAACCCAGCAGCTCTCCAAAGAAGAAGATAAAGCCGCATGACTTGATTTGAAGAGTAAGAATCTTCTGGACCAAACAATCGAAGTGTATCCTCCATATTCCCTCTCATCAGTCTCTGGATGTTGCGATCTCTCTCTGCTTTGTTCCACCACCCTAATCTGTGAGTTGTGAACTCTGGATCCATCTTTTTGCTAAAGCTGAAAGGAAAATTCAAAATTGGATCTTGCAGCTCAACAAGCTTCCAAGGTCTATCTAAGTGCATTTCTGCACATGGAGTCAAGTTGTTAAAAAACTAGAAGTTCAGATCAATCTTGCTTAAAATGGGAGCTCACCATGTTGATTAGGATCTGGCTCAATCTGATTCAAATCAATTGAAACACTGTTGGGTGGGCATGAGTCCCTTGCTTGGTATTTTATCCCAAATTCAATCCCTGCACTTTGACCATTGAAAAATTGGTCATCAAATTTGTCTGAATTGGTGAGATCAGATGCTAGCCACCTCTGTCCAACATATCTTGTCATATCCCTTAAGTAAAAATTTGGTTCCAAAACAGGTTCTTGTCTCTGGTCAAATGGAATGGAGATACCTGCTTGGAGACTATTGTCAGTGAGAAGGCCAGCATTGAGAGGTTCTGGATCTTGTGGGTGGTCTAGTGCCCAAGTGCTGATGGTGGAAGGCAGAATTGATATTTGCTGGTGGGAAGATGTGGGTGCTTTCTTGAAGCTCAATAGTGAATGTGAATCACCAATCTGTGAGCTGGATTTTTGTGGGCTTATGAAGTACTCTTGGATATTGCCCAATGTTACAGGCCATGGGTTTTGATATTCAGCTGACCAGTTTTTCTCCATCTTAACTTGATTTTTATCCATATATGACATTGCCCCTGGTTGATTTTGACCTGCAATCTTCAGATTTTGCTGTGAGGACAAATATGGTTCTTCAATGTGATAGTTCATATCATGATCTGAATTAAGATGAGTCCACATTGTTTAGTAAGACTCTGAATATGTGAATAGTTCAAAAGAAATCCACATACAATTGTTACACAGATCCCAGGTTTGATGATTCCAATCACAGGCTGAACTATGAAGACTATCACAGTAAGACCCTTGTGGTAAATTAAGGGTGCCCTGAGAGCATAGAGGACTCAATTGTGGGTTTTCAAAGTATGGAATGTGTTCAGAGAGTTCCAGAGATGGTAATTGGTACTCTCTGGAAAAGTGTGGTACAAAACCAGTCATTATCAAATTAGAATTGAGAAAAAGACCAGCAGAGATTGAAATTACTGAGTGTATGTTCATGATCTATGTTTCAACAAATATAGAGAGAATATCAAGAAAGTCAAATTAGTGCTTTGATGAAGATGAAAGTCTTGGGAGGGAAGGTCAAGATCTTGCACATCAGGTGATGAGAATCAGTGAATATGTCTCAGATAGTACATTCTTACAGGGCCTCACATGTAACTCATATATCAACTTGAATTGGTGTCATCTGAACTTTTTTATTGAACTCATTGTGATCAAAAGACTATGCTTTTCAGTTTCCCTGACTTGTTCCATTGAGGCAATATGGTGGAGAATCTTTGGTGCATCAAACAAAGTTATACATCAACCTTTTTTCATGTATTGGTTAGTAAGATCATAACTTTGATTCACAATGAATAAACCAATTTTAGCTGTTTCAAGTCTTCAATATGAAGTCTTTATGTTCTAAAATTGACTCTTGAGTTGTTGCAACAATTATCTCTGTCTAAAACTGTGAGATTTTGTATTATGGTGTAAGAAGCTTAATAGCAGGTTATGCTAATGGTGAGGTAGGCAACTTTAGAGCATCCAAACTTGTTGGGTTAAATCGTGGGATTAGCTGAATATTTGGCCAAAGACTTTGAAAATTCCACAATGGTGAAACTTCAAGAAATTTTGGTCAAGTTTGCAACAAAAAAGTGATTTCAGCATCCCCACCGCCCTCCTCCCATTCACAGGTAGTGAAAGCCTTAGTCACCGCTGACACAAGTGGTGACAAATGTGTACTAGGCTGAACTAAGCTCTCACCTTCAGGCCCCATGTTCTACTTAAGGTGATTTGTGATGTGTGAGTTTTCATGGATTCAAGGGATCTCATGATCCCTACTATCCTGACATTTTTTTGATGTCTTGTAACAACAAACCTCTCTTACCTCTGAGTGGTCAGAGAAGTTGGTATGGGAATAGTGGCAGAGCCGCACCCTTGGTCCTTTCTTTGGGTCTTTGGAACCAAAGACCCTTACTGGGTGGCTGCACACCATTGGGTCAGTGGGTGGGGAGTTACATACATTCTCCCTCCTTATTCCCCAAGGATTTCCTAGTAGGTTGGGTGGGAGGTTTTGTAATTTATTTAAGGTTTTCTTCAATCTACTTAACTTTGTGATTTCCACAATTCAACAGGTGAGATTGCTTGAGGCAACAGCTGTATCTTCTTGGGAGCAGAAAGGGGTTTGAGGGCGCATTTCTTGCCTGCCTCTACTTAGTAGCCCTGCTCCTGTATTACCTCAAGATACAGTTTCCTTAAGCATCTTTCCACCCCTTGGGGATCATGGGCCTTAAAACCAACCCCGTACCTCCTTAGTTCTATCAAAGAAATTTCACTCAGATGGCTCAGCTCTGTAAAACTATCTTCTAGCTCCAAATTGTAAACCAACTCAAAAACTCTTGTAACCATCCAGAAACAGACCACAGGCCAGCATTGGATCTTGCTTATGGTACTCACACATCCTTACAACAGGCTGAAGAAGCACTGCTAAATCATACCAAAGCATTAGGCTACTGGCTGAAAATTACCCGCACCTGTAGTGATAAACATAAGAAAGTCAAGAAAAGAGTTTTTGCTGCTCTCATGGAGGAACACCTCAGAAAATCAACAGCATGGTTTGATCTACTTCAACTCAGCTTTTGGGATGCAATTGGTGTTAAAGTAAAGATATTTCATCAAGACATTACATGACAGACATTTCACGTTTAATGACACTTTACATTAGATATATTTCATTTTCATTTCAATTACGTGTTTGATTCAATGTCGTACATTTGTACTGTTTATAACCAATTCAAACCTAAGTATTTTCATTAGTGTATCACATATTTGTACAGTCGCCTCTGCTAAAACCGATAGCCGTCAAAAGCGATAATCTTTGAAAACCAATAAATTTTGGCCAAAGATTTTTCTTATTTGCAGTGAGATTTCCCCTGACAAAACCAATACCCGGCAAAAACCGATAGTTTTTGACCCAAGTTTTTGGGTATCGGTTTTAACAGAGTTGACTGTATCCTGGAAGGGCAGCGGGCTTGAGATCTTCTCTCCCATCACACTATCACAACAACAATATGTACGTGATCTCTTAGATGATTACGGCATGACTGACTGCAAGCCTATTGGATCACCCATGATCCTGAACACTTACTTAGTTCCCGGTACAGAAAGTGAACATCGTCAATTTCTTGACTTAGACGTAAGCTAACGACGGGCTGTTGGCAAGTTAATGTATCTAAACAATGCCACACGCCCTGATCTCTCTTTTGTTGTCTCACAACTCTCTCAACATCTCAATAAACCATCAATAACTCACTGGATTGCTTTCAAAAGGGTTTTGCGATTTCTGAAAGGAACGGAGGATCTTGGATTAGTATTAGGAGGAAGTGACTTGGAGTTGAATGCTTTCGCTGACGCAGACTTTGCCACTTGTCCAGTGACAAGAAGGTCCACAGGTGGTTATGTAACTAGGTTGGGTAACAGCACGGTGAACTGGACTAGTAAGAAACAAGAGAACGTAGCTACATCGACAACAGAGGCAGAATACAGAGCGGCCTACGAAGGAGGTCAAGATATAGTTTGGGTAACAAATCTACTGAAAGGAATGAAGATACAGCATCAACGAGCTTCACCTATATTTAAACTAGATAATCAGGGAGCTATTGCATTATCAAGAAATGAGAAATTTAAGAGAAGAACAAAACACGTCGACGTCAAATATCATTGGCTAAGAGAATTAGTTAGCAACAAACAACTCACCATACAATATATACCGACGGCAGACATGGTAGCTGACATAATGACCAAGGCTTTACCACCCGGTAAACATCTGAACTTTTGCAAAACTTTAGGACTACATGATGTTAGCAAGATGGGGGGGAATTGAACGTCGCGTAGCGACGTCATGCTGAGGAGCAGGACACGTAGTAGATTATGCGCATAACAGCACCTATCTTATTCTTTCTAAGACATCATTACATCATTACAATGAGCTCGATATTTTTCTTATATTAGAACAACCTCCTTTTCACTCTGTTGTTCTTTTCCTATCGAGCTCATTATTAAGAATCTTTACAATCTTCTTTTCCTTTAGATTGTGATTCTTTTCGATCAACCATCAGTCTCTCAATAGACTGATACTTGATCATATTGTCTTTTAGGTGTTAGTTATCTTATATTTTGTTATTTCTCTTTTGCAATTCATCGAACTCATTATTAAGAATCTTTACAATCTTCTTTTCCTTTAGATTGTGATTCTTTTCGATCAACCATCAGTCTCTCAATAGACTGATACTTGATCATATTGTCTTTTAGACGAAAGAATCTCACAATCCCTAAGTTATTTCAGGTGACTCACCAGTGGAAAATCAAAATTACAAGTAATCAGCACAACAATCATGGACCATCTGGAAACCTTGCTGGGATATCGGCCGCACGCAAACTTACACCAGAACAGGAGACCCTTGTTATTGCTTTTGCCAATACAGGTTTTCCTCCACAATTCATCCTGCATACCTTGAAGGCTTCTGATCCCAACAACTTGTCAACCAGCCAGGACATTTACAATGTAATCAAAAATTACAGACTTGCAGATCTCAATGGACACACTCTGCTTGAAGCTTTAATTGACAACCTCAAGGAGATTGATGCTGTTCATAACTACTAGCTAGATTCTGATCAGCCTTCTCAATAAAAACCAACATGAACAGCTAAGGTTAAGATACGCAATCAGAGGCCCCACCTTGACCAGTTCACTCTCGGAACCAGGTGGGCTCAATAGTGGATGCATTGTCCTTGCATCCTCTTCCCGGATCTTTTGGCATTCTGGGTGGATGATCAAAGCAAGAGTCTAAAAAACCCTGATCATGGTAAACAACTGTTTTTTATGAACACGGCTAAGTTTTTTTAACGTCAAAACATCAAAACTTAGCCGTTTCATACTTTTTTTTGTTGTAAAAAATAAACTTGACACCCCTTATTCTAGATCATCCTTGTCTTTCCCCATAAGTTTGTATCAGGCCAAAGCCTATAATTCTATATATAGAATCTGATTCTTGAGCTCAACGGCTCAATAAGTATCATGACGAACCGGGTGGGAGACACCAAAGATAAGGAAAGAGCCGAGCGGTACTTGTACGTGCACATAGACAAAAGAGTTGTTCAATCCTGTCCAATTTATACTCATCTTCTATACTTTTTGATCAGTCTTGATGAGGGCATCTCAAAGGTAGCCTCGGTTCCTCGAACACATAGAGAATTGAGAACTCGCGTTGCTTATCTTTGTTGTCTCGCATCATACGCTTTGAAGATTGCCTACTTGATTAGTAATCACCCTGCATTTGAAACTGTCGTAACTGAATCCATTCTCAATAACTCGGTTACAAAGATTTGACAACTTCGACCTTGCTAATTAAACAAACCTCATTAATCATTCAACATAATAGAAAGATGAGCAATAATTCAGCTTATAAAAGTAAGATGACTGTTCAGATCAAAAGCTTAAAGAAAAAGAAAGTCAAGAAAACCAGTGAAAGAGAGTGCATAAAAGAATGATAAGTCAAATGTAATTACATGATCAATATTAATCAAAGAGAGATATCAAAACACGATTCCAAAAATCAAAAATCCGATTACAAACCAAATTACATCATGCTCAAACGTTATTTGAAACTTGAACTTTAAGAGTTTTGAGGATGTATGTGTTGTATGTAAGAGAATGAATTATAATTCAGAATGATTATAAAATCCAGAAGTGGGTACTTCTTTTAATCTACATGCTCTACCGTCACAACCATTTGTAGAAATATCATTTCCAACCTATCATACAAACAAAATTAATTATCAGTTTCAAGGATTCGCTTTTTCAAAAAAGGTAGAAGAACTTGAATGGAAAAAAATGGGCTTACCCATGAATAAATCTGTCCATTCATTTGAAATGCAAAAAAGTAAATTAAACCAAAGATAGCTACACCTGCTCCGATTCCAGCTGGAAGGATTAAAGCATATTTATCTAATGTATTTATAGGTGTTTGATCAGTATATTGACGCCCGATTTTTGGTGATCTATTATGATTTATTGTACTGACCATACCAAGCTACATAACGAGGTTTGAGATACCTTTGGAAGAAGAGAGCTAAGGGTATAACGGGCCTGGAGGGTCATTGAACAGCAAATCAATCCAAAGATCCAAAAGAAAAAAATCATGAGAATGCTTCATGATCAGGAAAGGACCGGTTCAGAATCTCGGTTGTTACTCACGTTATATACGCTAGATTATGAGATCCATAAGATAAGAAACCAGCGACGATAACAGGCTATGAAAAAAACAAATCAGAAATCAGAAAAAGAAGGTGAAAGATCCTTTGATTCAATTTTACAAGAAAGAAAGACTAACTGTATGGATCAACTTCCAACCTGGCTTAGGCCATACTTTATTCAAAGCCCAAGGTAAGAATGGTACGATGGCTCCGATCCTGATGTTGAATAGAAAGGATAAACGTAAGTTACATCTTATCCTCTGGATTGTGATATGTTTGCAAAAAAAAGAATGTAACTTACAAGAAGCCGTAGATACAGTAATGATATACTGCTCCAGGTTTAGTGAAGAGTTCATGAGGGCCGACTACACCCCAAAGAACGGATGCTGAAAGAAAGTTGTTCAAAAATTCAAAATCATGAGATACGACAACGGATATGAATCAGGTTGAAAGAAGATTGAATACCGGTAAAGAAAGTGTTGTAACCTAAAGAAGATGCAAAAAAAATCATGAGTTAAGATATATTTAAGACTGGATCAAGCAGACTGTTCTGTAGGACTTACCCGGACAAGTGAAATGTAAATGTTGTTGTGGGTCACATAGATCAGGGATCGTCTCCAATTGCCAGCGAAGTACTTGATGATACATGAAGATCAGTTTTCATTCTTTTGGTCAGATCTCTGATTCGAACTCACCAGCTAGTGAGACGAGTGCAGATAAAACTGTTGCAACTGTCTGTCCTACAAACAAAGCTCTCGGTGGAACCTTCAAGTTGATCTCATTATCAGTATTTGGTTCGAAAGCTTCAACTTGAACTTGCAACTCACCTTCACATAGTGAGCAAGCTAGAAGAGGATCAAAGAATAGTAAGTCTCCGAGTATAGTATATGATGGAACAGATGAGTTCTTGCCGCTCACTTTCATGTCTGATGCGTATCCAAGAGCTTGCGCCATGGTGATATAACCGTAGGCTATAATTTTTTCAAGGGTAATCAATCAGTGTTCTTGATCGACAGATGAAGGTTTGTATGGGGAAACTGTCTCACTCTTGAATAGCATGTTTGCAACTGGTCTGTTATTGTTAAATAAATTCACATTCGTGTATAACAAAATTCAGCTACGCTGCAATTCATCGAGTTCTTACTTCAATAAAAACTCACCTTCCAACCAGAGCATATCCACCTACAAGTTCCGATAAAACCTTTGATAGAATATCATACTAAGCACAGGTATCATGCTTCGTTTTTAATTCGCGGTGCTCACGTTAAGAGGTGCTGAAACTGAGGCTACAGCGCTCACTATAGGGAGTAAACTCATCAGAATCATTGTCCAAGAATCCAAAACGTGATCTGAGGACTTACTGATACCACTCGGGATGAGAAGGACCATGGCAATTGCAAGGGCAAAAACCTATTCAAGATGAGCATTTAATGTGTGAAGCTGGCAGACTCAAGAATATAGGCACTCACCAAGCCCCAGACAGGCATCTGTGTCTCGCTGTGAAATCAAAACACATAATAAGCCTCAAAATCAGTTTCAAATATCTAGACTGAGAGAGACTCAACACTTACTAGTACTCAATCATAAAGATTGAAAGACCTATGGAAATCACTCCAATGATCATAAACCACCATTCCGGGACTGAGAAAAAGATATGAACATCATCAATGTGGGTTGATTTGTACAAGAAAATTTCGTCTTATACCTTCTGGATAAGCTCTCATGAGTTGATAATGAATATCTCCGTCCGACTCTCTGCTTGCATCATTACTTTGCCAATCGTGATCGGAATTGCCCGATTTCCAAATCTTGTTGAAAATTCGAGGTGTCTTCCAGGATTTTTTAAGTTGAACAAAACCACCCGCAATATGCTTTCGGTAGTAAAGAGCAGAATGAACCACCGTACTTGTGTAGAAGGCGAAGAAGGCAGTATACCTGTTGAAGGACAGGAGGATTAGTACAATGCTCGATTCTCCCATGGATGGAAGGTTTTTCAACTCACTCGATGATATTAGAGGCTGCGATGAAAGGAGGAGAGTAAGCTTTGTATTTTGCCTGAATGAATCGATCGAATGTCAGTGCAATGATATAGATTGGTCTGGTCGAGAACGGAACATCACCTGATCAAGCACCCCATTTACATCCAGCACTCTGCTTGCATTGTATCGCTTCCTTTTGACCCGAAATAGGAAAGTAAATCAGTGAATACGAGGATCACAATAACACTGTTGCGTAATCTCAACTGACCCCATGTTGTCGAAGACTCCTATTATTGAGCGAAGAGATTATCAGTTATCACACATGATGTATGAGAGATCGATGGGCTGATTTGCTTACCATTACTATTAATAGGCAAGTAGGCGGAGTATAATGTATTTTTGAAATACAAGATGGCTATACCGATCAGCGCGCCAATGGCCCCAATATAGTGGTTCATCTTGAAGTATTGCAGAATTGCGATCAGTTCAATTTTTTCCCATGTCGCCTATGATGTTACAAGAGCTCACGATAGACCATAGAGGAGTGACGATGGGGTCCAACTCCATGAAGTTCCAGTCCAAAGTCGGAAAGGGATTGAGACCTAAACCAGTAACTGTGCCTGTGATCATGGCTAGTTTTACATTTTCGGGTGCGATCCATGTAGTCCAGCTGATAAAGGATGTCAGAAAATCAACTGATTTCCTTTGTTGTATGTAGTCATTCCACTTACTTGAAAAATGAAAGACTTTGAAAAAACACATCAGGGAGGATGAAATCTAATACGGTGTCACGATGGTGTCAGCTTGAGATGGATCAATCGATAGTGAAATGCAACCAACATATTCCGTAGGTAATCTGATCAAAATCGAATATCATATCCATTAGTAAATGAACTCAATACGCAAGATATAGTGAAGCAAGCTTACTCCACATATGCAAAAGAACCTCATTTGGGATAACTTCCATCCATTTATTGGGCCGACATTCTTTGCGTCTACAGAATGTAAAGCCTTCAAAACAGCGATTTCCAAAAGATTTCCCCACCAAACCTTTTATTCGAAATGTCAGGTCCCGACTTTTAGGATGTGTAGAATATAGAATAGTCATGACTCACCATTGCCGCAGGATAGACTAAAAACCTATGCTCAATCAAGTTTGAGAGGAGTTCCTTTTAGTAAATCTACATATCTTGAATCATCGTTTGATTTGATTTACCTTTTTGTCATCCCAGCCAAAGTGTAACCAATGAGTTGCGTACTCAAAACCAATGTCATTTGGAAGCCCAAGTTGTCAGCCAGAGTAGGATTGTTGTAAAAACGTTTAATCTTGAGTACAGCAATGATATCCGTTGCCTGTATCAAGTTGAAGGATGTAAGCTATACTGCCTATCACAACTTTTGATGTTGTTTGAAATGACGGGTCGGGAAGTTGACTCACGTAGGCTCCCCCGAATGATGCATTGGCCATCTGAAAGAAAAATGTAAGATGGAGATGTCAAAAGGATTGACGTGTGGGCGCCATTCAATGCAGTGGATTCTTACAATACTTATTAACATATGTTCTTTCATACTGAGTTTTGTCAAAGGTTGTGCAGATGGAGATTAGACTCTTTTCTCTCATTTAGCGTTCTCAACAAACAGATAAAATGACACCTCACTTGAAAGGGCCAGGATTGAGAGTGAAAGAGTAACCCGCAATACGAAAAACTCGTTTGGGTAAAACCCTCGCAAACAAACCTTATGAGCAAAAATGGTATTAGGTCTTAATTCATTGTCAATCTTAGATCAAAGACACCTACATCCTAATGGAAACGACACAAGCTGTGCGAAGGTCACAGACAACCCGATAGATGGCTGACGAGGCGCGAAAAATTGATTGAGACCGGTCCCCAAAATAACAAGGAATAATCCAATCGTCCACATCCTTGAAATGATCGGCAAATCATAAACGATGAGATAGGCAACAGACTCGCGATGAGAGGTAAAGCAATACTGACCGAAATGTCATTACTGGTGTCGAAGGATCGTCAAACGGCTCAACACAAGCCCGAACCTGGGATTGAAAAGAGATTCATCATCTTGAAATCTTGGATTGGCATCCCTAGGTGGATCTCTCACCTCGGGATAAGGGGAGTTTTCTTTGGCTAGTTTTAGCTCTGCGCGAACAGCTGCGGTGATTTCCATGATTTCCATATCCGATACATCGGGTTTGAACGCTGCAGAAGCTTGTTGAAGCAATTGGGCTGGAAAATTAAGATCATCCCTGATGTAAACAATGGTCAGGATTGATTAGAAGGACGTGTTACAAAAATCGTATTTTACTATCCAGACTGAGTATATGAGCTGAACTTAAAACTCACTCATTTTCTTTGATCACACCCCGTAGGTACCGAAGGAGAGTCTGCACGTCTTCTGGGTCCAGGCTCTTTTCATCGACTGGCGGCTTAAAATTCAAATCAAGGTCAACACTTGTCTGAGTTTGGGACCCTTCCAGCGGGTCGGCTTGCCGTTTTTCAAAGCGATGGACGTCGGCCATGGGTTTATTGATTCTTGGAGTAAATAGATTTCGCCCTTTCCTACTGTTTGTTGGATAGAGAGTGGAAGGCGGTTGCAAACTTGTTGCAAAGGAAAGGATGAAGATAGATGTGAAGAATTAATTAGTGACCACTGAACAGTCCTTCAAGTTCAAGCATCCTCAGTCGGCAAGAAATTCTCACGTTTGTCAAGGATATACATCGCGTGAGTCAAGCCTGAGAGCCAAGTCAGGCCAGGTTCCGAAAGTATGTATCACAGTCACCGCCTTCCAAGAATCAATTGTTGAACACGAATTGTAAAGATACGTATTCACACGGTTGGAGCGATCAGGAAAATGGTCGGTATACAAATGTCACCTGAATTTGAAAAGGATGATTCATTGACTGACTGTATGTACATATGGTCTCACTTCATCTTTTACACAAGTTTCAAAATCCACCCCGCAGAAGGAATTCGTCTAAAAAGGCTCACACTTCGCATTGAGGCAAGGGTCTCCTGATGCGAGTGGCAAGTGGTAAGTAAGTTCATCGAAAGAAAAGTACATAGAGACTCACTTGCATTCATTTTAGTGCGCAAACTTGAATTTGCGCTCATCTACATACTCAAAGGTAACATCGTCCTACTTGCATATTCGACCTGAGCTGATCTGAGCTAGGCTGGGCTTCATTCTCAATCACGCATAAGATAAACTTTGATAAGTTAGGTTTCATATGGGCTCACGGGTGACCAGGGTGCAGTTGGCGGCAGTGACAAGAAGCACGATATCGGGTATTCTTCCGAAAACTGTTCTAAAGTTTCAACCAAATCAGGATCCGATATATGTTGTATATACTTATTTATCAGCTGGCTACTTTGGGAGGTTCTTGTTGGTATCCTAATAATATGGTTTGTCGTGCCCCACTGGATGAGCACAAGGTATCCATGTACGTTTGGTTTTGCTTGTGTAAATTTCAGATCTTGCTTGGGTTATTTGACATTGCGTGCGCAATGTTTTGTCATTTACATACTGAGCAACGTGAAGGAATCAGAGACCTTTTGGAACCTTAGCAATTCAGTGAGATTCAATAAAGCAGAATTCCTAAGGAGCCATCTGAAGACAAGGAGTGCGAGTAAAAACAATGCGAATTATGATGCCTGAACCAGCTAACATGAGGGGATTTCTGAGGACTCAGAACACTGATTACTAGAGCTTTTGAAGTCCATCTACAGCAAGTTACAAAGCTATCGCATCTCATGATGCCCGAATCTCATGGGTTCAAAGTTCACATTTGATCAATAAGTACACAGTGGGTAATATTGTGAAAATCACATGTGATGAAATTAGCATCTGCAGTAGGAATAGAGAATCAGATGATATTTAGGCAGCGTTCATAGGCCGCGCGATCGGTTTAGTCAAGCTTACAACGTTCATGTCGGAATGGATTAAGGCCGTTGGGATCTTTCATATCTGCGCAGGTCTGGAGTCTGAAGGTCCGGTATGTGCGCGTCAGCTTACCGCTAAATTGGTCCAGTTACAAGAGTTTTACTTCGCTGCCTGCGAAAGGCAGCGAGATGGCACAAGTTACACTCAGTTAAACACGAGATATGCTACAAAATATGACACCTGCAAAGAGATCCATCAATGAATCTTTCAGTTCGTCAATCCTGATATGATGATACGGTCGTATCGACTCCGCTCTGACGCTCCTTCAATCCAAAGATCCATACAGAGCATATCATACTATACCTGGTGATAATCGCCACTACGCTGATTGGATGTAAGAAGGGAAGTTTGTAATAGGCTTCAGCGGGAATATTGACCGCATACAAAATAATTTCCTCCTCGCACAAGGAAGTCAGATCGAAAAATGAACAACCTCAACGACTTTAATCCAGCTGTGCAATTCCGTTGGTGCTAGAGGTTTTGCCTATGCGCGCCCTAATCTTTCTCTTCCGCTACCTAATTCTCATATTCAACTCGACCGCACAGGATACCAGTGCTATCCTAGCTATGAATTCCACTCGAGCGTTTGTGGATATCACTGATTCATGTCAATCCATAAGCCTGAGTCCTATGCTTTGGAAACAATTGGACATAAATAACTACTTGAAGGAGTATCCGTCCGGGGATCATTTGTCCTTACCAGTGGGTGTCTTCCGACTGAAGTACTACTCTGTACTGACTTAAAAACCTCTAGGCATTCGCGTGTCAGGTGGGAGCTTGTAATTTTGAATGTGGAATTGGTAGTTTTTGTGATCCTTCCGACGTGAGTCTTTCTGAGTAATTTTCTTTGATTTTTCATCACATACTCAAAGGCATGTGCAGTTGTGTGCCCCCGTGGAAGGAAAAGCCTGGTACGCCTTGATAGCTGCCAAACGGTGGAATGTCGTGAACAATCAGCTATATTCAGCCATACCCTTAGCATTGAGTGTCATCGCAGGTACATACAGTTCTCCATCTTCAGACTATGAGACCCACTTGACTGACCAGTCTTCTGTTGTAGATATCACACCATCTATGGTGAGTCGAAGTATAAGAAATCGTGGAAGATTGGAACCCTCCTAAATAGCTAATCTTTCAGGTTATGGATTTGATACCCGATGCCTCAGCGTTTTGGACTCAATCTGCTTGTCTTACTGATTTGGCAGTAGCTGCTGTGAGCGCAATCCCAGGCGCTGTGTTTGGCACGGAGTCTTTGGAGGTGACTTGGACGATCATGACAAGTGTTCTGTAAGTTTGGCTCTTGAGCTTCACGTAGGAAGTAGCCTACAGATATTGAGATCTTTTGACTTGAAGGATGATCGACGCTGGTTGGTCCTGGGCAGAATCCAACGTATTGGTGTCAGACCCTCCCAGATACGAGATTGTAAGCCCACGAGTATCTCAAGTCTCAGGAAGATTTGCAAAATGACCAATCACATCATCAAACCTATATCAAAAGTGGGAAGACATTGTTTTCAGCTTGGATAAATTCCAAAAGCACATGCAAGAGACGCTTTCCAACTTTACACAAAGTGTCATTCACTCTGGTGTTAGTACTAAAGATGGACTCAGTGGTATCAACATGGATGGTAGCCTATTTCTTGAGACAATGTCCAACTCAGAGGAAGCCATCCGCAAAGGGTTGACTAATGACCTGAAGTTGAGATCCCTGACTCTGATATTCAAGTTTCAGGTAAGTAGGGAGTAGCAATTTTTCTTTGATCAAGAAAACATAATGGATCAAAGCGCTGACGATATCACAGCATGCATTTATTGTGAGGGGAGCGGTAAGAATCATGCCTTCTCATCAGATTAGTAGTGATTTCTGATGAGAATGCTTCTCAACAGGCGCCATGCATCCAGGACGGCCCTGGAGGTTCTCTTGATGGAGATGATGTCTTTTCAATATGCGATAAAGAAAATGTGTAAGATTTTTGGTCACCAACAATTGAATGAGGCTCTATCTTCCTGATATTGTTTTGATCTATCAGCATGATGACAATAGTGATACCAAAAAATGATCAAAAAGTGGAAACAAAAATCTATAATGCTCAGCTCATGGAATCTAAGTATGGTATTGTAGGTGAGGAGATTATAAGTGCAGCATGGGACTGCCAAAGGAAATATGGAACTTATGAACCAGATTTTTCCTTTAATATGTGAGAGCTTATTCTACTTTAAATTTGCATGAGTTATTCCAAGGCTGATGCATTGTGAATGTGGAACATGAAACATAGCACTGACAAGAGATCACAAACCCACACAGAGTGTGTTTTCAACATGCCTATCTGTGATTTGACCATACCAGGTATGTCATTCTTCATTCCATATGAAGCTGTCAGAAACTTATTCCCATTGGAACACATCTCTTTGAACTTGATTGGCAGGGATACATGACATTTGGGTGAAGACAGGAAGTGTAGCAAGAGCATGCAAACAGCTTGGCAGGCCAGCCTGAGTCTTGTGTCACTCTTATCATTACCTGCAACACAACAGATGGACAACTATTACTGTATCATACAAATTCAATGTTCCACAATGGTATGAAGTTAGAGCTAAGAATCTCATAGTGTGATTTTTTCTGCTAGCCCTGCATCCAGGCTACAATCTGGTGTGATTATCTGGCCTTCATAGCTCTATCCTTTTACATCTTGGTATTGTATTCAAGAAACCTGTAATTCACTGCGGGTGCCTGTACTTTAGAGACATTCCTTGAAAGTGTAGGTCCCAAAACGCTGGCACATACACTGAGTCAGCATTATTGTGGCACTTGCTTTGTCATCATTGAAATTCAAACTGGTTTCACAGTGCATCATTACAGTTTTTTTTCTGGGTGTGAAAAGCACTACATTTTGATGTACCTACTATTCAAAGAGTTATACAATTTGAGACATAATGTTCAAGCTTTAGCTTTGATAAGCATGAAGAAGCAATTAAATCTGACTCAAACAAACACTTCAAGTGACATGGCACACTGGAGATGATTGAAGTGAAATCCCTGTAAGATTTTCACATCACAGAAAAAAAGTGATGCACAGGATAATCATGGCATTGCAAGTCATCCCAATAATGACACAAAAGAGCATATAGAAGAACCACTATATGGCAATGATGCCTAAGTAGTTGTTCAGCACAGATTTAAGAAGAAGCATGACTCATCTTGACACCAAACGTGTCAATCTTTTTGTCAGTCCTGGGTGTGTGTAACAAACTCAGATTTACAGATGATATATGTTTACATTAGTCAAACACTATGTTCACAGCGTATCCAAAGTGAAGATTTTCAATGCTGACTTGAGCCCAAATGGTTCAAAGTGCAATTCGATCATGCCCAATCATTTGAATCGTGATGGCGTGATGGGGTTACTCTCACCGGAGATTTGTTTTTCATCAACCAAGGCGCTGATATCTGAATATACATCAAAGCGTCGCTGAACGGTTATCGGCAAACCTCTTCGAGCCTTATTAATCTCATTGATGTCGATAAAGCCATATACAATTGACTCATTCTCGTCCGTTGTGCTGACAATTTGAGCCCTACGCCCGTAAAGGAGCTGTCAGCATAGATAGATCAGTCTATCACACAGAGATGACGCACATGGGATTGACGATTGTTGAGTGACCCCATGCATGGTATCCACTCGACATGTCTCTTGCTGGTGAGCACACCGCTACGTATATCTGGTTATCTACGGCTCTGTCAACATTTCCATCATGATGAACAATTGTCAGCCACACAGCAGGTCCGTGCAATACGGAAAGGGCTAACAAGACGTACCTTGCCCTAGCTAGCAACTCCCAGTGTAACGGTCCTGTGGTGAGGTTAAAGGCTCCGGGATAAATCATTGCTATACAGCCTGGAAATGCACAGCCTGATCAACCCAAAGATTCAAGCTCATGAGGCGATGTGGGAACATGCCTTTGCGCGCCGCAATCATGGCCATCTCAGGAAATCTGATGTCGTAGCAAATTCCTATTCCAATTTTACCAAAAGCTATTTTCAACAACACTGGTCAGTTTCGTTTATCGTTCGGTTTGAAACCTGGAAGACTAGCCTGTGTCAACGATAGTAACGGCATCTTTTCCCCCAGTGAGCGTCTCACTCTCTCTGAATGTGATTTGATTGGGTATGTTGATGTCGAACAGGTGAAGTTTGCGGTGTATAGCCACCAGGTTTCCTTCGGGTGAAAAGACAGTAGCTGTGTTATACAACACGTTCGGATCTTTGGAACATCTCTCTGGAATCGAGCCTGTTCCAAGAAAGGGTATAAAAAGTCACAAAACATGCGTCTGTGCATTACGTCATATCACCAAGCTCTGACCACCAAATAACCAGATCTTATTCTCCCGTGAGGCTTGACTCAGCATTTTAACACTATCGCTTTGACAACGTTCTACGTCCCATCCTGCTGGGGCCTCGCTGCCTTCTGACCATCCGATGACTTCAGCGTACTTTTTGAAGTGTTGAGGACCGTAAGGGCTGTTGAAGACCTCAGGTAATACCACAACGTCTGGTCGGACACCAGCACCTTGAACCGCTTCATTTATCTTGGATCGAGCATGTATAAGATTCGCCGACTTATCTGGTCCGATAGCGCCTAATTGGATGAGGGCGGTAGTAAAAGAGACTCCTTCAACGTCTTGGACGTCCTTCGAGAGTTTGAAGCTAGCGGGTCCTGACATCTCAGACAAAGTGCGTTTGAAAAGTGTTTGCCCAACGCGGGAATAGGAATGTCTGCACACAGCAAATCTAGGGATGACTGATATCGTAAGCGAAAAAAGAGGCATGGCAGTTATTCCAAAGTTCACAGCACGACTTTGTACCCCACACACAGTGAAGCCGAATACCCGGTCGATCGGGGCTTACTATGCTCTCCAATCACCCTCGTACATTCATCACGGGTCAGACTATGATGGGGTCTTTAGAACTGGCGACAGCGCTCAACAGCTCACGAGCGACTTTGTTGATGGTGAATTCGCAGCCAAGCGCGTGGACCACCATATGTTCTATGTATATTTATACCTGAGAACTGCTTGCAGAGACCGCCATCGTGTGCCATGTCTAATCTGGCCTGAGTCCAAAGTTGATGAAAGGAGAGGCCTCGCAGTGCGACAGATGAATAGTCTACTGAATGATCGAGATCAGAAACATGTTGGTCATGTTACTCGTTTAGATTTTCACCCTCAGCCTCTGTCAAATAAGCCGTTACAAATGTATGCACTTCGGGCGAGGATTCCTCAGCTGGATCACTGCAAAAACTTGGGCTGATCGGCTCGCTACCACAAGTCTAACAAGCATCATCCAATCCGAGCAGCTTCCCTGCTTCGGCCTATCACACTTGAGACTTGATACTCCGCAGAAAGGTCTCCGGAGCAGTTCATGTTACAGTACAAAATGAGTATACATCCAGGCGTGAAGACAAGACACTGCGCTCAAAGGCTCTCGAGCATCGAAACGTTAGCGTTGAAGCTATACATCTCTTTTAACATCGTTGAATATCTTATCACTCTTTCCTTTAGTGTATCACCGACGAAGAAATCTGCTTTACGACAAAAATGCTCAGTTGGTTTCACATACCTCGATTTCTTATCATGACACAAAATTAATGCGATAAGGAATCTACGTACCTATCCCAGTCTTTCTTTTTTTGCGCGGGCTGCTGTAGGCAAATCCTATTACATCGGAAGCATAGCCATATATATAATCCACTTCATCCCGCAATATATACACTCACTTCAGGTCAGTCGATATCAGAGAGCAGTCAGATACCCATTGAAGAATTACATCTTACCATCTCGATCATAATCGTAGTGAATTGCGCAACAATAATATCTTTTTTCGAGTCCGACCACCTTGACCCAAGACTTTCAGCCCATATAGTCTTGTGTTCATTTTTCCTGTGCCAATCGTAATTTCCTTGTCTCTGTTCGGCCCAAACCTAAAATGCCAAGTTCTCAGGCTCTCTTTTTCTTACTATCTTCCATTTTAAATTGTTCATTTGGTCGTCCCAACTTATTGAACACAAACCAGGATGGCAAAGCAATCTCGACGGGCACGGACTTTGAAGTTAGATCGGCTTATCAGTCTCAATTCCACCTACCTGCTCAAGAAGATCTCAAAGATTGTCTGAAACAAGAGCTCAACCCGGAGCTTTGGCGTGCAATGAACATGGACCAGCATCTGAGAGGTTACCCAGGAGGATCTAATCTCACACTTCCTGTAAGTATAGTCTGATCACTACCTGTCACCTCTTGAAGAAGGGAAACACTCAAAATTGACACACTTGCTTAAATGTGAAAGGCTTACGCAGACGTCATTGGGGCAACCAACTTTCAATGTGGAATTGGCAATCAATGCAATCCCTCTCAGGTAAGTGAAACTTTCTTGTAATTTCAATCCAAACTGTGGCTCAGATGTGTGTTCTCAAATGTCCATAGCTATGCGCAGGAGTGGACGGAAAGGACTGGTATGCACTCGCAGCTGCACATCGCTGGAATACATTCAATAACCAGGTCTACGAAGCAACAGCCTACAGTATTGCTTACATCTCTGGTCAGTCATACATATATGATACGCGATGGTTAGTGAAAACACAATCTCATTGATCTCATACATCACTCGGATTCGAATCTCTTCTGTAAAGACTTGACACCAACTATGGTAAGCTCGTCAAGCCAAAGTGGCTTTGCTCCTTCATCTTCACAAACTTATCTCTACTGACTAAAAATTCAGGTGGATGATTTAATTCCAGAAGCATCAATGTTCTGGACTTGCGCTGCAGTTTATGTCGGAGTAATGGCTGCGTGGATATGCGGGACGCCGCCAGCCTTGTTCGGATTCGGAGCCCTACGAATCCTTTGGATAATGACGATGTCATCGATGTTTCTCGCGTCCGGAGCTGTGTGGGTGATGGCGAACCTGGAGGTGCCCGATCCACAGAAGTTTACAAGGGTAAGATTACTTCTCTACAGCTCAAGAATACCTGCTTTATACTAAGCTGGCATATCATCATCTCAATAGTGGACTGAGATCCTCTACCAATTGCAAGACTTTGAGAGCCATATGCAATCAGCTCTGACAAATTACAGCACTCACATCATCGAATCCGCTATCAGTTCCGACGAGGGTTTGTATGGGATAGCCAAGAATGGTACACTTTTTACAGATCTAGAGATGGAACCGGATATTGTGATACAATCAAATTTAGATCTCACCTTGAAGCTCAAAGCAATCAGCCATATTTTGAGAATCCAAGTTTGTCATTATATTCATCACACGAACACCTTCAAGCCACGTTTTCTGAGTCTGACCAATGTATATTTTCCTTGTGGGGTATGATAGAAAGCATTTATTACTAGGGGAAGTGTGAGTACAATTGACTCATGTGATCTGCACAACTTTTCACACTCATGCATGTTGATTGAAATAGCAACCTTGCGATGGTGATGGACCAGCTGGAGCTTTGAGTGGCTCTGAACAGATGTCCTATTGTGACAATTCAGGAATGTGAGTATTGATATTTTAATGAGGTTTACAGCGTACGTTTCCTGATTACAAAAGCTGTATTACCAGAATGATGAACATTGTCCTAGTTGGTGACGATGATAGGGAGACCCCGCCATACAATGCCCCTTTGATCAAGTCAAAATACGATCTTTCTACTGAGCTCTTGACTGAAGCAGCTTGGAAGTGTCAACAGAAATATGGTGGATACGAGCATCCTTCAATAGTGAACGTGTGAGTCACCCTTAAGTTGATTTTGCTTTAGTTTTGAAATATCTCTGATCTTGGTCGCAACATCACTCAAAATGTAGAACAAACCCTTACAATACGGACTCTGATTGTGTATTCAACTTGCCTGTGTGCGATTTTACCGACCCTGGTAAGTTTGGTTCAGCTACGTCACACCTCCAAAACACCAAAATTGATATCAATTGTGGTTATACCGAAACTAGAAATCCATAAATATAAAGGAAAGATGTCAACGGTCAAGCTATGCCGTGAGATTGGAAAACTGCCAATTTGATGCCACCCTTCAATGTTAATGATATCCTACTCATTGGTTTTGAGCTGTTTTTTCTCCAGCATTCCTTCTTATCTGGAACTCAATAATGTATTTACTTATGAAAAGAAATCCAGATATCTCAGACTCAATGAGGATTTGGCACTTTTTTGTAAGCTTATAGATTTTAATTCATCAAAATTCCTTGAAGGATAACAATATGTGTGGGTAAAGAGAGGTAAATGCTAAGTTCCTGAGTAAAGGTAATTAACCCCTGAGACCACCTATGTGAGTCAAGGAACAAAGAAATCAGTTGTGGAATTTATATGTGAGGCTAGGGTCAGACTCTTGTACTAAATTATTACGCAAAACATAGCACCAGTGACACAGAGTTCTAAAGTCATTCCTGAGTTTAGAAAAGGAAAACTCAGAAATATCCGGAGAGATGATATTTGAATTTTCATATGATATATCATCATTTTGTATATTTTGACCTCTTGATATCAAGTATGTGCCAAAGAAAAAAAGTCAGTGTGGGCAAAGACTTGAAAGTTATCCAAACTAGCAATCAATGGGCCAAACCCTCAAAGACTTGGAAACACTGCAAACATCAAACAACTTCTCTTTAATTGAGCAGGGTAATTTGATTGGAAGTATAATTGGTCATCAAGGATTAATCACCGCATGCTGGAGCCATAGAAACCACACCACATATGTGCACCAGGATGGGCAAGTCAGGAGCTATCATGTACATACAGAGCTGCTCTGTCCCTGGCTCATCCAAATGAGTGAATCATTTGTAATACCACCTGTAATTTTTTACAGTATTTACAAATCCTACAAAAAACTTACTCCATACACTGACATGTAAATTTGGTATAATTCCATCAACTAAACTTCATGTGAAACCTTTTCTGTTACTGTTGGATTGCTTCTAGAGCATTGCCTCAGGAGCTTTGGAATTATATGTAGTCAATTTTTGGGAGGATTTTGTCAACCTGGAAAAAGTTACACAATTTATCACATATGATTTACTCATTCAGATGAGCCATTAGCTGAGCCGACCTGTATGTACATGATAGCTATCAGATTACCCAGTTTGTTGCATATATGTAATGTTGGTCCTATGGCTCAGGTGTACATTGATTAACCCTTTAGGACCAATTACACTTCCAATAATTTTCCTCTGCTCAATTCAAGGGAAGTTGTTTAATGTTTGTAGTGAAATCTACCAATTGTTGTTCAATTACATTGATACTTGACTTTGCAAAAACCTTGAGAGCCTTATACTGGCACTAAACTCCTTGTCAAGGTGCTCAAGCCACGTGAGGATGATTGATTCCACTGAAAGCAAGGAGTTGTTCAATTGACAACACAAATCACTAGTCCTCTGTGGAAAGTTGAAATTTCCAAGGTCTAAGAGAAGAGTTGAAATGTTCAGATTGAACTCTTGTTAGCAAGATGTTTTTAGATTTGCCCATTCAATGCAAACCTGCTAAAGAGCACTTTTATTATATTGGGTGCTTTATATTGAATTATATGCGTACAATACAAAGATAAAGAGATCAAGTAAATCTGCTTGAAAAGTGAATTGACAAGCACCTTTGCCAATAATCTGTCAATCTTGAATGTGCTCTTGGGTCTCAAAAATGCCAACATGCAATGGGGGAGTATTGATTTGCCTCTACTTGGACCCTTGTGTACTTTCAGTGAAATCATCTTGAGCAATCTCAAAGTGTTTCTGGGTTCCCTGCTGTACCTACCCAATTTTTGAAGATACACAACTGAGTCCTAAGTGTCAAACATAGAAGCCAGCCATGACATCCAAAATGTGAAGAGTCAAAAGTATTGAATGTAAATTGATTTGATTGGCCTTGCAGGTTTGATATCTGAATCACTGCTATTTCCAATCAACTGGTTGCTGATCTCATATATACTCCTGTTGTAAAAAGATGATAAACACACTCATTCAAGGTGATGGGAAAGCACATGAAGATCCAAGCATTTTTTTGGTATTGTCCTGACCCCTTCAGGTTTCTAGTTTGAGAAACTTCTCTAGGTGTTCCAACTTTCTTACACCCACCTGTAAATTTTTCATTCGTTATTAGGGCTGAAACCCAATTCCAGCCCTGGCCAAATATCAAAAATTGACCAAAAGAGGAGAACTAAAAGAATTGAAAAAAGGACAAGTAAATTATATAAGGTATTTGGATTGGAATCAAGGAGTTGTTCCAAGAAGATACAATATACACATTATGATCTGAGAAAAGAGTTGCACTAAAGAGTTGCCCCAGTGAAAGTCAAATGTATGAAAAAGTGATGTTATATATACAAACATTCAAATTGAACTGAATTCTCTTTTCCCACTTTTGGAAAGGGAAGTAAGTTGTTTTTATATCATCATTACAAAAGTTATAAAACAATTTACTTAATCTGTTGTTGACTTCTTGTATTCAACATTGGTTTTGTCTCTTGTAGCCCACCCAGAGATCACTATCTAAAAGACAAGATAGCAACAAAAATGACCACATCTCTATCTCTCACTAGTCTGTACCTTTCATCAGGTATCTTATTGTCACACTTCATATTGATCATAGTGGTAGGGTTGTTCTAACTTTTATTTCATGTTGTTCATAGGTCAGAAGCCTCAAAAGACTTGTGTTGGATAGAGTTAAAAGCTGACTAATTAGGACTGTTATGCATACTTCAGGTGAATACAATCATATCTTTGGAAAGAGAATTTTGTCTCCTATATCCCCCATGACCCAGGAATGTGCCTATAACCACGACTAGAGTAATTTTCCTGCAAGAAAAGAGATTGAATTCTTAGCAAGAAAGGATTAAGAACAAATTAATCTGCATCATTCTGCATGAAATATGCATTTTAGGCCCTTTGTTGCTTCAAATGTGATTTCTTTTTCTGGCAAGGAAAATACTTTTTGCTGGAAATGGGAATCGTTAAACTCACCTAAATCTTGGTATACAATACCAAGGAAAAATTAAGAAAAGAAACCAACATATTTGGTGCGAAACCCAAGGCGTAAGCCTAGGGGATAAATTGCTTGAATCATAAAACACACGCCCTACGGGGTGGCTGTGGACAACTATAACTAACAACACGATAAAAATATACTACAACTCTGATAACTAAAAGAACAATTTGCAACAGATAAAATTTATTTAAAATAAGAACAAAATAAAAATTTAAATAAAAAGATAAATATGAAAAAAGAAAGTACCCAAAGTAAGAAAAATAAAAAAATAAGAATGAAAAAACCAAATAGAGGAAATATGACTACAGCTATCCTACCAAATCCCTGAGACTCTGGGAATGGGAGGGAGGGATGAGAAAGTATTATAAAAGATAAAACTTGAGTTTAACGATGTTAAGATAAAAGATTTGAAGTAATAGGAAAAAGTCGACAAAAGTAAAGGGAATGGGAAGTTGGAATATGGTGGTCAACAGCTATGATGTCATCAACTGTTGATCAAAGATAAAGAGAGAAATGTCCGGTCCGTTAGTTACACAAGCATATGTAATATTCAACATCTTCCCATTCCACTGTGTTAATAACCAGTTACCAACCTCGAGAAATGGGAATCGTTAAACTCACCTAAATCTTGGTACACCTGTGGCACTATATGTTGTCGACAAAGTACCCGACGATAATGTGTGTGGCACCGTCGACCATCTACCCGACGTCTCGCGCCAGATCAACTCAGATGGGCTAGACCAATTATTTCATACCTCCACCAAGGTCTTTTCACAACTTCTCAAGTGTGGAAACAATTGGTTTGGGGATCTGAAGCATATATTTGAAGTTTAAATACATTGAGATTCAAAAAAAAATGTAAACTGAGCCTCAGATTTTATAAGTCCTCAGATCGATCTAGCCTCTCCCCAGATGGATCTGGAAGAATCACAGATCAATCTGCAGGTCAGACAGATCAATCTGAAATCTGAGCCTCAGATTTCATAAGTCCTCAGATCAATCTAGCCTCCCCCCAGATGGATCTGGAAGCATCACAGATCAATCTGGAAGCATCACAGATCAATCTCCCGGTCCGGCAGATCAATCTGAAAACCCCCCGATCCATACAGAAGAATCCAGATTGATTGCAATTCAAGTACAAGTTGTCAGATCAATCTGACTCGCCGTGCAAACAGATCGATCATTTCGATGACTCTCCAATTCACCTACTACATTAACCAAACGAGTTCTTTGCCAGACAGATAAGACCAGGATCTATCTCGATATATCAACTATTGTTTGTCCAAGCCCTCAGTTTGACCTCGTCTCGTAGTGCCATTAGCCCTCAGATCAATCTTGTACATTATGAGACTTTGCACAGAAGATCGAGAGACCTCTTGATATCGACTCTGTCCACTCTACTCTTGGATATCTATATTGTGACTGCCTCAAGACAATAAATGAACAGCACAAGATTGATAGTTATCATTTACAACAAAATCGAGAGTAATTTTCAAGCCACTTAGAAGCCAAAAGAACACAATTGATAGGTTTTTTAAAACAAGACGGGGAGTAAATTTTTGAGAACAAGATTGATAGGTATTTTTTGATTGCTCGACACGCACCACAACAAGTGAGTACAAGGTGAAAGATAGAACAGAAGTTGAAGAAAATGAACTAAGATATTTAAATGGTAATTAAGGATCAATCGTCCTCCGGTGTATCTTCACCATCTTCGCCATCACTACTTTGTTCTTTGTCTTCCTCTATAGTATCATCATCATTACTAGATGAATCTTGATCTCCAGCATTTTTTTTCCTTTTTTTCTTTGCTTTCGAAGTCTGGTTTGATGTAGAAGGGTTTGCCGGTCGTTTATTTGAGGGTTTCGATTTATTTAATTTTTTGATTTTGTTTGCCTCGCGTCTCAGTGCGAGAAATTCAGCCTCAGGTATTTTTTCCAGTTTAAAAAGTCCATTATCTATATCACTTAACCAGTTTTTCTTCATACGATCATCACAATCTCGAAAACCCCGAGCCAGATGAGTTGGTTCAAGTGCAGAGCCTTCATCCTGTACAATTTTTATTGGCCAACCTTTGTCGATCATTTTTGTTGCAGGGTTGGCCACTTTTGGAAAGACGTATCCCGGATGGATTTTATCTACACCCCACAAACATAGAAGGAAGAAGTTGCGAGATTGATTGAGAACGGTCATGAAAACAATTGTAATGAAAACAATGAAATGAAAGTTGAAAGACAAAAGGAAAAACAAACTAAGCATATCATTCAGTTTACGAGTGAGCAGGCCTCGCCTTGCATCGGTTGGTTGAGGGATTTTTTGTTCAATCTCCTTTGCGGCTGCTAAACCGTGTACGTATACCTTAAACTTCTCTGGAATCTTTGATGTTTCCAAAGCCCATTCAGCAAACTTGGTGTTTGTTGAAGCCACCTCGGACCAGCCATTTATACTGTCACAGCTCGCCGCCGTTAGGTAATAGTGGATGTGGTACCTTTGACATTCGACAGCAAACTGAAAGACTGGTCAGTTTCAATTGAGACTTTGATATCGAAATGGCCAAGACTCACAGAATGATGTGCTTTTTGAAAAGCTGCCAAAGACTTCAATTGTAATGTAGCGATCGAGCTGGTTGTTGAAGGCTTACCATGGATAAGATGGACTTTTTCAATATCCACCAAGCGATCAAATATTGGCTGATATTTGGATTTTTCTTCTTCAGTGAGTTGATGGACTTGAGTAGCTGATACTTGAGCCGATTGGTCTTCCTCGATCTCGTCATCTTCATTGTCATGTAGCACTTGCTTTGAATGATCGGGTAGGTTAGCTAAAGAGAAAAAATAGGGATCTTCAAAGATTAACTTGTCATCAATGGTCATATTGTCCCAAATGTCTCGAATTTTGCGATTCCTTTCACCCCAGGCTTCTTTTTCAGCACGCGGAGGAACTGAATAGAAACGTGATGATTTCTTGAGTAAGTATGGGGAGTTCCAAGTCAGGTGTTACAAATATTGGCAGATTCAAAGCAATGGGCTTACGTTTCTCGGCGAGTGCGTCTTTACAAAAGGCCAAGAAGCGTGTGTACTTGTTTGGCTTTCCTTGCTTCGAGCCCTCGTTTCTGTAAATTGATGGCAGTATTCAAAAGATGAGTGGTCAAATGAAAGAGAGATGATCATCAGGGAAGGAGCAAGAATAGAATAAAAGGAAAACTGGAGGAAAACATACACCAAATCCCATATCACTGTCTCAGGAACACCTCCCATTAGTGCCGCCATTAGTATCCTCTTCTCATATCCGATCCGAATTAGGCTGGTCAGGTCTCTAATCTCTTGAGGTGCTCGAGTACGATTATGACTGAAAGGAGACTTCTGTTTAATAATTTCTTGGCGCAGATCAGCAATGGTCCATTTGTCGAGTTGTCTTTCGAAGTTCTCCGGAGTCAGGCTTGGGTATTTTGATACAAAGTCACCTTTGGAACCTTGGGGTTGCGTGGTAGAAGCTAAGCAGGACTGATCGGGCTGAAGACTCTCAGTCGGCTGAACTTCCTGTGTTGATGTTATCTGTGAGTCGGTAGTTTCATTGATGACTGAGTTGGTTGATTTTGTTCTCTTTGACCGAGTCTTTGTTTTCTGACTTTGTTTTGTTGAGGTTTGTTTAGTTGAGGTTTGTTTAGTCGAGGTTTGAATGCTGGCCACAACATTGGAGCGACGAGTACCTGATCGCATGATAATGGATGTATGGTGGAGTTGATTCGGTCTTTGGAGTGGAAGTCGATGAGGGAGGATAAAAGGATGAGGCGATACGAGACTGGAGTTGTGTTTTTTCAGATGGACACTGCTGTTTATAGAAATCTAATATCTAAATAAAAATGATTCAATGCTATTCAATTGGAACTCTGAATTAAAAATAATGAAACTATATGTATGTAAAGGTAGTGAGAATACAATCGTGAGAAAAGTATGTGTCCAAAAAAACTGTGTGATAATCCAGTTGTTTCAAGCTAAAATAAATCAACCGGGCGGGATCCCCAAGCCCCTACACCCACTCGTTTCGGTTTTCGGGTGACCTTCTAGGTACTCGGAAATGCGTGCAGCCCTGCAGGGTTAGGGGTGTGGTCCGGCCCAATCCCCAAACCCCCAACCCGCGGTCTCCCCGCGGGGTCAAGCTCCACGTTCACCTCTTTTTACAAATTCCTTCTCTTGGTTATCACGCATACCTTTTCCTTTCTTTCGATTCATTCAATCTGATCCATTCTTTCACTTTGCGTGGTGCAGGACTGACCGGTTCAGGCAGCTCAAGATCCACAAAATTTTGAGCAAGGATGGGGATTGACATGCTACCCTATCTCAAATCAAAATCCTTCGACTGTCCAATTCAAACTCATATAATCCTTTCTTTCAATCTCTTCCTTAGAATTGATCAATGAAATCTAACATCATCAAAAGCGAAATCTGTCCGATCATCAATTCACATCATCATCAATTCGTCATTGAACTTCATCCAAAATCGATGAGGCCAATTCGGTCAAGATTAATTCTTTACCTGATCCTCAAGCTGAAGCGAATCGAATCAAGACAACCCGAATGGTTGATTATATTGGGGGTTTGTACTCATCTGGGTTGTGTTCTGATCGGCGAGGCTGGTGATTATGGAGGATGGTTTGGTCCTTGTAGGTTTGCTCTTTTCTCTTTTCTCTCCAATCCAAACCATTGCCTGTCCGTTTTCAGTCCACTGACTTTCTTCCTTTTTCCTTCAGATTAATTATCGGATAGATCATTACACCTTTTCTGATTGTTTCTTCTGGGATCTAAGTACATGAGTAAAAGAGAAGTACATGAGTAAGAGAGATGAGCTCAATAGAGACTTACCAATGAAAAACCATCAGATATCCTTTTTCCTCAAGTCTAATCTTTTATTAAAATCATCGTGATTAGTATCCTATATAGATGTTCTTGTTCTACTTTTTCTTTTCCTGAACTTTTTTTATTACAAACCTTGATCAGAAACATAAAATCCTTCAGAACCGGTCTAACAAATCCACAACTCAAGTGAAGTCAATAGTTCGGCTTCATATATGAATCAATGTAAATCTCATGTAGTAACCTCATGTAATATACAACCAAAGAAACAACTGAGCCAAGTGAACAAGTTCTTGAAAATTCTCTAAATAAAACAAAATAATTGATCTTGAAATCATGAAATGAGAGCAATAAATATCTCAATCAGCATTTGCTAAGTTTATAAATACAAATGTCATTTGTGGGTGTAGAATGAATGTGGAATAATTGAGACTTGACCACTTCCAAGTTCACTCAATCTGAATAAATGGTGCTTTCTGGAAGCCTGAAAGACACTCCTTCATTTGGTACCACAGTCAACACTGTTTCACCAATGCTGCAGAAGTTGTGACAATTTTGAGTCTGGCTGACAATCAGTATTGCGGTAGGGGTGTGTATGGATGATTTATACCCTTTAAAATGGGATGTCAGGCGCTGTAATGAAAGGTCTGAAAGCCTGCAGCTTACTTAATAGTTTGATATTACCGTCAACTTTGACGTACTGCTATGTAGGAAGTTATTGACAATGTTGAATCTGAGCGGTAAATAGCCTTGCGGGAAGGTAATGAGTGGTCCTATAGACCTCTGAGTGAGTGATTAGAGCCCCATGATGGATTTTTCTGAAAGCCCTAACATGGGTGAAAAGAATGATACCATCACCACTGGATTTGTACACAGTTGGAAAAAGTTATAAACTCTTGACTTGTCTTGGGACACATATATATAAGTGTTTACCAAAACACATCAAAGTCTATAACTTTCTTCAACTGTGTCCAAATCCATCAGTGATGGTATCATTCTTTTCAGCAATGCTAGGGCTTTCAGAAAACCCCATCATGAGGCACTAATGATGGTTTCTTTTTTGTTTCTAAAAGTGCACTCATGTTTTGGTACCACTTATATATTATATGTGTACCAAGACAAGTCAAGACTTTATAATTTTTTCCAATTAGTGATTAGAGCACCATGATGGATTTTTCTGAAAGCCCTAACATGGGTGAAAAAATTGAGACCATCACCGCTGGATTTGTACACAGTTTGAAAAAGTTATAACCTTTGTCTGGTTCTTGTATCCCACATGTCATATATGTGTGTACCCAGACACATCAAAGTCTATAACTTTTATCAACTGTGTCCAAATCCATCTGGATTTTTCTGAAAGCCCTAACATGGGTGAAAAAATTGAGACCATCACCGCTGGATTTGTACACAGTTTGAAAAAGTTATAACCTTTGTCTGGTTCTTGTATCCCACATGTCATATATGTGTGTACCCAGACACATCAAAGTCTATAACTTTTATCAACTGTGTCCAAATCCATCAGTGATGGTATCATTCTTTTCAGCAATGCTAGGGCTTTCAGAAAAACCCATCATGAGGCAATAATGATGGTTTCTTTTTTGTTTCTAAAAGTGCACTCATGTTTTGGTACCACTTATATATTATATGTGTCCCAAGACAAGTCAAGGGTTTATAAGTTTTTCTAACTGTGTACAAATCCAGTGGTGATGGTATCATTCTTTTCACCCATGTTAGGGCTTTCAGAAAAATCCATCATGGGGCTCTAATCACTCACTCAGAGGTCTATAGGACCACTCATTACCTTCCCGCAAGGCTATTTACCGCTCAGATTCAACATTGTCAATAACTTCCTACATAGCAGTACGTCAAAGTTGACGGTAATATCAAACTATTAAGTAAGCTGCAGGCTTTCAGACCTTTCATTACAGCGCCTGACATCCCATTTTAAAGGGTATAAATCATCCATACACACCCCTACCGCAATACTGATTGTCAGCCAGACTCAAAATTGTCACAACTTCTGCAGCATTGGTGAAACAGTGTTGACTGTGGTACCAAATGAAGGAGTGTCTTTCAGGCTTTCAGAAAGCACCATTGATTGGTACACCTACTTTCCATGTAGTAAAAAAAAGTTAATCACACCCACTCAAAACACCCAACACAAACATGCCCCTGATGGCACCCCTCCATCTTCACTACAAAAAATGATTGCACAGATGGAAACACCAGATTGACCGAAAGTCAAAATATATGTTCTTAATTACACTGGTACTCTGGAATTCAATTGGCAAGAGCCAACCAAAGCGCATGAGATGACATGACAAGGGTTTTTACTTAGAGGGGACAGCTTGAATCAAATCTACAACCACCATCAAACTCTTCCTTTTCGCTATTAGATGACACAGAATTTCCAGCTTATCAAATCGGACCAAGTCAAACCAATTCACCAAAGTGACCAAAATATATAGTCGAAGTCAGTTACTACAAGTCCAATCAGATCAATGGGTCGCATCCAGTCAGTCCCAATTACATAGATTATTGAGATCTGAAAGCAAGACCAAGGGAGAAGGAACACAAACCATAACAAAGATCAAAGGTGAAAAGGGTCAGTCACAAGGGATACAGTTACATACATACTATTCCATGATCGATAAACCGGAGCCAAATAACCAAAGACCATCGCTTACTGTTTGATCAATATTAAAGTCAGTCAGCAAGTTGATTTTGGACCTTAGTTCACGGCTGTCCCTCTGCCAAGGACACAAGTGAATGAGTCATGGCAGGTTATGGCTCCGTCGGATTTGCCCCAATTGAGAAAGTGGCTTACGTTAGCTTACGTTATACACATATTTCCCAAAGAGGCAATTGGAGTTCAGTCTTTTGGGATAGCCAATAATAATTCCAGAGCAGACCGAGAAAATCCTTTATCGAGTCAAGTTAATCCAAAGATGACGCTACCGGGCCAAAACATTCGTCCAAAACGTAAACGCAAACCTGGAATCAGAAAACCAAAAACTCGGACAGGTCAGCAACTGGCTGAGCTTCAGGGTCGTGAAAATGATGCATCTGATGCAATAATCAAAAACCTACTACCAGTACGAACTCCCAATCAAGACCCGGATGATGATGAGCTCCCTTCAGACTTTCCAGATCTTAATCAACAAGATGCATACCGTCAAACCGATCATACAAACTCTGGAATCAATCCTTTCTCAGATGACGATGAGAGCGAATACGATGGTGATGGAAACAGTTTCAAGGGGGAGACTTACCAGGAACGATGCCTCAGAGAAGAAAAGCAGTGGCAAAAGGTGTTCCCTGAGATGTTCAATCAATTCATCCAGGTCTCTCGAAAGACGTCTCAGTGGGGTAATCCAAACCTGTGGGATGTCGACTGGAAGGAACCTTGCCAATGTCCACCGAAACCCCCCCAAAAACTCGTTGTTTTTGACATCTTGTGTAGGTTCTTCTTTTGTCTACCATCTTTTTTCAATCGTTTTGTGTATCGACTGTTGTTTGGTGCTAGTTCGAAAGGAGATTACAGTTGATTTCTGTTCATGCCAATCAGAAGCAAGCAGGCTGGTCAGTATGGGGTTAATCGGCGGAACAGCAAAACAACCTCGAACAGCATTCTCAATACGACTCATCCGATTATATCACTTACTATGGAAATTCTGTAGTATTGGACTTGCTCCGTTCTGTCAGGCCTTAGACGAATTTTTGGATGCTTTCAATGCTATGGTTCTTGTTGCAAAAGCAAATAAAGTGCGTACCCTTTTTTTTTGAAGGTTTTTGTATCTCACGTACGTGCTGTACTAAATATACAAAGTTGAATGAACATATGAAACCCAGCCTCGTGAATGGCGTAAGCCTTTTACATCTGCAGTAGATGCATATTGCGAAATGATTCGAAGAGAAGGGGAGCTTTCAATAGTTGTTCTAAAGCTGACAGCCTTAGAACAACTGGCTTCAAACTGCCCGCGATGCTTTGGACCTGAAGTCCCTGGCAAGCGGCCTTCTGAGCCCGATGTTATTGTTTCATTGGATGGTAACTTTCAACATCGGCGCCATAAGGCTGCCAGTGCTGAATGGCGAAGTGAAACTACAGTTACACCATCACTATTTCTACCGCCCGATTTTATTGAAGAATGGGATTCAAGAATAGGTATTCGTCAAAATGGCACCCAAGGAAACCAAGTGGATCAAAGAGACGAAGAATTATTGGTATGTAATCTATTTCTTTTTATTGAATATTCCATCTCATCAACTGAATTCCTGACATCTGTTGTCACGTTCCATCTTACCAGGACCCTTGTACTGAGCGCCACACAGCGGCAGACGATGTTAGAGGGCACCATACATGGAATGGTTGCGATGAAACAGGGATATTTGGGATGGCCTGCCGACACGACCATATACTAAAATTCATCAACATAGTACAGAGCGGTGAACGGTCAGTCTAAAAGTCTTATTGGTATTGATGATTCAGATTTTAATCTCATATGTATTCATTTCACAACTTAAGTGGTCACTTCCCAGTCGCAACAATAGACTGGATGTTGACGCAGCTTGAGGAAGCAGATGGCGACCCAAAGAAGTTGGGGGTTCTGTATGATATTGGTTGTAATTTGACAAAATCAATCAAAAAGGTACGTAATCAATACATATGTCTTTGAGAGGCTTTGTTTATTGACACCTTTTCTTGTGTTCGCAGAGAAACCTTTTCGAGAAGGAACGGAGTGAGGATAGGTTGATCATTGGGACTGGGGCATGGCATTCTTATGCCCACGAACGATCTTGTCAAATTTTGTATAATCCCCGGTTGAATGATGACTGGGGAATGTCCGACGGCGAAGGCCTGGAAAGGATTTGGTCTGCCTTCACCGACCTGGTAGCATCACTACGATATTCAACAAAGTTTCATCGCATATGTAGCCTGAATCTCAGAGGCATCTATCACAATGAATCCTTACGAGAGAAAGCAGGTTTGTCATACACTTTGAGAATTGTCTTCTATTTTCATCTTTACTGACCAAGCTTATACAGTCGACTCTATGCTTTGACGGCTGAAAGAGATGGAAAAACTATATCGTTCAAGCAAGGCCAAGCTTGAGGAGTTGTATCTAGTGAATCCACGGTATACGACTGAATATTTAGTGGCGCAGTGGAAAAGGCAGAGAAAGTGTCAGCTTGATATCATAGTTACTGAAGGTTCGAAAGAGTTGACTAAGAAGATTGCGCACCTTGTGGATCTAGAGGAACACCTGCATGATGCCCAGTAAGTCAGACACGACACATTGGATTCGTTATTCTTGCTTTTCCACTGATGAAAATGATTTAAGAAATGAGTTAAACTCCATCCGAAGGAAGAGGAGACGTAGTCGTACCCGAGTAGATGACCAACAGCTTCAACAGCTTCCAGCAATAATAGCAATGTTTAATGAGGAGGTTTCTCAATTGGCCAACGATCTTGGTGGTGATCAATTCCGAAACGTACCTGCCGCTTCCAGTCAGTATCAATTGTACTATGGTTTGTTGTTCATAAGGTTATTTTGAAAACTAAAATGGTTTTATGTATACAGGTCGACAGGCACGGTTGTTGATCTGTGTACGTGTTACAAAAGGCAAACTATACGAGGCAAGGGTCGGCATGTTGGAAGCAGAGAAACAGGCAAATGAGAGGGCAGGTATGCCGCTCAATTACCCATATTTTCATCTCAAAACCATTGATACCAGTGATTGTTTGTTTGTTTTCAAATGCCAGGTACGCGCCAGCTCCAAAGGCACCAGCAGATATTAAGAAGTAAAACTGCCGAGGTTGGGAAAAAGTATAAGTCCTTTCAGCGACAAGTAGTAAACTACCTTCGAAGTTTTCCCAGGCACACCCCGATTGCATGTCCCACTCTTGAGGAAGTCAAGTCTATCCCAATCACCGACACCTTCTGGGATTTTGGTGCATTGACTCATCCAAATGAGCCATGGGCTACTGATATAAAAACTCAAGAGGGAATTACAGCCCATCTTGAGATGACGCACTCTGAAGACGAGCTGCGTAGGATAGCTCGCGAGTGCCGACAATTGATGAAATGGGCGGTGCACATGGATGATAAAATCACCAAATTACATACAACAGTGTTCAATGATGGTATGTCACTGCTTCCAACTTTGGCTTGTCTGAATAATGCTGAATCACACATCATCAACAGACGACTCCATCGACACAGTTGATAATCGGTGGATTGTAGAGATGGTAAGTTCGAAGAAAACAAACCCAGAGGAAAAGCTAAGTGAGAGCAAGGAGGTATTACGATCTCTCAGCTCAAATCTGAATCGAACATACACTCGCTTGTGGATGCGGTGGAACTGTAAATTGGAAACGATTCGATTAATGTCCATGAATTATAATGATCTGCCTATTGTTGACGAAGCAATGTTACAAATGAATTGGAACGTTCTAGTCGAAAATAAGAAAGGACGCTGGGAGAAGATTGTACAAGCACCAGTCATCAGAGCCATGCCTGATGAATATCACGACTAGGCCTCAATATAGCATTCATTTTGTTTATTAGTGCTCCTATGATTCAGAGAACGTTGTGATCTGTGATATTGAAATGCATTGAGCGAAGTTAATACAATCTATTATCAGATCAGAGAGTGCGTGAGTTTGAGGCAAAGATTGATTTGGAACCTCTCAGATCTATCTGAGACTTTGTTGATGTGAGAGGCCAAGATCGATCTCAGATCAATCTGAGACTTTGTTGATGTGAGAGAGGCCAAGATCGATCTCAGATCAATCTGAGACTTTGTTGATGTGAGAGAGGCCAAGATCGATCTCAGATCAATCTGAACTTAGTTGATGTGAGAGAGGCCAAGATTGATCTGAGACCGCTCAGATCTATCTGAGACTCCAATCTGAGTGATCTGCGGTGCTCAGATTGATCTGAAATCCTCAGACTGATCTGAGAACTTGGCTCAATTTTGGAGCCCAAAGTGCACATGTTGTTTTTCAAGATTTACTCCATTGCAGCTCAGATACACTTTTTTAGACCCAAATCAATTGTTTCCACACTTGAGAAGTTGTGAAAAGACCTTGGTGGAGGTATGAAATAAGTGGTCTAGCCCATCTGAGTTGATCTGGCGCGGGACGTCGGGTAGATGGTCGACGGTGCCGCACACATTATCGTCGGGTACTTTGTCGACAACATATAGTGCCACAGGTGATCTTGGTATACAATACCAAGGAAAAATTAAGAAAAGAAACCAACATATTTGGTGCGAAACCCAAGGCGTAAGCCTAGGGGATAAATTGCTTGAATCATAAAACACACGCCCTCTCCGACCCGCCTAACAGCGTACGAAAAGAGTGGTGAAGTAGGAGAGGAAGAAATGTTAGTATTTTTTAATCACCAAATATTCTTAACACGCAATAAGGCTAACGCCATGAACCAAGGCTAACGCCATTAACAAGATCAGGCTATAAGCCATTAACCACAGAGCAATGCTCTCTTCCTTTCTTTCTCAAAAAGAAAATAAACAAACTAGACCGAGACAAAAAATGCCATTAACCAGATCTAAAAAGACTTACTAATTAAATATAACATTGTAACCGACATGAGATAAACGACCAATTATATGATTTTGTTTCTCAGGCAAACGTAGAGCCGCATGACCTCAAACATATATGAGAAACGCGTCGGAAGACCAGCGCCCGGCGCTTTTGATATAGTCCATCGTGGCTCCTGCTTGAGCTAAAGCAGTAGCACCACCAGACCTTAACGAATGACCAGAATAAGATTTATCAAAATGTAAATGAAACCGTTTGAGAAACCATGACCGTGACGGAGGCGAGCCTTGAGAAGTGATGAAAAGTTCTGGAGACGAAATAAAATTTGTATCTCTTGACCGTAAGTAGGACTTCATGAGACGAATAGGACAGGCAGTGGAGTTTTCGAAAAATTGGATAACCACCGGAGCACCTAAAAATTTCGTGTCCCCTTTCGAATACGGAAGATGATACTGAATGAACTTCTTGCATTCTGAAAACTGGAAAGCACAACGTAAGATAATCTTCCTTTCATCAAATAAATTAACAGAATCCGGAACTGTTAATTCTCCTAATCTATGTAAACCTCCAAATCCTAAACTTAACATTGCTAAAAATAATTTTTCATCATAAGAGGAAGTCGATTTTTTGACCACATCTTCAATTTGATGAACTGATAGAGCCTTCTTCCTGACAACTGGTTTCGAAAATTCCTTCATACAATGCTTCATTGTATCAATCACATCTTGATGTCTTGACTCACACCGGATTGAAGGAAAATTTAATTTAAATATGTGAGCTATACCAACCAAATAAGCTTGAACAGAACGAGGAGAAATGATACGGCTTGAGTATGAAATGAAATCACATAAGTTTCTAACATTCGGAATAAAAGGTTGTTGAAACTTTTTACAAAAATTTGCAAAACTACGAAACCCACACTTATACTTTAATAATGATATTTTTGCTATAGTTGAACGTTGATCTTCTTTAGATAATTTCCGTAAATCATCTAATGAAATATTCACAATAGACGACGCCGTTTTGGATTTACCCATATTCTGGAACCTGAGTTTAAAGGAGATATTGAAAGATTTGCTTCTAGACCACCAGATGCTAAAGTTGGATTTACTTGAAAAGATGAAATTGAAGTTGCTTTAATTCGAACACGGAGATGTTCCAATTCTCCTTCTGTTATACCTAATCTTTGACGTGATAAATTGTCAGCTGCAAAATTAAAGTCCTTTGATATGTGCATGACCTTTACGTCAGCACATGCGTCGACTAATCTTGATATGCAATAACGGAACAAAGGTCTTACAATCTTGTTAGGACAGTGTGAATTAAATAAATCACAAACCAACTGCGAATCAGAATGAATAAAAATTCTCTTCGCATTACCTCTTATGCCATAATCAATTGCACATACAACCCCTAATAACTCTGCCCAGTAAATATTTCTCGTCGGAGGAGGTAAAACCGCAAATCTTCCTAATCTAGGACCAGGTTCCCAAACCCCTATGCCTGACATACACGCATCTGTAAAATAGACCGAATCCGCATCGGTGATAGTCCAGCGCATAGACTCTAGAAATCGAACCCCTTCTGCTTCCTTAAAGTAATTAAGTATCCATCTTAAATCCTCCTGATTTTCCTTATTTAAAGGAATTTGTAAATATTTTTTATACTTCCCGCCTGTCTTCTCATACAAACTCTGTAATGCATATCTTCCCCATGGCATTGAAGTACAAGCCCAAGAAGCTGTTCCTAAAAGCTCTTGCCATTCCTTCAACGTGTGCTTGGGCTTTGAGACAAAACTTTCAATCTTCTGATATAATTTAATCTTCTTGTCAAGATGGAGAGACATCGTCATTTTTACTGAATCAACCATGTGACCAATAATTTCGATTTCTGTTCCATGAATTTGTTTTTTCCAAACCCATGGAATACCTAACCAATCAAATAAATTTAATAATTTAGCTTGTGGAATAGGAATATGATGATTCTTAAATATCATGAAATCTTTCTTATCACAAACACCCCATACGTCATCCATCATATTATTCATCTTCTTGATCCCAAAGACCATTTCCGCAATCCAAAGAACCAAAGAAAATACCCCACACCAAATATGGGGTGAAGCTGAAGAACCAAATGTCAGATTGAAATCTACTCTTTTCTTCTCTTCAATCCTCATAATTTGACGAAGCTGATATTGGAGATGTAAAGGAATAATCCTGAATGCTGCTTCGACATCGGATTTCCATAACATCAATTCCTTCCCTTCTCTCTTCATGTCAATCAAATAAGGCGCAAAATTCTTCAAAGTGTCGTATGTTACTGCAATATTGTCTTTGTCGATTAGATCATTAGGAGAAGGTCTCCCCGCACTCATGTTAGAACATACCCGCATCTTCTCTGAGTCCTTCTTAGATGTCATGAGCAGTGGAATGACTTTCATTCCAGGAAGAAGGGTCGTAAATTCTTCAGAATATCGTCCCTTATCGATTTCTTCTTGGCATTGAACTTTCAAGATGTCCTTATAAGTGTCACAAGACTCGTGATTAGGTCCATCCACTACTTCTGACGATGGAAGAGAAGAGCTCGGCCAAAACCCATGACGTAAGCCTTTAAAAACCGATTCCACAAAAGGACGATTAGGATGATGAATAAGTAAATTTTCTAATCTATCCACTTTGATCGGTGTATTGATTTTAAATAAAAAATGGTATTGTTTTAAAGCATAAGCAGCATCTGTATCGATTTCGAGAGACGGTGCGTCCGGAAAAGGTCTTGCTGAAATGCTCGATTCAATGGCCGGAGAAGAACCTCTATCGTTTATACCATCCCAAACATAACCACGCAAGAATCTATGGGAAGAACCCTCATCAACAATCATCTCCTCCTTGCCGCTTCCAAAATAATGTTGCAAGGTCAGAAAAGTTTCTTATTTAAAATAAATAAGAGAAAACCAACCCAAAGACTGATTTATTATCGACTTTAGGTATGCTTACATCCCGGATGATCCCCTCTACACCCTTTGACATTCTATATTAATAACCAATTATTAGCTACTAAACACCTCTTTTAATAACTTAAAAGAAACATAACCAAAAATAAAATATAAGGACAAATATACGTAAACCTACACATTTGTGCTGTCTAGAACATTTAGAACCAAGGGCGCAATGACCAAGGTTATAAGCAAAACAGAAAGTTTCTGCTTCGCGTAAATTCCTTGTATCCTCAACGCCAAACCCACTCTTGTATTTATAATTATGATCATAAAACAGAGGAGAGTTCTTATCCTTCTGGTAATTCTGACCTCTTTGGTTAGAACCCTGCCGATTTGGCCCTTGGTAAGGTCTAGCGCTAGTTGAAGCTTCTGGACGATGTTGTTCATAAGCTTTTGGTTCATAAGCTTTTGACATGTATTTAGATGATAGCGATGATAAAGATTTGTGATCAAAATCTCCAAATGAAAGATTCCCTTTTGAAGCAAAATTCCTTCGCAGAGCAGCATCGAAATTTGCGACACAAATCCAATCAGCTTTTGAACCGTTGTAGAACTCCTACGCAGTCTAGCGTAGGCTGAGCCGGAGAGGGGAAGAATCACCACTTGTAAGAGCGGGTGAAACTACGGGTGCTGTTAAGCTGCCCTCAGCCTTTGAAATTGAAGTTCAAAAATAATAGTGGTGCAAATCTAACAACTTTGGTCTTGATGCAAAATTTGGTGTCAAACTTTGTTAATCCTTCTGTATTCACTATTACTAGTTTTGATGATTGTTATAAAAAATTATTTGAAAAATTATTTCCCGTAAACTTTGTTTATCCCCGTAGACGGATCCGCAAGGTCTGGCGAAGTCTGGCGATACCCTGTACAGCGCTGTACCACTACTCTAGCTGAAGATATTCAAGTTTCTAAATTTTATATATTTTTGTTGGACTTGATAAAAAAATGTTGATTAATGTTGGGTTGAAGTTGTGACCAGGGTCAGGGTAAAAAGCCCTGACACAAAAAACTCGAAAAAGATCCGGCCCTGGCCTCGACTTGGATCAAGAGGTACGGCTGGCGGTTCCTTTTGGTTTCGACGACTTGCAGACCCGCTTTTGACCAAACTCAGCAGCAAAGGAAAAACCACTACTCTTAACACTGCTTTCTAAATAAACTAACGCTTACTCAAACACAACTTTGAACTAAGGTAAACAACTTTCTACTCTTTCTTTTATATCCTATTATCCTTTCTTTCAAATACTAATAAAACTCACCACCACAGCTCTTTTTTTTTCTTTCTTTCAGATTCTTCAATAGGCTAATGTATCAAACTCAATTCGCACTCAACTCAAACACTAACAAGAACACACTCAAAAAAACACAATACGATCCCTCCCACAATAATGGATCCAAAGACAAGCACCAAGACCCCCTTCTTATATCTTTCCACAACATCAACCACAACTCGGCCTCAGGCCTCTTTCTCTCCTCTATTCACACTGACTACCCCAAAACACCTCAGTCCCTCTTGATGATCGATTAGCTTCAATTCAATTTGAGGTAAGTCCCCTTTTCTTTTCTACTGTTTTCACTTTCTCATGCTGACTTTTCTCACAGTTTTGATTTCTTTTAAAGTTCTATTTAGTTCTCTGTTCCCAGTGCTTCGATCTAATAGCTCCTTGGTCCACACTCCATCTTAGTCAACTTTTCTTCCTCATCAGCCCAACCTTTTCTTCCCTTTTTGTTAGAATCCTTGATTTCGATTTTGAGCTATTATCTTCAGGTAAGTGTTTTTTTAATTGAATCATCTGTTTTCATCCTTTATAACTGACACCATCCTTGCTTCCCTATACTTTAGACTTCCATCAAATCGCTCCCTTACTCTTCTTGGCCTGATCACCATCACTCAAAACTAAATTTCGATTTTTTAGATTTGACCCTCAATCTTCAAGTAAGTTCTTTGATTCTTCTTCTTTTTTTTACTCTTATCTCCTTCAACTTTACTGACTATCCATTTTGGAATCGCTTCAAACTCCTCTTTCTCAATCTGATCTTCACTCAACCTAGCTTGTCAGATCTAAAACTTTGATATTAGATTCAATTCAAATTTTGATCCTAACCCCTTTTTTTTAATTCAGATCTTGCATGCCCATATGTGATTAGGATCTTGTTTATTTGAAGTTGGTACCCTGAAATCGAAGGTACTATTAACTTATTCATTTTGATCTGACTCTTTGATTTTGATATATTGCATGATACTGATACTAACACCTTCATTTGATCATAATCTAGGTTGTATTTGATTTATTAAATAGTAAGGATCAGTTTCGATTCTGAGCTTTGATCTTCAGGTGAGTTTCTTTTTTTTTTTTAATGAATCAACTCTTTTCTCCTTCCTAACTGACATCTTCCTTACTTCACTTCCTTTTAGGTCTCCATCAAATCGCTTCCATGCCCTCCTTTTCCTGATTACCATTTCTAAAAACTAAATTTCGATTATGACCTTCTATCTTGAATGATCCCTATGTATTGTGGTAAATGAAATAAGGTGCTGGTATGAATCATTTCAAATTGTTCACACCTTCTGATAAACTGATTCTTCTACACTATCTTCTCTTCCTTCAATTTAGTTGAGTTCAATTTTGATCTCAAGCTTTTGCTTTCTACTGATATCTCTGTTGTCCTATATTTCAACTTTGAATCCCAGGATTGAACTTGTTCTTTTAAGTGAGTCTTTTCTTTCATTTTGTTGGTTGTTGAACTGATCAATGATCTTTGTTTTGCATATTCCCATTTGTATTATTCATTGTTGGTTATCTCCTCAATTCTTTTGGTGTAATATAGCTTCTTTATTCCCTTGTAATGACTTGATTGATTGAGATAAATGAAACATATATAAGTTGAAATTGATTTGAGATTCATGATAAAATAAGTGTTTGATTTATATTTTGGGACTTATATCCAGAAGCTGTATAAAGTGAGATTATTTGGTATAGAGATGTGTGTGATGACAGTGAGATTTGAAACTCTGGTTGGGTTTGCTTTCCACATCCTCCCCCAACTTCCAAGCTGTCCTCAGCGCTGCCGAAAAAATCTTGAAATAAAATTTGTACACTTCAAAAGAATGACTAATGACCACCTCCCCCAACTTGAATAAAAAATTGCCGCAAATTGTGAGTTGCCTTTGAAAATCCCTTTTCTTTTTAAATCGTGAGCCACCTCCCCCAACTTAAATGAAAACCTCTACATCAGAATCCCTTTTATCTTACTAATTTTAACTTATATAATTTCCTTCTCATCTTCCGTACTTAATAAAATTTCTCTACACTCTTGCATAATTGTAACCTGTAACTTTTGCGATATTTTGATAACTTTTTCTTATTCCCGTATTTCACTAATTTAACTAAAACTCTCCAAGTAACCTCTATCCAGGCCTTGACAATAATAATTTCACACTCATTGGATTTCTTTCCAATTCTAACTTGTACTAATCCGCAAGAAATAAATATATCTTCATATCCAAAATTTACCGCTCTAACTAAACTTGACTGATGAGATGTCCGCCCAAGTGCGTACTCTGAGTAAAACTAAAATATTGAGTCTTCAATTTGTAAGTTAAAAAAATCTTCCGCAGTTGTAATCGTTAAGTTGGTTGTTTTTACTATTTTGATTTTGATTTCCATCCACCACCCTCAACACCCCAAAAGAGAAAAAGAAAAAAAGAAACTGCTGTAGTAGTAACCATTGTGTGTATGTAATTTATATGTAATTGTATGTAATTGCTGTTGTTGTTTAATGTTTGATGTTCAGCCTATCCCCTAACCCCCTACTACAGACTTTAATTGATGTAATATAATATAAGTTGTTTTGATTATTTAATTTTTAAATTTGACTTGATTTTTAAATTGTAATGCTACCATTCTATTTTAACTAACATATCCAACACCCTCGTCTATCCATTCCATCCCCATAAAAGGAAAGAAAGAAAAGAAACATATCCATGAGTTTGCGCACTTGATAAAAAAATTTTTAATGAGTGAAGTTTGTATTTGTAAATGATTGTATTTTGAAATTTCTAAAGAAGTGTAATATATATGTAGTAGTAATCCATTTTATTTATTTATTTGACGTATTGATTTGTAATTAATTTGTCCCACCGCAGTCCCCCTACTACAATTGTTTAATTTGTTTATACTATCCTACCAGCCAACTAATCCTCCATCCTCATCTATCCTGACCCGTCCCCATAGAAGAAAAAAAGAAAATAGAAGAAAGAAACATATCCGAGTTTGATTTGTACTAATTTAATTGTTAAAATGTGTTTATTTGTGATGTATGCGTATTGTAAATTTATTAAAGATGTACTTTGTTTTGTTATATTTTGCCTTGTTTTTACTTTGAATGATATATATTGATTGTTAATTGTTTGACTATCCGTTCCTGCCAACTATCCTCCATCCTCAAACGTCCAAATCCAACCACTAAAAGAAGAGAAAAGAAAATATAAAAGAAATAATAATGAGAGTAATTTTGAGAAAATGATATTGAAAATTAAAGAAAAAAGAAAGAAATTAAGAGAAGTTATATATAAAGAAAGTTTTAGCAGTAATCCATTTTGTTTGTGTTATGTAATTTGATTTTTGTTTAATTGTTGATGTATGTAACTAGTACCCTTCCCGTGCCCCCCTGCTATGATTGTTTAATAGTGTAAAGTATTCGAAAAGAAAGAAAGAAATTGAAAGAAATTGAAAGAAGAAAGAAGAAACAAGAGAAAGGAAAGAAGCCCCTTTACGAGGTAATTTTAACTTTTGAAGTAGTATACCAAATTCATTTAATTTATTTGAATATTGAATTTTGATTTTATTGATTGTATGCCCGCCCCTACCCTACTACTTTTGTTGTTTAATTGATTTTTTAATAACTATCCATTCCTGCCAACTTCCTCCACCCTCAACGTCCTATCCCACACCCCCCTTAAAAATAACAGAGAAAATGATAACTAAGAAATCCACCATTATATCCCCTCATAACACTAAGTCCAACACCCCATTATAGTGTACAATCCTTCACCCAAAAGAAAGAAAGAAAAAGAGAAACATAACCACAACATAACCGCAACCAAAGAAAGAAAGAAAAACTGAGATGTATATTTTTGTTTATTTAATTATTTATTCAGAATTACCCCCACTACCCAACTCCTCCTCTTGAAATTCTTCTTGTCTTGAAACCGCTGAAACTCCCCTTGGAAAGAACCTTTTGATATGTTCTGCCGCAACTCTTCTACTTAATACTGTGCCATCCAACTCCTCTAAGATGTATGAGCCTCCCGGATACTGCTCTTTTACTCTATAAGGTCCATTCCACCTATCTTTAAACAATTTTCCCCACTGTGTCTCCAAACTTTTATTATAAACCAATACCAAATCTCCTGCCTGCAATGATCCCCGTAACCTATGTGCATTCTTTTCATCCCAATATATCACCCCATCTGTCCTAGCCCTCATCATACGCTCATATGCTCTTGTTAACATATCCTCCCTTTGCTCTAATTGCTCCACCCTAGCCATTAATAACTCTTCCCTGGTAGTAATTTTATCCCAATCCACTCCAAGAAATGTACCTGCCTCAACGTCTACTGGTAGGATTGCCTTCTGATTGAAAAGAACTTCATAAGGTGAATATCCAGTTGTCCTCTTTGTTGAGATCCGATCTGAGAACAATACCAAAGGTAATTTCTCCGCCCATTTATTTCCGTCTTCTCCACACATTTTTACCAAAGTATCTTTTAATGGTTGATGCCCACGTTCCACCATTCCTTCACCCTGAGGCCAATAAGGAGTTGACTCCCCCAACTTTGATCCTGACATCCGTACTGCTTCTCTCAACTCTGCCTTGAACTCTGGTCCTCCATCTACTGTAAAACATTTTACCGCCCCATATCTCCAAATCCATTCCTTTAAAATAAAGTCTGCCACCACCTTTGCCGTCAAATTTTGTAATGCCTTAGCTTCTACCCATCCTGAAAGATCATCCCTTGCTACAATCAAATATTTGTATTTACTAGTCTTGATGTGCACTGCATCCAAGCTGACTCTTCCAAACACAGTTGTTTCCCCCGTAGCATGTCCCTTCTCCTTCTGAGTTCTTGGACTCCTCCTCTGACAAGCTTCACACGACATAACCCATTTCCGTACATCCTCCTTCATCTCTGGCCACCAAAATCTTATTAAACATCTTCTATAAGTTTCCTCTACTCCTCTATGCCCCATCTCCTCATGTAATCTCTGCAATACAATTTCCTGTCCGTCTTTTCTGGAAACCACCAATCTTCCACATGGTACTCCTTTCTTCTTCAATCTTCCCCTTTCCACATAAAATGTTGCCACTCTATTCTGAACCCATTGGAAATCTTCATCAGAACAATTGTCAGGTCTCTTGAATGTCTTTAAGAACTTCTCTAGATATAGCCATAACCCTTCTTGAGTCCAGGGTTTAAAATCATCTATTTCTGCATCTATTGTCAAAACTGGGAAACCTTCATGAGGTGCAATGTCCTTCTGCTCTTCGTCAAAGTCTTCTCCTTCTGATGCTGAGTCTTCCCCAACTGGGCGTCGTGAGAGTCCATCTGGCATTCCAAAGCTCTTCCCCGATTTATGGACGATGTCATAAGAAAATAGTTGAATAAATGCCACCCATCTGGTCATAGGTGCATTTGGTAGAGTTGGTCTGTTGATCATTTCTATCAAAGACTTGGCGTCCACCTGAAGTTCGAAGTGTTGACCCCACAACTTGCTCTGAAATTTCTTCAGGATTCTAGCCACTCCGCAAAGTTCCAACTTTGGCTGAGAGTATCTTGATTCCACTGGTGAGAATACCAATGATTCGTAGAATACCGGTCTTGCCTTTCCTTGCTTATCTTCCTGCATCAATACCCCTCCTGCTGCAATCTGACTTGAATCCACCGCCAATATAATCTTTCCTGCTCCTTCTCCATATTCTAATCCCTTCAGCATAATATCTTCTCCAATAATTTTATTCAAAGTATCCAGCGACTCCTGACAGTCCTCCGTCCAGTTCCATTCCACGTCCTTCCTAGTCAACCTTCTCATAGGTGCTGCAATCTTAGAGAAGTCCTTGATAAACATTCTAACATAGATACACATTCCTAAGAACCCCAAGACCTCTGTTGTATTTGTTGGTACCGGCCAATTTTGAATCTTGTTCTTCTTCTTCTTTGATATGGTCCTTCCTTCTTTACAAACTACATGTCCCACAATCTCCAATGCTGGCACACACACTGCAAACTTCTTCCCAGACACTGTAAGTCCAGCTTCCTCAATCCTAAACAATACTCTTTCTAGTGTAATTGCATATTCCCAAATGAAACGCCTGATACCGGGATTCTCTTCCAGTACCGCATCGTCGTAAGTAGAATCAGGACCTTTGATTCCGCCGTCATCAATGAAGATACCTACGTTCTGTGGAATTTCATCTTGAAGAATCCACATCATCTGAGCTTGATACACTGCTACTGAGTTGGTAGCACCTTGAGGTAAACGAGTGAGCTGAAAGCGTCCCAAGGGTGTTTCAAAAGTTGTTAAAGGTCTTGAGAAATCCGCCAATTCCCTCTCGTCATATCCTCCCATAATATCTCCTAATCCATAACATGCTCTCCCTGCAAAGGATTCCACAAACTCTTCTGGTGCTGGAGGCATCCCTGCATCCTTGATTGTTACTTTGTTTAGAGCCTGAAGATCATGTACCACCCGTAACTTGCCATCTTGTTTCTTGACACAAAATACCGGACTTGAGTAGCTTGAAGATGATTGTTCATATAGTCCTGTCTTTAAACGTTGACGGATCAACTCAATGTATTCTGGTTTGATGGCTGCCGGAATTGGAATTGGCTTCTTCTGCCAAGGTTCGTGATCAATGACTGGTATAGCATAAGGGAATCCATAAGAATGCTTCAATACCCCTCTCTCTTCTTCACAGTACGCAATAGCTCCTTCTCTTAATACCACTACATGTAACAACAACTTCCATTCTTCATCACTCAACCAATCCTCTGGTCCAAAGTTACACATCTTCAGCCGCTCCAATGTTGTCTTCTTTGTTTCTACAAAGTCCGGAGGATGCATTGTTAAAGGTGTCTTGTAAGGATCTCTAGACATTGGTGGCCTTTGTAAAGGTGGGTTGAGATGTTGAGGCATAGCTTCATTGACCGGCCGGACCTTCCTTGCTACTGGCTTGTATTTTGCAGCAAAACTTAAGATCTTCCCCTTCCGCCATCTTTCACATACTTCTGCTTGCTGTCTGATGTCAAACCCATTGTTCAAAGCTTGCATAGTTTTCCATTCTCCTTCTTCCAATAAACCTCCCTTGATTCCTCTTTCCAACTCTAATGTACTTCCCCCGTAATCCTCCAATTGAACACCACTACTTAAACAATGAGACTGAGATAAAGAAGATTTGATAAAACTAAAAGATGAAAGAAATTCTGAACCATGACATGTATTATCCTCCACTATATCACCCATGTACTCTTCCTCCCTTGAAACCGTATTTGAAATATAAGAAACTTGAGGCAAAACTTGAAATTGAAGCCGAAACTGAGACTGAGACTGAGAGCTAAAATTACTACTAATACACGACCAAGTCCCCATTTCTTCACTAGTTGGTGATGGGCATCCAAGGTTACTTGGATTTGCTATATACTGAATGCCCAATGATTCACCAACACTCTCTACAAAAAAGACTTGTCTTCTCCTGAGACTTCCTCCACATAGTCCGGAGTATCTCCCACATCTTCCTCTTGATCTTCCCACCTTAATCTTGCTAGCTGTGCTTGTACAACTGTAGTCCTCTTCTCCCCCAAATCCAACTCTCTTTCCCAATCTCCTTCATCCGGCTGACAAATCGTAAACCTTGTCCATATTCCCCTTTCATCTCTTAATGTTAACCTTTCCCCCACTGATTTCCCAAATTCCATTCCTGCTCTGAAGTCCATGAGGAAGGGACGTCCTAATAAGATTGGACATTTACTTTCTTTGGCTATCCAGAAATGAGCCACCCCTTGAACTCTGGTTCCTACTACTACCTCCACAGCTTCTCCAATTCCAACCAATTCTGTCCGTTGTCCACCAATTCCTCTAACCCCCGATCTGACAGATACCAAGCCAGTCAAACCTAACTCCTCTGCAACCGATTCTGGAAGAATATTGATTTGTGACCCTGAATCAACCAATGCCTTGACTCTTTTCTTCTTTCCTCCCAGCATGATGTCCAAATACCCCAAAGGGCACAAATACAGTACATCCTCGCCATCATCTTCACTTTCCGAACTTGTTTCTTCCTCCTCCTCCAATCCTCCAGTTGCCACTCTCATAGGTTTAATGATCCTTGGAATAATCACCCGTCGTCTTGAGACTTGCTTCTTCATATGTTCCGCCAATGCTGGTGATATAGCACATAGTTCTCCAACCTCTGCTTCTATTTTAGTTTTCATAATTTTATCCACCACCTTATCCATTACTCCCTCATATCCCCTTTCCACAGGTCTCTCGAACCTTCCTTTCACTATATCCTTCTTCTCCAATCTTGGTGCCACCACTGTTGCCTTCCTCTTTCCTTTTAACTGAGCCAATGGAATATCCTCACTACTGTCGTCTTCTTCATCCAATTCCATAACCTCATCTTCTACCTCCTCCGCTTCCTTCTGAATTTGAACCTTCTTCTTCTTTGGCGCTTCCACTGGTTCCGCTTTTCCTCTTCCCCTCTTAACTTCCACGTCATACACTCTTGTACCTGCTCCTGCCATGGCTACCTTCAGACCTCTACTAGTAATCCCAGGTGCTTTCCACTCCTCTAAGACCCCACAGTTAGCCCGTAACTCCTGAACCTGAGCATCCCCATTAGCATCCTTAGTCAACATGCCTGTCACCACTGTCTTCTCTGGTATTGCTACAGCTGGTCCAGATGGAGCTGAAGTTGAGTTGTGAGGGACTCCTCCTTTTGTTGCTGCAATCTTAGCTTGCTCTACTTGTAAAGAGTGATCTGCTACTACAGTCCGGATTGGTCGACTACTATCCCATCTGATTACTGCTCCATTAGATAGAATGTAAGTATTGTTATGTTCTCTGACATATCCATCATTAATGTCCCGTTGTTTATCTGGGCACCTGTTATGACTATGACCTTCTTTACCACAGTACTAACACATTATGGGTCCATCTCGAAATGGTCTTTCTTGAAACTCCCCACGGGGCGGTCCGTTGTTTGATGGTCCGTAAGGTCCGTTTGATGGTTGATTATTACCATTGTTTTGTTGAAACTGTCCGGATGAGTTGTTCCATTGGGAGGTTGAGTTGTATCCTCCTCTTCCACCTTGATTTCCTCCATATCCTCCTCTATTACCACCAAACCCTCCTCTTCCTCTATTCATTCCAAAGTTAGAATACTGCCCGCTGTTCTGATTGTTAGGACCTGGGCCACTGCCGTTGAAGTTCTGACCTCCCCTGAAGTAATTTGAGGAGTTGAACTGAGGTGCTGGACCCCCTCTGTTCTGTGGTGATGGTCCGAAGTTGTTTTGTTGTCCAAAGTATGAGTTGTTCTGGAAACCGCCATGAACTTGTCTGTTGGGGTTGACGGCAAATGGTCTATTTATGCCTTGTCCACTCCACGAAGCAAACTGTCGAACTAATTCACTGATTGTTGCTTCGTCCACATTCTTACCGCCAATCTTCTTATTCAAACCTTCCATCTTCTGACCTCTTCTCTCCATATCCTTCTGTACTACTTTCTCTTTAAGCTCCTCATCCTTCTTCATTTCTACTTCCTTCTTTCCTCTTAATTCCTCGAATACCAATTCCACTTCTTCCTGTACTACTATATGAACCGCCTTCTTGAGGACTTTCCATCCTGGCAACCTATGCCTTCCATCCTTAGTCTTCCTCAAATCTCCATCATCCCGTAGCTTCTCCTTGATCCTCTTCTGTATACTATCAGAAAACGCTCTATAATAATGATTGCAGATCTCATCCTCCGAATCAATATAGTCATACTTTTTGAGATATACTAGTATACTATCAAACTTATGTCGAAATCCTTCAAATTCCAACTTTGAATCTATACCCCCATTTCTTTCATATTCCAAGGTTAATTCCTTTAAGTCCTCCACAGTGTACTTAGGCGCCTCACGAATTGAGGCATACCTGTCCGTCATTTCTGACTTCAACAATTTCCAATTCCATTCACCTTCCCCCCAACCTTTAAGTTCTTTGATTTCCTCTTTTAGATCCTTTCCATCCACAAAGGCACAAACTTGCTTTGCCATGTCTATACCGCCGGCTCCATCAACATCCGCAGCAACCTCAAAGTCCCGAAGAAATTTCTGGACGTCATCCCCACGATTAAATCTTAAATCTGAATCTTGAGGTTCAATTTTTACAACCTTCTTTTTGCTTCTCTTGATTTTCTTCTTCTTCTCCACCTCACTCTCCTCATCCGAACTTGAATCCTCCTTACTACTACTATCTGAGCTTGAACTGCTACTACTGTAATACTTCTTCTTTCCTTTCCCTTTGCTTTTCCTCTGAATTCTCTCTTTCTCTTCTTTACGTTGTGACTCCTTCAAAGCTTTCAATACCTTTTCCATATTTTCTGCCTGCGTCCTAGCCTCCTTTAAATACTCCTCTGCATCCTGAATTGAAAGTCCTCCATTCATAACCATTCCTTCCACGTCTTCTATCGAAACCATTTCCTCCATTTCCGGTCCATCTACTCCTAAACCTCTTGCTGTAACCCCATCATCCGATTCTTCTCCACTTTCTTCCTTCTCCCTGTACCCCAACTTTTCCGCCATAGCTTCCCTTTGACCACCTTGCATATTGTCTCCACCTCTACTTCCTACTACTTTTAATGCTTTATCTGCTGCACTTTGACTTGAACTTGGTGCCTGACCAAGGTTATTTTGAGATGACATTTTGGAGATTTGAGAATTACTGAATTTCGAAATGAGATGTTGAGATGTACTGATGTTTGATGATTGATAAATTTGTTGATTTGTCGAAACCACGAAGCGGAAGTGCACCCGCAAAGACGCAGAAGTTGTTTCGAATTGCCCGGGCAGAGTCACCAGATGTAGAACTCCTACGCAGTCTAGCGTAGGCTGAGCCGGAGAGGGGAAGAATCACCACTTGTAAGAGCGGGTGAAACTACGGGTGCTGTTAAGCTGCCCTCAGCCTTTGAAATTGAAGTTCAAAAATAATAGTGGTGCAAATCTAACAACTTTGGTCTTGATGCAAAATTTGGTGTCAAACTTTGTTAATCCTTCTGTATTCACTATTACTAGTTTTGATGATTGTTATAAAAAATTATTTGAAAAATTATTTCCCGTAAACTTTGTTTATCCCCGTAGACGGATCCGCAAGGTCTGGCGAAGTCTGGCGATACCCTGTACAGCGCTGTACCACTACTCTAGCTGAAGATATTCAAGTTTCTAAATTTTATATATTTTTGTTGGACTTGATAAAAAAATGTTGATTAATGTTGGGTTGAAGTTGTGACCAGGGTCAGGGTAAAAAGCCCTGACACAAAAAACTCGAAAAAGATCCGGCCCTGGCCTCGACTTGGATCAAGAGGTACGGCTGGCGGTTCCTTTTGGTTTCGACGACTTGCAGACCCGCTTTTGACCAAACTCAGCAGCAAAGGAAAAACCACTACTCTTAACACTGCTTTCTAAATAAACTAACGCTTACTCAAACACAACTTTGAACTAAGGTAAACAACTTTCTACTCTTTCTTTTATATCCTATTATCCTTTCTTTCAAATACTAATAAAACTAACCACCACAGCTCTTTTTTTTTCTTTCTTTCAGATTCTTCAATAGGCTAATGTATCAAACTCAATTCGCACTCAACTCAAACACTAACAAGAACACACTCAAAAAAACACAATACGATCCCTCCCACAATAATGGATCCAAAGACAAGCACCAAGACCCCCTTCTTATATCTTTCCACAACATCAACCACAACTCGGCCTCAGGCCTCTTTCTCTCCTCTATTCACACTGACTACCCCAAAACACCTCAGTCCCTCTTGATGATCGATTAGCTTCAATTCAATTTGAGGTAAGTCCCCTTTTCTTTTCTACTGTTTTCACTTTCTCATGCTGACTTTTCTCACAGTTTTGATTTCTTTTAAAGTTCTATTTAGTTCTCTGTTCCCAGTGCTTCGATCTAATAGCTCCTTGGTCCACACTCCATCTTAGTCAACTTTTCTTCCTCATCAGCCCAACCTTTTCTTCCCTTTTTGTTAGAATCCTTGATTTCGATTTTGAGCTATTATCTTCAGGTAAGTGTTTTTTTAATTGAATCATCTGTTTTCATCCTTTATAACTGACACCATCCTTGCTTCCCTATACTTTAGACTTCCATCAAATCGCTCCCTTACTCTTCTTGGCCTGATCACCATCACTCAAAACTAAATTTCGATTTTTTAGATTTGACCCTCAATCTTCAAGTAAGTTCTTTGATTCTTCTTCTTTTTTTTACTCTTATCTCCTTCAACTTTACTGACTATCCATTTTGGAATCGCTTCAAACTCCTCTTTCTCAATCTGATCTTCACTCAACCTAGCTTGTCAGATCTAAAACTTTGATATTAGATTCAATTCAAATTTTGATCCTAACCCCTTTTTTTTAATTCAGATCTTGCATGCCCATATGTGATTAGGATCTTGTTTATTTGAAGTTGGTACCCTGAAATCGAAGGTACTATTAACTTATTCATTTTGATCTGACTCTTTGATTTTGATATATTGCATGATACTGATACTAACACCTTCATTTGATCATAATCTAGGTTGTATTTGATTTATTAAATAGTAAGGATCAGTTTCGATTCTGAGCTTTGATCTTCAGGTGAGTTTCTTTTTTTTTTTTAATGAATCAACTCTTTTCTCCTTCCTAACTGACATCTTCCTTACTTCACTTCCTTTTAGGTCTCCATCAAATCGCTTCCATGCCCTCCTTTTCCTGATTACCATTTCTAAAAACTAAATTTCGATTATGACCTTCTATCTTGAATGATCCCTATGTATTGTGGTAAATGAAATAAGGTGCTGGTATGAATCATTTCAAATTGTTCACACCTTCTGATAAACTGATTCTTCTACACTATCTTCTCTTCCTTCAATTTAGTTGAGTTCAATTTTGATCTCAAGCTTTTGCTTTCTACTGATATCTCTGTTGTCCTATATTTCAACTTTGAATCCCAGGATTGAACTTGTTCTTTTAAGTGAGTCTTTTCTTTCATTTTGTTGGTTGTTGAACTGATCAATGATCTTTGTTTTGCATATTCTCATTTGTATTATTCATTGTTGGTTATCTCCTCAATTCTTTTGGTGTAATATAGCTTCTTTATTCCCTTGTAATGACTTGATTGATTGAGATAAATGAAACATATATAAGTTGAAATTGATTTGAGATTCATGATAAAATAAGTGTTTGATTTATATTTTGGGACTTATATCCAGAAGCTGTATAAAGTGAGATTATTTGGTATAGAGATGTGTGTGATGACAGTGAGATTTGAAACTCTGGTTGGGTTTGCTTTCCACACCGTCCGACATGAATTTTTCTTTGATAAAATTGGCGTATTCCTTGAAATCCTCATAACAACTTGGAAACGCCTCCTGATAAGTTCTCTGAAGAATATCGAAGTAATAAAACCACTCCTGAGCGTCGACAAGTCTTTCAGATAAGGCTTTATTTTGTAAAGACAAATTCTTGTCTTTCCCATCAACCACCAAAGGAGCTTGATAACCTTTCTGTTTAGCCAGGTATTCTCCTTTAATACGCCGTAAATCAATGTACTCTCCCTCCAATAATTCTTTAGTGAGTGTTTTAGGAAAATCAGATGGTCTAACGCTTCTATTAAACCCTTTAACAGCCAAAGACATAGCAGAAGCATAACCTCTCTTTGCTTTAGCAAACCTAATAGCTCCTGGAGTATAGAACGCCTCAGAATTCGGACCTGATTCAGCTCTAGATGACCAATCGAATTTTTTAGTTCTTTTGGCATTCTTGGCGTTATCCGAATCATCAGAATCCTCTGAATCAATATCCGTCCTATGATCCTTCGAACAAACATTCCTTTTCTTCCCAGATTGAAGAGGAGTAGACTTAGAACGTTGAGAATTATTCCCTTCTCTTTCGTTCTGAGCATCCAATAGATTCCGAGCGGTCTGAGCCATATCAATTTCCTTTTGAGTAAGGATAGGGACCCGTTGAGAGCCTTGGTTACTACGACGACTAATCTGATCCTTGTCTCTCTTATCCACAACGATATCATCTGGAAACGTTGGATTAGTAGAAAGATCAAACACAAACACCGGATCATCATCTGATACCACAGGACCCGTGGGTGTTGGACCTGCATTTTCATGAACAGGACGACCGTTATCTTTGTCCAAATTAATAAGATTAGTGGCGAATTTGGACCACTGCCGATACCAATTCGGTTTATCGTAAGGAACGATCTCTGAAAACTGAGATCGAACCTCAGCCAGAGTTCTGCCGTTAGAACCGTCAACTGATATATATTCAGCTGTAACGGATTCCAGCTTCTCAGCCACATCTTTTGCAGCATTAAAATCAAATGAATCATTATCGCTCATTGATGATTTATAGAAAATGAATCTTATAGAAATAAGGTAAATTGATGATTTTTTTAGTTAAACCGTGATTTTTAATACCTTTTAATGTTATGAGAAAGTATTATAAAAGATAAAACTTGAGTTTAACGATGTTAAGATAAAAGATTTGAAGTAATAGGAAAAAGTCGACGAAAGTAAAGGGAATGGGAAGTTGGAATATGGTGGTCAACAGCTATGATGTCATCAACTGTTGATCAAAGATAAAGAGAGAAATGTCCGGTCCGTTAGTTACACAAGCATATGTAATATTCAACATCTTCCCATTCCACTGTGTTAATAACCAGTTACCAACCTCGAGTAGTGAGAGTATATAATAAAACATGGATTTCAGTATTTGGGCTCAACACTACACCATACTCATTGCCTGACCTCCTCAGCACTAAAAAAGTTGCACATGGACTAGGGCTATCAAACAAGCCTAATCTGTGGCTCTCAGCTCTGCTCACTTTTGTGTAAAATCAAAAGGTGCCAAAAATTGTGCCCCAAGGCATGATTCCAACGTTCAATTTTGGGCCTGTTTTTTAGTGTAACATCCAATTCCATTCTTCAAGATTTGTTTCACAAGTCAGGTGTGCTTGAGTGACTTGGTGTGTTGTGAGTAGGTGTGTGTAGGATACAGTTGTCTCTGAAATAACCAATATACCCAATGACGCATGCTCTACCCATGGATTTTTATTGCCATCTTTTTTATGGGGGGGAAATGAGTCAAAACCCATGACTCTATCATAATTCTTAACCCATACTTTTTCTTGGGAACCAGAGACCAAAACCCATAATTTCCCACGGGAAAAATTTCAAATACTTCCCAGGAGATCTGGAGGTATGCCTAAAAAGCTCTTCATACATAGCCATCTGACTCCATCTAGTTCACAAAGATCATCAGAAACTCAACTCTTCCAATAAAAATCATGCTTCCTGCTGACTTATCAACTTTATCAGCCTTAAAGATCAAAAGAGGATATGCCAGGTTGAAGACTGATAATGATCAGCACATGATTCCACTATGCCAGCTGATGAGTGAAGGAAAGGCCCTCTCTGAAGCTGAGGAGAGATTCATGGATGATGCAGCAAATATGGTAAATGAGTTTTCTGTACTTGAGAAGATCAAAATTTCTAGTAGTGTCTCAGAAGCTGCAAAGAAATTCAACTGTGAGGAGCTCAAGACATTGGAGCTTAGATCATCTTGAATATGTAATCAAAGTGCTTCACAATTGTGTCCCAACTTCTCAAAAAAGATCTTGGCAATACGCCACAAACGCATTGGTATGGGTTGTTGCAGAGAATCTTGATAGCCCATAATCTATGAAAACCCATAGCTTTTGGGGTCCATAAAAAGGTATGGGTTATCTCAGAGACAACTGTAGAGTGGTTCACACACAGTCTTCTTAGGACTGTCCTACCACTCCTATAGGTTACCAATCATCCCATCTAGGTGTTAGCATCCTACATGTTGTGGTTTGGGGATGGTCCCAAAGGTGAAGAAAGGTATGAGGGGTGGCACCTAACATCCCTCTTTCTTTACCCTTTGAACAAGGACAGTGCCTGAGAAGGATGACTTCTCATCCCTGGGTGGTGGGCGGGCTTCAAAAACAAGACTAGAAGTAAAACTAAGACCTATAGGAGATTTGGGAGAGCTCCTGTGTGTGGAATATGAGAAGTCTGAGGTGGTGGAATCAAGAGGTGAAAACTCTGTTTCTCTCTCCTAGCCGCTCAGTACTCAGATTCTGTTAATATGAACAGGTTTCCCTGTCATGTGTTGGGTCTTTATTGATCTGCACCCGGGTCTCTTCTCACTTCACAAGAATGGACTTTTGGGTACCGTTGCCAGCTTGGGGAACACTGGCAATATCTCAGAAAGTATAGGTGCTATAAGGTTGAAAGTTGGCTTAAATGAAAGCTTTCAATCTCACACACATTTTGCACTCTTGTAGGTTCTGTAGAAGAGTGATCCAGTACCCAAAAACCTTGCCAACAAAAGGTCAGAATTTACAGCACATACCTTTAAAGGCACATTCCTGGGTCCTTAGCCCACCCAGAGATCACTATCTAAGAGAAAAAATAACAACAAAATAATACACCTTGGGCTCACACTATTCTGCACCTTTAATCAGGTCAGAAGGCTTAAAATACATGTGTGAGATAAAGTCAAAAGCTGACTAGTGCATTTGTGCATACTTCAGATAATCCTGTTCTAAAGTTCTAAGAATTCACCACCAACCCACTTTCCCTAAAAACATTTTTGAAACTGACAATCCTGACCCCGGGTTCATTGAGCCTACTTGATGAGAGTGACAAAGGTCCTGCAGGTGTCCCAGCAACCCAGGATGATCTAGCTGTCTGTCAATGTTTTTGCCAAATGAACAAACAAAACACCTTTCAAGTAGGACTTTGTAGGACTTCTCAATTTATAACTAGTAGCCTCATTTAGCTCTGGGATGAATTTCCATACACTTGACATGAAAATACAGGTCTGCAAGGCTATCAACCTATCCAGTCTTTCCTTGAATATATGACTGAGTCTGGGCAGTCCTGGTTAATCCTGAAAAATTTCTGGACTCCCTTGAGTCTACTTAGGGTTGGGTCAAGCCCCAAAGGCCGCCCCCAAAAGCTCAGGGTTGGGCCATAGCCCTACCTGGTATACATAGTGTCCACAAGTGAGCTTCATACATACCACCCAACATCCAACACAGACAAATCCCTCAAACACCTACACCAGAAGGTCACCTTCCTGGGCCTTCAAAGGGTCTGGCCACATGCTCAGAAGTTATGTTGAGAGAACCAAGACAAAACCATTACAGTCACAGACTTTATGCTGACCATGAGACATTCAGTTCACTTTCACCATTTTTGTTGGCTTCAAAAAGATTGAAAATCACAGCCAAAGATGGTCTGAAGGTTGATAACAACTTGGGTGATATGTCATCTTAAGTCAAGTGGAAGCATCCTATTGGTTCGCTATGAGTTTAGTCTAGTTACACCACGGGTTTTGATTTGTTTGAAACCTAAAAACAATAACCTAACCAAATTCATCTACCAAAACTTCTTTTGTTTACAGGACTATAAAGTGTTCCAATTGCAATCATGACTGTTTCTTGAGCTCTTATCTTGAACATTTGAGTTGTTCTCTGTGAGTTCATGTCAAGTGTGATACTTCATGCTTTGTATGTAAGAGATACGTATGAAACAGATTGCATATGTCTATGAAGGCAAACTTTCTCAGCCTTTTGTAGACATTATTACAACCATTGATCAAAGTATACTTGAATGATATTCTCCTCAAAAGATGAATCTCAAAAAACAAATCTCACCATCTTACCAATCATAAAAAAACCTGGTAGAATTTTAGCAAAGAAATCAAATCTATCATTTTTCAAATTTAATCAAGACAAAAAAAACCAACAAACAGAAGATATATCAAAGAAAAGTCCTTTTTCTTAACAAAAGGATATTCACTTCTTATCCAATTTATAAACAAAATTCAAATCCAAAACATTCCCCCATATTAAAGCAATAAGAAATGAATGATCAAACTAATCCCTGTGTAAGACAAATAAAACCAAACTTATTGAATAAAAATGCAGAAAAAAAGAAAAATGATTGAAATAGAGAAGAGAGTTAAGAAAAAACAGAAAATAACTGTAACATTTGAGCATATATATATATACGAAGTTGTGAGGCAGAGACAGACAAGATGAAATTTGATATAATAAGAGCATGCAGAAAAGAAAAAGATATACAAAGGAGATTTCAGAAAAGGGAAAAAAAAGTATTATTGTTATATACAAATCTGAAGTTACCACAGACACAACAAAGACTCAATCAGTTCATACAAAGCAACACATTGCCAGGTCTATTAAAGAGTACTCACATTCATATCCGATGATTTGAATCAATTGAAACACTTTCACGTCTTTCATCTTCAATCTCTCGTTGACCTTCACCGGCTGGAAAATTAAATCAAAAACCCCCATCCAAAAGAAAAAGATTCATCAATAAATCATTAATATCTAATACAACATTTTTGATTAATTTAAGAAAAAGAAAAAAAAACTGACAAAGTTCTTCTAAAGATTTTCCCATAGTTTCAGGTACCAAAAAACTACTTAACAAACCTGAAAACATAAATCCAGAAAAAATGATAAAAATCCTATCCCACAAACCAAACCAAACCAAACCAAACCAAAAAACAAAAAACTCCACCCAAAATTTAATTTTGACTCGTCGAATAAGAATCAAGTTTTAAAGAATCACAAACCTATCAATAAATTGATCTTTTCCACCAATATCTTTTAAAGTAGCAAATCCAAGTTGAGCCAAGATCGCCCCGAATTTTCCAGAAGCAGCTGAAATCCCATGTGACCTTGATCTATATCTTGTAACAAAACATTCAGCTGGAATCACAAAAGTCGTTCTACATAAAAAACAGTCAAGTTCTTTTGGTTAGTGAAGATCAAGTTGTGTGAAGAAGCAGTAAAAAAACCACAAACGTATTTGGACCAAAGTTTTGAAAAAAGTTTGCTAGACAGTATAGAACGACAAAGAGGTGAAGTGAATGATCTACTAGTTGATGATATGCTAGCCCCTTTGAGTAAAAGAAAAAAGATAATTCAATTAGATGATACCAGGTGAAGCGATTCAAAGAACTTACGACTAACCATGATGATAAAAAGAGAAGTCAAAGCAGCAAAACCCATGATCTGAATAGGTTTTCTACCCCAACTATCAATAAAAGCAACTAAATCAAAGATCAAGGGAAAAAATGATCAATCTCATGATTTGAGAAAAATGAGACGTCAAGAAAAGACTAACAAGCAACCCAATATCCAGGTATAAGACCAGCAATAGACAAGACGATATTTCCAATCGAAACATTCATTAAGCTTTGATAAATTTGATGATTTTGATTCCCATCTGATGATTTACCAAACCCAATCGCACTTAATACAATTGATGAATTTAATCCAAGTCCCTAATCCAACATCAACAAACAAACAAAACGTCAAAGAGAAATCACCTCATTAGAAATTTGGTTTGGTTCGGTTTGAATTCATTGTTAAACTTACATAGAATGCTAAATCTAATGCAAACCAAGACCAAGCACAACCAAATAAAACTTTAAAATGTTTCCATTGTCGATAATGTGACCAAAATGAGTTTGAAGTTTGATGGGAATGTAGATTAGAAAATGATACAACATCTTTATCGGTCGTCTCCGTTTCATCGTCATCTTCTACTTCAGTATCATCATTTCTTTCATGATCTTTGATCGATCCACTCTCCTACAAAACAGAAAACATACAATCAATTAGGTAGAAAAGATGATCAAATAAATCAAAACAACAAACCTGAAGTTCTAATGCAGTATCATTCAAAAACCCTCTTTGATCTTCTTCAACTACTCCTGTATGATCTTCAGTTTCGATCTTATATCTTTCACTTTCACCAATAGTGAGTCTAAAATAAAGAGCACAACTAGCAGGAATCGCACCAAACCCGATCAAGAACCTCCAACAATTCTCAACTGAACTACCTGGAATCAGATCAGATTTAATCGATCTTTCAAAAAGTTTAACAACTATTAATGAAACTATTGAGGCGGCTAATTGTCCAAACCCTTTTGTTTTAATCGAAAGAAAAAAAAATCACCGATGGTATATGATTAGATCATAAAGTCGAATTTCGGAAGAAAAGTAAAGAAATGAACTCACCTTGAGAAGCAAAGACTGCAGTCATCATTCTACCTCTAATCTTGATAGCAGCAGCTTCTGAAGTTATACAAGCTGATAAAGGGTAATCACCACCGATGCCAATGCCTAGGAGAAACCTAAGAAAAAAAAGAAGATTTAAAACTTAAGATTTTTCTTTGATAATGAATTGACTTTCGAATGAAACAAAAGTTCACATACTTACCGCCAAGCTACCATAAATTTTGAACTAGAAAGAGCTTGACCAAGAGTTGAAATGGTGATGATCATCAATTCTATTTACCATTTTTTTTTGAAAAACAAAAAACAGATCAGTCAAGTTATAAAAAGAAGAAGTAGGAAAGATAAATGAAGAACCTGATCCATAAATCTTGGATCTACCAAAAAAATCAGCTAAAAATCCAAATAAGATTTGACCACAAAACGTTCCAATCGGAGTCGAAATCTTAATAGCTAATTCAAACTGATTATCCAATCTACCATCTCCTTGTTGATTTAAAACATAACCTAACATCGTACTTGCAATATTGATGGCAAATCTTTTTTTAACAAAACAAGGGAAGTAAGTCATCCGAAACGATTTTCGTTTTTCCTTAAAACCGAATCAAAGCATCTTTTAATTCTTCTTTGACTTACATATCATATGCATCTGTAAAGAATCCAACACCTGAGATAATAATGGTTTTTAAATGACTTGAATTGAATTTAGCATGATCGATTGAATCTAAGATTTTTCGTTTTGAGTTTGATAAAGAAGAACTTGATGGATTGAGTGGTTGAGATTCTAATGGATGATCTTGATTTGATGTTGATGTTGAAGGTTTCATTTGGATTGATGAATTGTGAGTTGAGATTGAAGTGGATGAGATGAGAAGACCGAATGAAGTTCTTTGGGTGGGGATATAAACAGTTTCCTTTTGTAAATTGGTGATCCTGATCAACTGAGTTTTGGTTGATTTGATTTGACTTCTTTGGTTTCCTTTACTTGGCCTTCAGTCTTCATTTCAATCGATTCTCAATCTTCATCGCCTTCACTACCCAAGCTCTATTCAACTTCTACCGTTACCTTCATCACTCACAACTATCTCTATCCTTCAGTCTAACCAATCTCATCCTATATCTGATCTTAACCATATGAATCAATTCAATCAAATATCGATCATCATTTCTGATCAAATCCAATCTTCTTCATACAATCTAGAGAAATCAGAGATTTCGAATGAATACAAACAACATGATCACAAGCTGAAGCAAGAGACTTTCTCGATTCCAAATTGGTCAGGTAATTCATAAATTCAAACCTTTCACATTTGAGAATATTTTCCAGAGGATTTCACTTCAAAAGCGGATCTCTACTCCTCTAATGGGTAGTGTTAGTGTAATCGGTTCAAGAGCTCAAGCTCATCACGGGATCTAAAACAGCGTAGCCGGACCTCTCTGCGAGTCCCTCCTCTCACTGTCCTTAGGAAATTGACAGGAATCTCGAGAGGATGAGGGCTTTCGAGAGTAAGCAGCGGTGAGAAAGGTTAGAGAAGGTATGGGAGAGATGTGAGATTCGAAAAAACCTTGGCCTCATCATTCTCTTAGAGTAAAATGAATTGGAAGGTCTTTCTTGGTACTTAAATCTTTTCCATTCATTTCCAGAGAGACTTTGATTAAGCATTGTTACTTGATGCTTCCTCTGTGGTTATGTTGGGCTGTTATTGCATTGAGGGTACTGCACAGGGAAACCTGATTTGAAGTGAGCCTAACAGGTCAATCTGGGCATGCAAATGTTGAATTTCAGTGCAAGCCTCACACTGCTCAGTGAATTGGATACAACTAGTCTAGCTAAGAGAAAAGAAAATAAGAAGCAAATGAGAAGCAAATCTGGAATAAACCTTTTTCTTGAACTGACTATAAAAAGATCTCAGACTGAATGATATCAAACAAACATAATTGAACATTGCACACCACAAAGTCTCAATCAATGAAAAACAATCAAGCAATAAGAGAATTGAATCCAACTACAGCAGAAACAGCTAATAAACAAAGGTTTGTAGGCGCCTTGATGAAAGAAGTAGAGCTTGTATCATTCTACAGGGGTTAAAGTTTAATCAGAAAACATATTTGGTCAAATTTATCACAAGAGAAGCTTACGGTGGATACAGCTGTAGCGTTATCAGCAGGACCGGGAGTTGAAGTGGATCCAGTTTCTAAAGGTTTCAAAGATTGGGGTAGTTTTGAAGTAAAGGAAAAGACAGAAAATCAATGGAATTTCTGAAAGGTTTCATTGACCTTTTTTAGATCAAAACTTCACTTACCATCACTACTGTTTATCGCAGGAGGTCCACCTGACACTAGAAGTGGTTTGAAATGAATTATTATGAGTGAAAAGAACGGTTTGATTCACAGTATACTGAGTGACTTCTTACCAGGTGGTACACCCGGGCATGTGCATTTTCCATCGGCAGAGAGAACTCCAGGAATTGTAGATGAATCAGGCTGATGAGTAGAGTTTGATCCCATCGAGGCACCAAGAGTGGGTATTGCGGTACTATTTGTAATAGAATCCTGTTGTAACAATAGGACAGCGTGTCAGTAAACCGCTTCTTACTGATAGTACCCTCTATTACATAACAAGAAAAGAGGGCTTCAATAGACAAATCACCTTTGAAGCCGCGGGATCGGGGAAAAGCCCATCCTTTGGGGGTGGAGTTGGTACATTATCCAAACATAAAGTCATGCAGAAAACACTGCTGAAGATGAGAGATCTGAGTAAAGTTGCTTGAACCATTTTTGATAATATAAGAATTAAGTTGAAGTAATCAAACAAGGGTTTGAAGGAAAAGTTTAGTTTTATAAGTCTTAAGTTTGCTTAATATAAGTAAGACGATGAAGTAATTTAAGCAGAGATCGGAAAATAAATTTCGGTGTTGTAAGGATTGGTTTAATGGATGGAATTGAATGAGATGAGTAGATCGAGACCTGAAGTCATGTTGAAAGCAGGTTATATAGTCAAGCAAGCAGCAGAACGACAAGCAGATCAGCCCATTGCAAAGTCTTGATCATCTAGGATTTTGAAATCGTATCATAGCAACTTCCAGCAGCGAGTATGTATGTCATTTTCTTCGAATTCTGCTCAGAAGACGCAGTTGAGCTCTTGACTCGATGATCTTTGAGCAAGATACAGGCGAATGAAATAAGTCTTTTCAAGGAAAGAACGATGTTGTTTGAAAATGATCAGCGTTCCAAGAGACTTTCGTTAGTTTTACTTTAACTCCGTGGCAAACGCTCACAAAAGAAAACCTTTCACAAATTGTTTTGACATCACAGTATAGGCTTGATGTGGTTCAGATTTCTCATCGTCGATCTCTCCTTTACTTCTCAAATGAAGCACAAGGACTAGAGTATAGAGCTCTTGCGCAAGGTGGATACGATCGAAAGAGCCATGAGACCACGAGAATACCGAGCCCATCAAAGGCGAAATCAAATCGGTAGCAGAACTTCAATACGCCTGAATCCTTAACGAGTGTCTTTGTAAGATAAGTAAATGAAGTGGTATATACCAAGCTCAGATGAGACCAAATAAATCCAGACACAGCCTGTGAATAATACAGGCATGTAGACCGTATATTTTTGCGCACATCGACAAAAAGAACATTTTATCAACGTCAAACTGGTCAAGGATAGGCTTTTCTCAGAGTCAGTGTCATTACAAGAACTCGTGAGATTAAAATCACAATGTAAAAACTTATTGATGGAGAAGTAGGGGTGCAATTGTGAATTATGAAGGTGGAAGATCTCATGCTACTGATTTTCTAGATTATTTCTTGTGCGCTCCTACATACATTTGGACTGAAACGTCTGGGTACATATCATTATCGAGGTTAATGGTAGTGTACTAATTCCGAAAAACGGTGTTAGCGATTTGTGTATGTAGATTGTCCTGCTTGAAGATCACGATATTTGTTAAAAACTTACACCTTTGCATTGGTCAATATCACTATTGATACCGTCCTCAATTGCTGCTGTAGTGCTGAAACCATTACAAAAAGTGAAAGTTGAAAGTCAGCCCTGACAGAAGCCATTTTGAGGTCAGAAAACTTGGCGAAAGTTAACCTACGTCTGAATAGGTTGTTTTGGATCTGCGGTACTCAAATCGAGCTAGGTGATGAGGAAGTTTTGATGGATCAGCAGAGCGTTTGATTGGTTTTGATTGAATTAATTTGATGTTTTCAAACTTTTATCACTCACCTGGCAAGTACCGTAAAAAGCTGATAGCCGATTGGACTTTGTGGTGATCTGACCATTGATGGCCGGGAAGTCATTCATGGCGCTATGAGTTGGATGCAGAAGCAATAAGTGATAGAGCAACATTGTACATAACACAGACTACAATCCAGGCTAAAGAATTATGAATTTAGCAAGAAATTAGGGAGAAGCCCACCGGAAACAATCTTTCTTCTTGATTCTTATCGAGCCTGTGACACCACAGGCATGAGCATCAGCTTGTCCGAGAGTCATAAAAAATAGAGCTGCCAATAGGACCATGTGTTGGAAGAGAGATAACATTTTTTGATGTTGAGATGAAAAGGTACAGTATAGGTTGAAGGTAATCTTGAGAGGAAGTCAAGTGTAGAAGGAAGGGAGAAAATCAAATCCAAAGGTTGCTTTTAAAGAGAAATAAGTGAACCGTGTTGCGGGAGACAGCGCGAATCCCATGATCTGCTCGGATTCATCCGTTTTGAGCATCACCGGAATCGCGAGAGTATTTGAAGGGATACGCGGGATCCGGTTTTACAACTCTCCAAGCACAGCTCGAGCGAGTGCCGTCCGAGTGATAACGCAGCATCTCACAGCAAACCGCATATTCCGAAGGATTGGTGATTTTCACGCTCTTTGCAAATTTGTTAAGGCCCGTTCGGCTGGACTCAAAAATCGACTTTTGGCCAAAAAATAGCTTTTGATCAAAAGCTGTTTGATTTTGTTTTGCCCCTCACCTCAACCGACCATCCGACTCGAAATCGTCGACGGTTCGGTAATCCAAAAATCAAAAAGTGTTTTTGCGTACAGCCGTTGTAAGATCTATCGGCAAATTTTGAGGTCGTTGTGTCGTCGCCAGATTTAATGCGAAGGTCAAAAACTCGAAAAATCTCTTTTGAGATTGATAACTCTACTGTCCATCGGTCCATTCTAGTGCAAAAATAAATAGAGTTCAGTCTGAGAGTGAAATATTTCAAGTTTTTGACTTCATAAGTTAAATCTGGCAACACAAAATTTTTCAAAAATCTGCCAGTAGATATTACAACACACTTTTTGGGTTTTCCAGCCGAATGGGCCCTTAGGAAGAGTAACATGTAAAGCAGGGATATCACAAGTGCGGAGAGCTATCACCTCTCCAAAGTACGAATTTAGAAGATGCAAAGAGCAAGGGATTCTCCTCTCCGCACTCTTCTCGCTATCCTCGTTTCTACCTGGGATCCTCGCAAGTGTAAAGTTCTGTTCTCATGTCTCGAAGTTTGGAAAACAAAAGCACAAGAAAGAAGAGAGCAAAAGTTTTTCTTTTCAACATAACACGGAATTGGGAAAGAACAGAGGCATCAGCCCTCCTTCTTTAGAGCATTCGCACTCGTGCGGTAAATTGGGTGTGGTAAGTGTAAATTTACTACAACTGCAGGGCTTTTTCCACACCGGTGGAAAAGTGGACCTGCGGTACAAATTTCTTTGATTGATTTCTTATTCACGAGGAAGAAAGGCAGGAACTCACGGCCCTGCTTTGATTATTGCAAATCAAATGCTGTGACAGTCAAGAACTGCTATCCATTACCTCTGACAATGCCTTTTGGACCAACTGGTGCTCATGGATACTTCCAGTATTTTATTCAAGATATTGTAATCAGACATATTATCAAGGATGCAGTAGCCTTTCTTGATAACACTATGATCTATACAAAGAAAGGTACTCCGCATGAGAAAGTCGTACTGGGGATTTTAGAATTTTTTGGAAATGTGATCATTAAACTTACTAAAATTTAGTATTAAAAATACTAAAGGAAAGAACAGAACAATGTTTGGGCCAAATCCCAAGGTGAAGTACCTAGGGATAATAAATTGCTTAAATGATAAAAATAAAAATCCCTATGGGGAGGCTAGCGGACATGTATCAAAGAGAAATTGATAAAGGAAAAAAGACACAAGGAAAGAACACAACAAAAATAACAGATCAAACACCATAGTAACCTCACAAAAAGATGAGTAATAATAAAAAGAAATATTCTGAAAGATACGAAATCAAAATCAAAAAAGGATTTCAAAGAAACTTTTGCCAAAAAGCCACACCAAAAAACCCTCAAAACAAAATATAAACATAACCAAAAGGAATAAACCAAACCAAAAAAAGGGACAAATAAAGGGCGGGAGGGCGCAAAAAATCAATAATTTGATGATAATAGAGAAAACGATGTGAACTGGATGGGTGGAGAAATTTGGTAAAGAAGAATTGTGGTCAACAGCTTATGACATCATAGCTGGTCAGACAGGAAGATTTAATAGAAGATGCGGCCTGTCAGAAAAATATTATTACAATCCTGAAAGCCCAAATTTCCCACAGTCCCATCTGTTGATGACAAGTCATCAACAACTAATAAACATCAATCATAGCTTACACCAGACAAGTGCGAATTTGTTAGGTCTGAAGTTGAGCATTTAGGAATTTTCATATCCCACAATAAAGTCACAATGGACCCAACAAAAGTCTAGGCGGTCACTGAATGGCCAACAACTTGGACTGTCAACAAACTTCAATGCTTCATAGGATTTGCAACAAATACCTCAACCATTAATTTTTGTCAAGGTTTCTGCCCTTGAATCTTTCTTTGAGGGTGAAGACATAGAATTTGGGAACACCAAGTGTTGGTGCAAAGTAGATGTATTAGCAGTGGCTGAAGAGACATCAGATACATCTAAGTATACTACAGAAATCAATGCCAATGATGATACATCTGAGCCAACATTTAATGATGAGGACACTATATTGGAGATTTGGGCATTCGCAGCTGATGATAAACAACTACAAGAAATTATGAGTGCTACACTGAGGATCTGGCTGACCTGATGGTAAAGTTTGTATGGAGAGCACACGGGACTCCAAAAACAATAACTTCAGAGCAGGGAAGTAGTTTTATTTCTCAAATCACTAAAGAGTTAGATAAGAGATTAGGCATTTGATTACAACTGTCTACAGCTTATCCTCCACATACAGATGGTCAGTTGGAAATTGTCAACAGATCCATAGAGCAATATCTCTGACATTTCATCAACTACCAACAGAATGACTGGGAAGCATTGTTACCAATAGCCAAATTCTCATATAACAATAGGGATAACACATCAACAGGAGTTTCACCATTTAAGGCAAATTATGGGTAGAATCCTGATTTTGGTGGAGTATGGTTTAGCAATGAATGTATCCCTAGTGTTCAAAAAAGGATGAGTCAATTGAAAGAAGTAGATGATGAACAGATCCAAAGTCTGACTCTAGCACAGGAAGAGATGAAAAGACAATTTGACAAAGGAATACTTCAAGGAACACCAGATTGGAAAGTAGGTGATCAAGTATGGCTCAATGGCAAGAACCTATCTACAACAAGGCCAAGTTACAAGCTAGAATTTGAATGGATGGATTCCTTTTTTATTATTGAAAAAGTCTCTCAATCAGCATATAAAATGACCTTACCAAATCCTATGAAAGGAGTACAGCCAGTATTTTATGTGTCACTTCTCAGGAAACATGAACCTGATTCTATGCAGAAATGCCAACAAGAAGAACCAAGCCCAATCATAATTGAAGATAATGAAAAATGGAAAGTTTTAGAAATATTAGATTGCCGCAAGAAATACAGAAAAAAGGAGTACTTAGTTAGTTGGAAGGGGTTTAGCTCAGATCATAATTCATGGAAACCAGAAGTCAATTTGAAATAGAGCAGTGAATTGATAGAAGAATTTAACATTAAACTTCCAAATGCTGCAAGTAATTACAAGAGGACCCAGAGTAAGTGAGAGGGCAAGCTCTTTCCCACTGGTTGTTTTAATGCTGCCCATGAGAGGAGTGAAGAACTTACAAGAGAAAGTTTAGGTGTAAAAGGGGGGATGATGATATGATCTCAGGATGCGTGTAAAGACCTGTGAAAGACTTATACAAGATGTCACAAGACAGACTACTTTAATTGTACAGTCGAATTCAAAAAGGTTGAAATCGAGAATTTTTAAAAATTGAGAGGTGGACCGTGCGCCACCTGTGAAAGGCGTTAGATATGCGCACAAGAATGCTATTGTAATTAGCATAAACTCCAACTCTCCCAAAGTTATGTGGTGCACTTGGTAGTGGGCCTCTCACGTGTCACCAATCGCGCTTTGAAGCTTGTATCTTTTTGAGTTCGAGCCACACTGACTGTCTCTTTTGACATTATTGTTTTTTTCAATTTTTTCCTTTTTCAATTTGTTTGTTATCATGAAATAAAACAAAGAAAAAGTTTGGCTATTGTTGTTGTTTGCATACGTTTGTGGCCGCTCTATCAGTAGACCAAAAAAAGTGGCAAACAGACACGCGGCACGAGTCGAACACAAGATTGCTGGCACCATCGCACCAGCCATCATGCCATCTGACCACTACCCCACCAAGGAATAAGAGGTGGGGAATTAACCAAGTTAATGGATACAGTGTGTTAGTCGATCTGGCAGGTAAGTTTGACACCTTTCACAGGTGGCGCACGGTCCACCTCTTGATTTTTGAGAGCTCTCGATTTCAACCTTTTTGAATTCGACTGTATATGACACATTTGTTACTTTCCTTTTGCTCATTCAAAAATCAATCTATTAGACTTAGTTCTGATCCCCAAACCCTGTTGACAACCCTTTTCTGAGCCATAACACCTTGTTCATCTTGCTAGTCTGCATCTCTTTGGCCAATCCATTAGCTTCTTTCATAGCAGATACCCTTCTTTCTTGAATAGATTTCACTTGAGCCTTTCATTCATCTAAACTTTCATCATCATCTTCACATACACTCTTGGCCTTGCTCAGTTGGGTGTGTTTTCAGTTCTTCTTTCCCAAAGGACAAATTGGGTTAGATGCACAAGCAGAAGAGCAATTGGGATCAGATTTGGCTACCAAGTTGGGATTGGAGAAGGGAGGGACTGGGGACCACTTGGATTGGTGATGTAGAACTCCCCATGAAAGTGTGCTCCGGAATTCCTGTTTTACCTTGTGTTCAGATTTGTATAAGACCTTTGCATCTTGTATGATGTCAACAAGATTGCCCTCACTACAGGAAGATTTCTCAATTCTAGGGTAGCAACCTGGAAACTTCAAAGTTGAAGTTTGGAGTACATTGGAACTGTGTGAAATCCCAATTAGTATATGATGTATAGAAGATGTAAAGAAATAGAGTGAAAATAACTTTACCCATTTTTGAACTTGGCCTAGAAAATGGCCAGGAGGATTGGTGTGAAGGTTGAAGTGATTGGTGATCTTTTGAAAGAACACCTTTCGGGATTGAGCAATTCTGATTTCAGCTTGAGGATGAGATATGGAGGTAGGGTTTTGCAAGCTGTTTCTTCCTCTTTGATGGTCAAGTTAGCAGCACGTTTGCAAGCTTGAGGTTCTTCTGAATCTTGACTTGCCATCAATTCTTGTGAAGTGTATGTACCTTGACGCAAACCGATCAAAGATCAGTTACCGCGGGGCTAATTTCTCACCAGTGTGAGAATGACCCCGGATTTGCGGTACATTTGAACTTACCGCACCCGAGTTACCGCACGAGTGTGGATGCTCTGATCAAAAGAATGGCTAAAGAATGTAAATCAGTTGAATGTTTTAGAACCGGTTGAGTTCCTAATTTGATTGAAAGTGATTTGATGCTTTCATCATTAGATCTGATTTATTGTGATTGAAGTTGTCCAAAGTGAATTGGATTTTAATCGAGATGTGAGATGATGGGGATGAAGATGAGAGATTGATGAATGTGCTTCTAAATCTCATCATAGACAAAAGAAAGTGATCATTAAAATGAAAGCAATCATATCATCATCTTTGAGACCGACTGGTTTATCATAGCTTAAGCTGAGTTGAAGATGGAGGATGGATGGATAGATTGATGGGTACAGAAATCAGGTCTCAATTTAATTTTGGAGTGCGGTCTTAGAACACCCAATCTCATCACCCATTCATCAGATTCTCAATGATTCTCGTTCAGTTCTTCATTCAAAGTAAACTCGCAATTCAACTGATCATCTCCTGCCATCCATCACCCAATCCACTTCCACATCAAAATGATCTACATTGATCAAACTCATCATTAGTATCCGAGGAGACACATTCTTGATTGAGAATGACCATTTCCGTATGCAGACATTGCTCATAACCTGTTCTTCATCGAGTGGAGATGATAATGGGGTTCTTGATTTCCAAATCGATGATAGATCTCTTCATCGAATTCCAATTTCCAATCCATGTACAAATCCAGTCTAGTTTCCAATCACCCTTTATGATGATGATCAGGTGTCTTGAGACTGAATTGGTGAAAAGTGAAGTGTGATGAGTTCAAACTGATTTAATCAAAAGTAGAGCAGAGTGTTGATGGTCAACAGCCATTCATTCTAAAGACTTCCACGTTTGAATCACAGTAGGATCGTTTTGTATCAAGAAGATAAGGTGATTGTCTTAAACTCTGGTTTCATTTACCAAACCAACCTACCATCGATCGATTGATTGATGGATGGATGGATGGATGACTGGCTAGCTGGCTGGATTGAGATTGTGATTGATTGAAATTCTTTTAAATCATCCTTTTCTCGTTTCAAATCACAGAAACCACTTACCCTTTCTCATCCTGCATCTCATCACTCTCAAGACTTCAAACCCATTCAAGAAGAGAGGAAAGAAATCTAATCTAAATTCGGTAATTGACAAAATCTAAGAAAATCTAATCCGGTCTTAACCAAATAACGATGCTGAACTCTGATCTTAATCTAGTTCAAGTGAAGAAGGTTTATAATCATACTCAACGGAACTGGAGGGAAGATCGTTCAGCAATCTCTTATCTTGCTGTTTCCTCTTCTTCACCACCACCACCACCATCATCATCACCACCACCATCCTCGGATCTCATCCCAATGACTCGACACGAAAGAATCCCTCATCCAATCGAAGACTCTAATCCTTCAGAACCAGGTTCACCTTCTTCCATCCATCTACTTAATGATCATCCTCATCATCGATCCAAATCAACTTCCACTATCATCACTCAAACTCAATATGATCCTCAAAAACATGATCAGGATTCAGTGATTAAAGAAGTCTCAGATCGAACCAAACTATCGGATTCTCCTTCTTCTTCTGATTCTCAAACTTCGACTCCTGCTGGTACCTTTGATCATATCATCTCAGCTCAAATTCAAAATTGGGATCAATTATCACTCTATGAACGTAAGGCTAGTTTGATTGATCATGAACTTGATTTGTTAGGAATGGGAAGATATCAATGGTCCATCTTCTTTGTATGTCTTTTTCTCTTTCTTTCTTTCTACTTGATCTTCTTCTTCTTTCAAATTCCATGTTTTGATAATCAATTACATAACAAGATCACCATACCACAATCAAGGTTGTGAGTCAGTAGGTCATCAGACGCGATCTGATTTCACAAGTCAACCCATTAGCTCAGAAGTACACATCACACACTTCATTCACCAATCACCTCTTTTTGACTACCTCACATTCATCACCACTTCCTGAAAATCGTATTCATAGTTTTTGGTCTGGTGTGAATCTTCAATACCCCATCAAACTAACCAATTCCAAATCTTCTCACTTCATCATCATCATCTTTCATTCATTCAGTTATGTGGTTTCGGATTCTTCTTAGACTTGATGTGGGCACATGGATTTTCAATCATCGCAGCTTCATTACAACAAGAATTTGGTTTAAAAGATAGTCAAATCACCAACCTGTTCACTTCCTTTGCTGTCGGTTTAACTTTTGGAGCTTTCTTTTGGGGTTTATTGGTGGATTTGATTGGTAGAAAATCTTGTTTTAATCTAACCTGTCTCATCTCTTCCGGTTTTGGTTTGATCTTACCTGTCTTTGGTAATTTCAATCTTATCGTCTTCTTTACGGCTTTGATTGGAACTGGTGTGGGTGGAAACATACCTGTTGATGCTACTATCACTCTTGAGTACGTTTTTGAATCTATCTTTTGATATGTTGATGACTGATCGTTATGAATTCTTTCATAGATTCTTACCTACCAATCGAAGATCATTATTAGCTACCCTTTCAGTTTTTCAACCTGTAGGAGTAGTGGTAGCTAGCGTATTAGGATTAGCTTTTATTCCTCCATTCTCTTGTTCGGAAAGCTTAAAGAGTTGTGCATTGGATGGAACAGTAGATTGTTGTCATCGGTCGATCAATTATGGTTGGAGATATTTAATGTGGACCATTGGTGGGATCACTATGATTGTCTTCTTAGGTCGAATCCTACTTTTCACATTCCAAGAAAGTCCAAAGTTTTTGATCTCTAAAGGTTTTTTAATCATTCTTTTTACTTATCAAATCCTATTGAAACCCAAAGAGCAAACGAAACTGATTCATTTGTTTGGATTTCTTTAGGAAAAGATCAAGAAGCAATTCAAGTTCTTCATTCGATTGCAGCTTTTAATAAACAACCCGTTCCTTCATTAACTTTGAAAGATTTCCAACACTTAGAAACTCAATCTTATGATTTCATACCTGAACCTAAAACAGGTTGGATTCATAAAGCTGATCATTTAAAGGGTTTATTCAAAAATCGAATCGTAGGTACAACTACTATCTTACTTTGTCTTGCATTCATTGCAGATTTTTGGGTAAGCTCGCTTCTCTTTTTTTTCCTTGATCTCTCTTCCTCTTTTTTAGATTGAATAAATTAAATCTTCATCCATTCAAATTGACTTTTTTTTTCTCTAGGCATTTTCCATCGCTGGTCAATTCTTACCACTCGTTTTAGCAAAGAAAGGAGCTTCACATAATTTATCTCGTGAAAAGACTTACATAGTAAGTCACTTGATCTTGATCTTCTTTTTCTTTTTTTCTTTCTCTTGATCGATTGACTGATTTGTTATCTCTATATATATATATTCTTTTTTTAGAATTATATCATCATTTATTCAGTTGGAATTCCAGCGGCAATTTGTGCAAGTGTATTGATTGATATACCAAATGTTGGAAGGAAATGGGGAATGGTCCTTTCGGCTTTTGGAATGGGAATTTCATTATGTTTGTATGCGATCGTAGATGATTTAACGACTGAAGTGGCTATGAACGCTTTGGAATATTTTTGTAAGACTTTTTCCATCTTCTCTTGAATAGCTTCGAATAGATCACTTGATTGATTTCTGTGCCCGTTACGCAAATCACCTTTAGTTCAAACATTATTAAATGCTATTCTTTATGCTTTCACACCTGAAGCCTTTCCCGGTCCAAGTAAATCATTCATTTTTCATCCATTCAATACGTATCCCACCTTTCTTTATCGAAACTGATCGGTTCTTTCAATTTCACTTTGATAGTACGAGGATCAGCATGTGGATTAACTTCAACTCTAGGTAGATTATCATCCATCATCGCACCCATCGCAGTGAGTTCAGTCATCGATCGATCCACAAATACTGTGCTTTATTTAGCTGGTGGCGGAGCGATTGTGGCTGGATTAGCTTTAGCTGGTTTACCATTTGAAACTAGAGGTCGATCTGTATTTTGAAGAGTTCTTTTCCCTGGGCGCGGGGCGGGAAGGAGTACTTGTATGCTTTAATCATCATCATCGAAGGGGATCGTTGAAAAATCGGATGGGTTCGGTTTACGAAATTATTATTACTTTTGTATATTACGTATTTCTTCAAGAATTTGCAATGTGTGTGTGTGTGTGGGGATTTGAATGGGTTTTTCGAATTATGTATCGTTATGGACCTTTTTTTTTTTTTTGAAAAATAACCTTTTTTGATTATACACATTTTTGATGTATACATTTAAAACAAATCACAAAGTCTCATTTTTTTTGGTCAATGGTCAAAGAAAGTCTTTTTTCTTTTCCAAGAAAGAATTGGACACGATGTCAAAAATTGATCTTTTTGGATTCGATTTGTCATTTTTGAAATGTGAAATGTGAAATCAAAAGGGATTGGGTGAATTTAGATTGAGATGAATTGAATGATTTGTATGAATATATATTTTATTTTTATTTTTTGTGATTATATACAATTGAATTTTGAATAATTTTTGTATGTAAAAGTTTGAAGGAAAAAGAAAATTAAATACAAAGAAAAGTTAAAAAAATGAAAGAAAAGTTAAAAGGAAAAAGCAAAAAGGAAAAAGGAAAAAAACAGGAAAAGATTTAAGAAAAGATTAAAGAAGTTAAAGTTAAAGTTGAAGTGAATAAAATCAAAGTTAAAGAAATTGAACCTAAAGGTGGGAAGAAGAAAAGAAACAAATAAGAGATTGAAATGAATGAATGAATTAATTTTTTTTTTCTAAAAACATTTTCAGAGGGATTCTTTGAAAAGACAGAGACTTACATTGAGAAGCAGTAGAAGTAGATTGATATTTATCAGTTCCATTCTTTTTAAGATGACTTGGATAAGGTTTATCTTGATTGGTTTTTTGATTATCATTATTATTGATGGGTTGAGGGTCTGATTGAGTATCTAATTTTTAAATGAAAGAAAAAAAATAAGTCAAGTATAAAAGTTTTTTTTTTGGGAAAGCAAACATATCGGGCAAAATCACTTACTGTTAGTGGTTGAAGCATCAGATGTAGTTGTAGTATCGGTGTCAGAATTGGTAGAATTAGAAGTATCTAAGAAACCGAAACCATGATCCATAAGATTTAAGCTATGTACTGAAAGGATTCAGGAAAAAGGGGTTTGTGAACTGACCTGATTTGATAGATGATTTATTTTTAGATGAGTCAGTTGTCTTTTGAGTTTCAGATTGATCAGTCTTGGAAGTAGAATCATTATCATTCATCAGATTTTGAATCTCTGAAGTTAAATTCTTTTCTGGATTTGATGTTCCGGTCGAAACAGCAGATGAAGTTGGAGTGACTGGTGTAGGTACATTGATCACTATCACTCTTGGTTTTTCATCTTCTTCATCTGATCCTGATCCTGAATGGGTTTCTGTCTTTTGGGTTTTATTGAAACTTTCATGATGTGAAGTATCAGAATCGGGTGTATCATTTTCTTTTTCATTGGTGATCTCTGTTTCAGACTTTTTTTTTCAAAAAAAAAAAAAAGGTTTGGATTGATTAGGTTTCGAATGATTTGAAGTTAAAAATGATGATGATCATTTTGAGATGGATTATGTTTCTTACTTTGGATGTATTAATGTAGTTTGAACACATGGATAAAAATTGAGATGATTGAGCATACTCATCATGTTCACAATGCTAGAAAAGAAAAAGAAAAAGGATTTCATTAGTTTCTATGTATGATGAATTGATTAAAATAGATTTTAAAGACAAAAAAAGACAAAAGAAAATTACCTTGTAAACTATAAATTTGTTGTATCGTTTCAGAGTTTCAAATGATCAGTTGTTTTTTTTGTAAGAGGTTGGAGAAAGAGAGGGAGAGAGCAAAAAAAACCTTACAGCACTCTGATATAGAAGTTTGAAATTTTGAACTTGAGCAAAGACAAGAAAAATTCGTTGAAGCTACCAAAAAAAAAGTCAAAACGAAATCGGGTTTAAATTTCATCCAATTCTATAATTATTAGAGTGTGGTGAAAAAAAATCATCAGGGATATCAATTTTTTTTTGTTTGACTTACAGCTACATTTTGTTACAGAAACTCCTTGATCTAAACAAGTACGAGCGCAAGTAGGAAGATTCTAAGAAGAAGAAGAAGAAGAAGAAAAAAAAAAGATATAAGTTTGAATTCTTTGTCTTCATTGATTGATTTTGATTATTTTTGGATCAACATAAAGCTTACGCCTATTCCAACCGATGTTTGTTCAGTTAAACGAAAAGTTAAAATAAGAAACAAGAATGAAGATAAGTTAAGAAAGTTGATTGATTGAGGCATAATAATGACTTTAAAAAGATTTTTCAAAAATCTCAAATCCAAAATCCAAAATTTAAATCAAAATGATAAGAATCTAAAGAAAATGTGATTTTAAACAGTAGAGGAAGGATAAGAAATCGAATGAAGTGAATGAAGGATAAGATGGACAAAAAAGATAGTCAAAGCTCCATGAGGCTTTATAAATCTTTTTCGATTCAAGTTAAGAATGATCACTTGGAGGATCGTAATGAGACGAGAACTCATCGATCGATCGATCGATCGATCATCTCTCATGAACCTAGCTCTGATGTGTTCTCTAGCTCTTTTGATTACACTACTCGAGAATGAGATGAACTCTACTATGTCTTGGAAGTGATCAGCAACGAAGGATTTGACTGATCTGCTCTTGTTCAACTGTGGAAGAACTCAGGTTGATCACCAATATTTGGAAAGCTCTTTCTTTACTTTGAGATGAACTTGATCGGAGCTACTCCCTTACAGCTTGACGATCATTGAGCACTTCAGGACACACCAATTCATCGCCAAAACCCTTTAGAGCATCCGCAATCGTGGCACTTAACCAAGGGATTAGAGCATCCGCACTCGTTTGCGGTATGTTTTGGTATCTTTTGTGGTACCTACCTGTACAGTAAGGTAAAAGTTACTGATCTTGTACAAATTCCACACTCGTGTACAAGTAGCATCAGAAAGTATACGTCACCCCCTGGCCCCGAGTAGTTTACTAACCGGAGTAAAGGGAGTGTACAATACTGTGTAATGTGCAACTTGACTCTTGAAGGCACCATGTGGTGTGGATTTGAGTCGATAGCTCTCGATTCTTTTTTTTACATGGTTGACCTCTCTCAGGTCTCAGGATTTCAATGAAAATTAGTAGAAACATGCTATAATCATACACATACAACGAGAAAAAGACAAATGTGAAAAAGGTTGGATAAGGGAAAGTTTAGTAGGCTTGATCTCAGTTGAATGAGCAAGAGGTGAACCTTTTGTTCAACTCAATGATGGTTTAAAGGTTCCTAGAATTGCTTATGGCAGTAGCACAGCTTGGAAAGACAAAAGCGGTCCTGATGGAATCCATTCAGAACTTCGTGAAGCCACTTTAACTGCTTTAAGTTCGGGTTACACTCATCTTGATATGGATTAAAGAACCTACAATTACTTGAGAAGGTGTATGATAACCTAATCTAACTCTAGACCAACACACAATCCCCGAAAAAGTTAAAAAACTTAATCCAAACCAAATTCGAATGAATTGAAGAAGATGTAAATTATGAAGAGAATCATCAGATTGAGGATCTAATAAGATTAAAATCGATTGATTTGAAAGAATCGGTTTAAGAAATCCGATTAAGTTTCGATGAATGGGTAAACTGATCGAAGTTAAAAATAAACAAATTCCAAAAAATGAAATTGAAGATGAATGAGTTGAAGGCATTCCATATGAAGAGCTAATCTTATTTGATTCAATCGGTCTTGGTTGTCGAACAAATCTTTTAAGTAATTTGGCTAATCCAAAAAAATCACAAAAAAAAAGTTTCATTTTCTCTTAAGCTTGATGTGGTTTTTTTTGTTGAGTCGTTTTGATTTGATTTTTACTTACCTATTAGAATCTGATTTCTGTTTTGAAGTAGATAAATCTGATCTTTGTTTTAATGTTTTGTTCTTTTGATCAAATGATTCATTCTTTTTATTTGAATCACTCTCTATTTTCAAATGATGAGGTTTGTTTGGTTTGTTGAAGATTGAATCAGATTGGTTGAGTGAAGAAGATGATAGATTTGATTCAGATTTGATGGAGGAAGATGAAGTGGTGAGATGATGATGAGTTGGTTTAGATTTGAGATTGAGATTGATTTAATTAGGATCTTGAAGTAGGGTTGAAGTTGAATCGAATAGAGTGTTTGATGAATGAGGATTGAGTTTAGTAGAATGGTTTGGTAAGATTTCTAAATTTAAATTAGATGTGGATAAGTTTGAATGAGTGGGTTTTAATCTTTTAATGAAATCAGGTTTGTAGTTGAATGATTTCAATGGCTGATTTGGTTGAATGAGTGATGATGAAGTAGAACGAGTGATATAGTGATGATGATTTGACATTTGTTAACCAATCAAATTACTTCTTTTGATGATCGATTGATTTGAGTTTCTGAGATTGTTTAATGAAGCAACGGCTAAGAGTGTATGATGGGATTTGGTAAACAGGGATGGTTTGGAAGTCAATGATGGAGTTGGATTGATTAAGTGATGATGATGCTGATGATGCTGAGTAGTTGGAGTAGTCTTAGTAATCTTTGATTTGATGTTTGAAGTCGAATCATCTTGATGAGTAAGTTAGAGTTGCATTCATCATACCTAAACCAAATCAAATCGAATAAAGATGAGTCAGTGAATCTTTTTGGATGTGATGGTTTAAATTGAGAATACATACATGGTCAGCCTTTCACCATCGAGTGTGACCGCCATCTGCCTGAAGCACAGCCTGGATGCGGTCAGGCATTGATTCAACAAGCAAGATAAGAACGTCATTTCCAATATTTTCCCACTCTTGTTGTAAAGCTATACGCATCTCTGCTGCTGATTTGACATTATGATTCCTTGAGATTGAGTTCTTCATGCGACGCCAGACATTCTCAATTGGATTCAAATCAGGACTGTTTGCTGGCCATTTGATCTTTGAAATACCGTGATTTTCACGCCACTCTTTTGCAACTTTGCATCCATGGACTGGTGCACCATCTTCCATCAAGGTCATGTCATCTGAGCTCATACCCGAGGTGAGAAAAGGTTGGATGCTTCCTTCATAAACCTGTGCCACAAAGTCTTGTCCAGTTCGTTTTCCCGGCTCCATAAAGACAAGATTGAGTTTGGTGGTGTTTACAAAAGCCCCCCAGATCATCACAGAGGTACGACCACTCTTGAAACTTGGAACTAAGCATTCATTGTGAAATTTTTCAGTGGGCTTGCGCCAGACTCGAACTTTCTCAGAGAGTTTGCCAACCTCAAACGAAGATTTGTCTGACCAGATGATTTTCTTCCAATTGGCCACAGTCCAATGTTGATGGAGGCGTGCAAATTCAAGCCGTTTCTGAATGTGATCCTCTTTGAGGTAAGGTTTACGAGCTGGAACCCTAGAATGGTAGCCGAGTTTGTTGAATAGTGAGCGGATGAGAGTTGGACTAGCATCAAAATCCAATCTAGAGGATATCCTGGCAGCAGATGCACGTCGATCATGTTTAATTTCTTCCTCTACACACTGAATGTCTTGAACTGAGAGCTTTGGTGGCCTTCCTGAAGATTTGACTGGTATAAGATTGTGAGTCCTCTTATACCTCTGGATGACCGTTGATATCGTACTTCGTGGACGTCCCAAATGTTTAGCTATCTTATTTCCACTCATACCCCCCTCGTGAAGACCAGCTATACGGCCCAGCTCATCAGGTCTGAGATTACGAGTCTTCATGTGTGCAATGATTTAAATTTGATAGTTGAAGTTGGTGTTGGAGTGGTTTATGTGAATGTTATAATTTCAAGTCTGAGCAGTGAACGTCACTGACTATACATAGATACACTCCCTTTACTCCGGTTAGTAAACTACTCGGGGCCAGGGGGTGACGTATACTTTCTGATGCTACTTGTACAGTATCTGCCACATGGTAATTGTTACACATCAAACAAGCAGCCACGTAGGATAATGCACGAGGTAGCGTATGATTATATTTACCTTGGGCTTACCTCAAATCGATCAAAACATTTTGTACCGCAGGTCTACTTTTCCACCGGTGTGGAAAAAGCCCTGCGGTTGCGGTAAATTTACACTTACCGCACTTGATTTACCGCACGAGTGCGGATGCTCTTAGTTAATTTTAACCCTAAAGATTCCTCAAAATCCACAACGGTGAATCTTTAAGGTCGCTTTAGTTTGTTTTTCTTCAAAAAATCTCTTAGCTGGGGTCAAATTTAGCCCAGTTAGGAGATTTCTCTTAACTTGACTCACACCTCACCACTTGATTCGCACTCCCTCTCCGATCACTTCCAATACACATCCAACCTCAACTTCAACAATCTACAGCTTCACACTTCCATCCTCAAGCAACAATCAACTCACTACACTTCAGAAATCATCATTGCCATTTCCCCTATCTTGCCTCACTAACTTCATACTGGTTGACTTACACAAATTGAGCATCCAAACAATTCAATAATGAATCTTGTTTGTTTAATTCTGATAGGGATCAAGTGAGCTGATCAATTAAAGCAACAGATCGGGCTCGTATCAAATGATGTCAATGCAAAGATAGAGCAAAACAATTAAAAACAACTTTGTTGATTGCTGAAACTGGAGAAAATATCTGCTCCGAACTGAAGCTACCGACTGTAGACCTCTTTTTTGAGTAGTGCGACAAAATTAAGACAACCAACAAATTAGATTTTGAGGGTTTGATCAGATTGAAACCCATCTGTACATTAGTTGATTGATGAGTTGGTAGTTGACCTATCAATCAATCAATATTCAAGATATGAGATCATTCAAGTGCAATGATTGGTTTTTAGAGCGTGAAATTTTTGGAAAGAATAGAATATCAAAAATGAGTGGACACAAGAAGAATCATTTGATTGTTCAAGACCTATAGTGAATCAAAGAATTACAAAGATCGATTGAAATGAGTTTGTACAATCGGCTGTGTTGTGTTTAAGGAAATCTTAGCTCTGAAGTAGAGCGGATGATTGTGTGCCCAGTCTTTAAATGGGGATTAAGTCGGGTTAACCCCAGCTTTAAAGACAACAATTGCAGGGTTTGGCGTTAATTAGCTTAACCCTGGCTAAAGATTCTGTAATCTGACTTAAATAACCCCAGTTTTAACGCCAACGATTGCGGATGCTCTTAGAGCACCCGCAATCGTTTGCGTTAAAATTGGGATTAGCTAACGTAAAATTAAAGATCGTTAGCGGGGGCCAACTAATTTAACGTCAATTCCCACAGTCATTGGCGTTAAGAGTAGATTAGGTTAAGGTTAACCCACGTGTCAAAGCCTGGGTTCACAATCGTTTTGCGCTAAAGTGGAGCTAAATTCTCCTCAGCCTCAAAAGTTTTTCAATGCTGAGCTGAGAAACAGAAACCAACATTTACAACTGATGGAAGACCTCAAAATCTCACTGTGGATGAAACGAGGCACAGGGGGGGATTAGTTTTCAATAGAAAGTTTTAGGATTTAAATCATTCGGTTCACTGCCTCCACTCTTGTTTAAAGACCATTGTTAAGAAATAAAAGTAGATTCTGAATCTGCACAAGTATGAGACAACAATTTTCTAAGCTAAATCTGATTAAATCAAAAGAGACTGAATTGTGAGATGAAGGAAAACTGAGTCTTGAAGACAAAACAACAACATAAATCTAGTTATCATCATGTGAACTCTCTGCTTCTCTGTACTTTTTCAATAACTTGGCTTTCATGAGCTTGAGAATTTCTCTTGATTCTTCATCCGGACATGAATCAGGTGAAGTCATTAATGTGGCCAGACTTTTGGCTTCTTCCTCAAGTTTGAGAGCACGCTCTGCAAGTTCATGTCCTTTCTCCATGACAGCTGCTTTTCTCTCCTGAATGTCAGTCGCACGCTTGAGCTCCTTAGTTCGTTCGGCTTCAACTTCACGTTCTTTGCGTTGACGTTTAAATTTTTTTGGCCAACAGGACGTTCACTGAGATCTGTTGATGCAGGAGGATCTGATTGAGGCATTACAGGTGAGCTGACACCGGGATTGCTGATGGAACTATTGGGAACTGGATTGGCGGATTGGACCCATTTAGGAGCGTATCGAAGGATCTGCCAGGGGACCTCGTCCTTGAAATGCTCCGTCTTTTGATTGTAATACTCCCTCTTCGCAATTTCCATGTAATCAGCAGGCGAAGCTCCACTCGGAGGGTTGCGTTGTACCCCGCCAAAAATCGAGGAAAACTTCAAGGTTGATGTGTTAATCGTCTTCCAGCTATCAGTAATGGTCCGCGTGTCAGGACACAAACAATAAATGAGTGTTACATGATGAAAAAAAAATGAAATGAACTTGCCAATATTTGAGCTGATCAGCTGAACGTGGATGAATTTTACATGCATTTGTGAAGTGCTCAGCTACTCTTTTGTAGAACATAGCTCCGGATTGATTGGTTGCAAATTTCAGATCTTGGCTGATAGCGATCCAAGAGATTGCCAGCTTTTCATCTTTGGCGGCTACGAAGTTATCACCACGCTTCTTGGTGGTAGCAGTGGTTTGCGGAGGTGTTGGTTCGGCAGTGGTTTGTGCAGGTGCTGGTTCGGGTGGTTGAGCCATCTGAAAATGATGGATTGAAGGTTTGTGAGGTGAATTGAAGTGTGTGGGTGGGTTGTAGGAGGGATGTGATGTGTGGATCGGTGAGGAGTTGTGTTTTCGGAGTTAGCTATAGCAAGAGCTAGGCTGGGATAACTTTGTCCCAGCTTAGCTTTTTTTTGTCGCAAATTTAGCTATTGATTGCTTACCGATTCACCATTGTGAAATTTGTGTAAGTCTTAGGTTAAATAGCTAGCTATTCCGCTGACTTAATCTGACGATTGCGGATGCTCTTACATAATTTGACCACCCCGGCGTATTGACCTGAGCTCCGATTCTGAAAGCACTAAACCCAATCACCAGCAAGCCTACCCGATCCTTACCCAATGAATCCCCGAGGCATCGGGGCATCCCAAGCCTATGCATTCCGCGGGGATTTCTCTCGACTGTTGGAGGTCCCTGATTGTCCCGGTACAAAAATGACTCCCCAAGCCTAAAACAGACCGTGGCGGGGCTCAGAGATCCTGTGGGGCAACAGTTCCAGGACTTAGGCTGAATTGGGAATATTTTTCTCCTCATGGATGTGACAACTAAGAGAATATGTGATTCTAAATCCTACAGTCAATGACTCACCTTGATTTGACTAGATGGCCATATCTCTTAAGAATCACTAGTCAATTTCATGTATAGTTTAAATAGTGTTGTATGCAATTATGCTGAAATGGACTTTAAAAAAAAGATATGACATGCATATTTCTCAAAATTCATTCTAATTGGTCTGATATCAACTGAGGGCCTTGTAAGGTTGTGCAGATCACGTTCTTCACTGGGACTGGTTTGTCCTGTGGCCAAAGTCAAGACGGAACAATCAACAAGTTAATTCTTGAATAAGCCTGAGACAAGGAAACAAATCAATAAAAAGCTACTAAGTGAGAAGGAGGAAGGAGAGATCCTCAAGAGGAAAAGAAACAAAATGGGAGGAAAGTAGAACTCCTCTAAACCCCTCTATGTAACAGTACTACTGTAATCCCATACACAAGCATACTCCAACTGTAACCCACAATTCCCCCTTTACACCCCTCCCACCTAAGAAAAAACTATCTAAAATGAAAAAAGGACTCCCCAACAATCAAGAAATTATTTATTTAGTTTTTGAAAAGAAATAAATGAGACAAAAAGAATAGAGATCAAAGAATGGAAACCATCACCAAAAAGTGATGAAAGATATATTAGAGAAAAGAAAAGGAAAAGAAACATAACCCATAATCACCACCTGCTCAGCCTCCAACCTAAAAACAAGAGAAATCTACTGACTATTGTAACTGCGCCACGCCAGGTCCTAAAGATAAAAGCAAAGGTTTCTGTGCTCACAGGCGTGGCCAAGGTGTTGTTGCAAAAAACAAGAGAGGTAGATACCCCGTGGTGGTGCATACTCAAGGAGAGAACTTACTTGCACAGAGTAATCCCTCACCCATTCAACAGGCCTCCAATGGCAGGTCCATTTAATATTTCTTCAACTTCAAGATGTGAAATAAGTAATGAGTTTTTTCTCCTGAAGGAAGCTGTAGCCTCACATCCCTGCCGCCATTGAGTACCTCAAGGACTGTGTATGGCCCCTCAAATCTAGGTTGTAACTTTGCCACCTTGCCACCCACTTGCGTTGGTCTATTTGTACTCTCTACCAAAACTAAATCACCCACCACTAACTCTAGATTGCTAACTCTCCTCTTATTATACTGTAAGGCCTGATCCCTCCTAGATACCCATAATTGATCTTGCCACCAGGCCCAATTGGTTTGACAGGTTGATAACCAGTGTTCTACCTCTTGACTTGATGCCAAAGTTAATGACAGAATTGGGAAAAGCCAAGGTTGATGTCCCAAGACAAACCACATTGGTGAGATGCCCGTAGCCAAATTTACCACAGAGTTGATCGCGTATTCTACTGACAGCAGCAACTCCAGCCAGTGGCCTTGATGTCCCTGAGTCAAAAATCTTGAAATCTGGCCCAATGTCTTGTTCAAACGCTCAGCCCAGTCATCCGCTTGAGGGGAGTACGCGGTTGTAAGATTGATGGTGATTCCCAGCAGGCAATGTATTTCCTTCCAAAAATGTGGCCCCATATCTTATCTTGGTTGCCTATCATGTTGTCAGGAGCTCCAAAAATCAACAACCAAGAGTGAAACAATCTACATGCCATTTTCTCTGCAGTGTCTTTCTGATTAGTAGGGATCAAACGCACAAAACCCGTCAATCTACATGTACATGAAAACAACATATCATATCCCAAAACCTTGGGAAAGGGTCCAACAAAATCCAATGTGATGCTACACATTGGACAACAAAGAAGATCTGTGCTCTGCGCTCAACCAGGCAATAGGGTTGCCTGAGCCTTGTGACATTGACACTTGTCACACCATGAAATCCACTTCTCCACCTCCACCAACATCCCCAGCCAAAACCATTCCAACCTTAGCTGATCATAAGTTTTCAAGTATCCCAATTGACCTACTGACTGATGAGCTGATAAGATAAGTTTTTCATGCGGATCTTTTACAGTCGGAACCACAACTCTATCATCCATGAACATCAATCCCTCTCTGCACTTAAAATTCTCCCGCAGTGGCAACACTTTTGCTAGTTTAGCACAAAACTTGTCTGTATTATAGCCCACAATGATAGCTTCTTGAGTGCTTGCATTGATTTTTGGTAACAATTCAGTTATAGCCTCTGAATCAACACGTGATAAGGTGTCCGCAATAGAATTGCCCAACCCTTGAAGGAACTTGAAATCAAGATCAAACTGGGATAATGTCTCCAACCATTGCGCCTGACGTCTACTAAGATTACACTGATTCTGTAAATAGTTCAGAGAACAATGATCCGTCATAACATCAACTTTGAGACCTAGAAGTAGAAGCCATCATTTGTTCAGCACTTGAATGACTACCAACAACTCTTGTTCATGCACTGGAGATAGTTACTCTCAGCGCCTGTCATTGTGTGTCCATCATAAGCAACGGGCCATGCTGTCTCCTAATCCTTTTCCTGAAATAAAGCCGCTCCTAAATCTAGTCCACTTGCATCGGAGAAAAGACACACCAGATCCTTGGACTCATAGTCCAGGTTGTGTAAGACAGGTAAGGTTGGAATCATGTGCTTGATGTTGTTGAATGCATTGTCTTCCTTTTTGGACCACTTGAAATCCTCCAGTTTCTGTTTTGAGCTGGTAAGTGGAGTCAATGTCCTTACATATCTTGTTAAACCCTCAATGAAATTCTTCATCCACTGAAACCCTCCTAAGAACTCCTTCAATTGCTTGAGTGTCTTTGGTGTTCTCCAACTTGCTACTTTCTCAACATTTTCTTCATCTGCACACATACCATCTTCACTAATGGCATGACCTGAGAACTTGATTCCTCAACAAAAAAGTTGTGTTTTCTTCAGACCACAATAGATATTTGCAGCCCTGAGACGCGACAGAACCTCTCATAGATGCTTCTCATGCTCTTCAACAGTCTGCAAAAATATCACAATATTCTCAATATAAATCATGCATACTTTGTTGACCAGATTCCCTAAAGCCTCCTCACAGCAACATTGTTGAGTTGCTGGCGCATTTGTAAGACCCATGGGCATCACCACCCAATCAAATAATCCCCATGGCATCTTAATGGCAGTTAAAGGGATATCCTTCTATTCCATTTGGGTCTAGTAAAACACATTAATTTGATCAAGTGATGGGAAAATTTTCCCTGATCCTACCATCCGTACCACTTTGTTTGGATTTGGTAGGTGCAGAATAATGCAAGCATACATAATTTGACATATATCATGCAATGACCAAAGTCAACAAGGGATTGCAAGAATATTCCATCAAGATTGGATTCCGCCAAAAGCTTGCTCAATGTCTTTTTGAGCGGCTTCTTGTAACCTTGCATAGTATCCTGAATCCTTGTCTTGTGGATTATTGATGGTCATGATAAAGACTGGCCACATGGGGTAGATGCCATCTGAAAGGTAATACCCTTGTGTGTAATTATCATTATTTACCGTAAAGTTCAACCTTTCATCCATTCCTAATCAAAAGAATCAGTGTGGTAAAATTATAACATCACAACAATGAAGAAAGACCTACCACTTAAAAATGTGTCAAAGTGAGGGCCTTTGTTGAGGACATTAATATCATTAAAAGGGCCAGGAGTTCCAAAAACTGCATGCCATATGCGAGTACTTTTTGAAGCCACCGCTTCAAGAACTATGGTGGTCTTTCTCTCTTTCCCTTGAAATGAACCAGCCCAACTTGAAGGACAATTATTCCATACCCAATGCATTCCATCAATGGAACCTTTGCAACCTGGAGATCCATGCCTGTCATACTCATTTGTGATCTCTTCAAGCTTGTCTTCAGTTGGTAGAAGGAGAAATGTGGGTCCATAGATTTCAATAACACCTTGTACCAACTTTTTCAAACACAACTTTGCAGTTGTCTTGCCAATCTCCCCATATTCATCTATCAGATCTGCTGAAATGCCATAAGCCAATTGTTGTATTGCAGAGGTTGCTTTTTGTATAGTTGATAAACCCAGCTGAATCCAGAAATCCTACCAGAGCCAGATTGAAGATTCAAAAAATGAAAACATCAGAATATGGAAACATTCCATTTGATAAGAAGTACCAACATATCTTTGGACCCAAAAGATGTCATGTCCTTCCAGTTTGGCACAGATATCCAAGAACATCTCTTTGGACATTCTGAACCACCCATCAAATTTCACAGCCCATCAGGCATCTTCATTGAGGGTAATCTCTCATGAGACGTGCATGAGGTTCCGCTCTGTCCCTTTTGATGCATCTTTGCTGGTTCTTTTGTATATTAGTCATCTGCTCATTGGTCAATTCTAGCGCCAGGAAAGCTTCATTGCTAATGTTGTCTGCTGCGTATTCTCAAAGACAACGGAGGTGATCACATAATAGGTAATTTGACAGTAGCTCTTTGATTTGCATGTCGTATAGTAGGTCATTGTCAGCAGCCATAATTGATAAAGTTGAGTTTTACAATTGAGGGATAGTTTGAGATTTACCAAAGATTTACAGAGGCGGAGAAATTTCACGATAGCGGGAAAATCAGGGTTCTTCATTACGTACAGAAAATTTACTGTAAATTTTCAGCCTGAGCCCCGACCCAGGTCCCCGATTGGGGACTTGACGGAGCCCTCGATCGGTCCGGTGTTTGGGCAGGCACTTTGAGATCCCCGAGGGTCGGGGTCCGGGCAAGCCACTACTCAACGGATGACCTGCATTGTAGGTTCAGCCTGAGCGTTGAGCCGGATCCCCGATCGGGGACCCGTCGGAGTCCCCGATAGGTCCGGTTCTTGGGCAAGAGCCTTGAGGTCCCCGCTGCTCGGGGATCCCCGAGGGTCGGGGTCCGGGACTACTCGGCGGATAGTGATCGGGGCTCAGGCTGAGTAAATTTACTCGAACGTAGGAGATGCTCTAAACCCGACATTTTTGGTCAGATACCTGTCCAGGAAGCATCAAACCCTGACATTTTTTGTCAGATACATTTTCGTGAAAGACCTTCCGAAAACACAAACCCGACGTTTGTTATGTTGATTGAGACCAGACAATCCAAAACCTGACTTTTTTGGTTGGAGTCCGGACGGATCAGTAGGAGAATTCCAGGGTCCTATCTGGTCATTCTGGTTTTCCAACAGTCGTGTGCAAATCCGGTGGATGAAGCATTGATCCTTACCCTTCCATACCACCCTCTGGAGTCTTCTGGCGTGTGCCATTCAGGTGGTGTGTCCATACAGTTTATTGTTTTACAATGCTTCATGGCGTCGACCAATGAGACGCAACTTGAGTGCCACGTCCGGCTTATGCAAATTGCGCCTCAAAAGCCATGGAATGCGGGTGGAAGTCTGCCCAGTCCACATGAGCAGCTTTAGTGTAGGGTAAAGACCCTATGATAGTCAAGGGCCCCACTTTTCAAAATAGTATAAATTCCATGACCTGTCTTCCTGGTATTTCCCCCTCATCCTCGCCAGCTCCCATCTATCTATTCAACCACACTTTCTTTCCTTTTACGAAAAAATCGCAATCATGCATCTCGCAACCAACCTTGTTCTCACAGCCCTTACGGCTTTCCCCGCTGTCATGGCCACCGTGCATACCAAATGCTTCAACTACTTCTTACAGAAGGACGGATGTGTTTGGTCTGCCGCCGATGACCGCACGCGTTGCAATGCCACCACTGGTAGACCTCCTTTCAAAGCAGTTGGACAAGTAAATTGATCTATTTTCTGCAACTTTTCTCCTGATGACTTACGAAATCATCAACCCTTTCAGTTTGAATATAACCCCCCAAAGAGCAAGCGCTCCCTTGATCGTCGATACACCACCGTAGGCTCGAACACTGTAAGTCATTTCGATTTCCTCGTTTTGAAGCTATAACTCATGTATTCCCTTTCCATAGTCCTTTGCTATTGGGGACGGACCAGGTGTAAGTCATAAATCTTTTCATCCCACTACCTGTCTTGCATGATATCCCTCGGAGTATTGACAATCGGTTAATATCAGATCTGCGGAGAGTACAACAGTACCGAACAACCCGGTGCTTGTCTATGGGTTGGAACAGAACAAGTCTACGGAAATGACACCCACACATCTGGATGGATGAATGGGTGAGTAGTCATTGGAGTTTTTCATGCTGAGTCATCTCGCTCATTTCTCTTGTGACTCTCAGTGCGAAGACCTCCAACTGCGGTAAGCAGGTCTACGTTCAACGAAGAGGTCGACCCGACAAGCCTTTCTTCGTACCTATCCTTGATGGTGATTCATACTTCATTCTATCTGAGGTGAATAGATTCTAATATGTGGTCTACTCTAGGTTGCACCTTCTACACGACAGACATAACTGTTGGATGTTTCCAAATTGGTATCACCAAGAAGGTGCGATTGCCTTTTTCTATCCTCGGTTTTGGGCTACATCTGATCATTTTATTCTTCCCTACAGACTTTCCATGACCTCGAGCCCACCGAAGAGGAGATCGCCAGCGGTCATCTTGGAGATCTTGTCTGGGATTTGTAAGTCGATTCGGACTTATCCTCACGTTGATCACATCTGACATCTATCCCTTTAACAGCAACAGCGAGAATGGAACCAAGAGCATGAACGCCCCTGTCTAAGGTGGCTAGATCGATCTCATTTCCTTTTCGGAAAGGTGCCCTCTGCACATTTAGATATCTTTTCACTCTTGACTTTTCACCTCTATACATCCTGTAGTATTCAAAGCTAATAATGTTATAGTGATCGACCCACGACAATATGTGATACTGACATTGTAAGTAAACCGCTCCGAACAATTGAGTGTTTCCGCGTCAATCATTGAGAGTGAGAACATGTTTAGCGTATTTCAGAATTTCAATGATAATCTTATATGATCCTTCTTTTGTTATCTAATAACATTGATCTCGTTTTGATCACTAATCTTTTACTAATCCCTTGTGGATGTTGTCATTGGTTAGTAATCCTTCTGATCTAAGTGACTATGGTATATAGGTTTGTCTCTGCTCTTTGAGGTCAAAGAGATATCTTAGCTCTATAGTCATCTCACTAGCCCTCCCGGCAGCCTTTTATCAAAATCGCGATTATGATGTCTTTGGGTCTGAGATAGGAAGTTGATTTAATAATAAAATAGAACGACCTCGTCGAAAACATTTAGGCCCATATGGAGTCTTGCGCGGAATAGAAGTTCACATGTAACTCATACAACTATCATGACAGATTCGATTCTGATCTTAAAACAACGTTGAGGATCTGTTGTATATTCTCACCCACGAGTGACAAAATCTTAGTTGTAGGTATGAAGCGGAAGCCTCTTGATCAGACCGTGTAGCATTGGAAATGAACATTAGAGAACAAATCTAGAATAGGCCGTATGTTGTAGAAACACCAGGTCAAGCAAGTGAAGGAATTTATTTTGACAACAAGCCTATTGGTGTAACCCGGTAAAGCGAAGAGCAGTGGGGTATCAACACAGCAATACTTTAACTCCGGAATATTAGTGTTTATTCGCTGGTCACATGAGCTCACTGTCATAAAATCTGCTATTCTTATCTGGATCCGCTAGTTACCTTTAGATTAGTATTATTCATAATTTGGTTTTCTGTTAACAATGTTTGGTGGTTAATATTAGTATTATATATATATACATTGTTCCTTATATTTCTGTTTTCTGTTATAACAAATTATAGTAGTTCTTTTATTTTATATTACATTTGTTCCTTAAAATCTGTTTACTTTACTATTTATATGTTGGTCTCTAACTCTGTAATAGTTTCTCTTCTTTATCGAAATTATTATTATCATTCTCGACAATTTAGAAAAGACTATCATCTTACCTTAGACCAGATACGTGATACACGTATAGAGACCAGACCAGACGTCCTGCGCATAAGGCAGGGCATCACATTTTAATTTCGATCTTTTAATAATAAATTTTTTCTCATAATTTGAATCTACTCTTTTTCTTTCTAATTTTCTTATTCCATTTTTTTTCTTATTTTTAATTCTATATTTTTCCTTATCTTTCATCCATAATATTTCTATAATTTTTATCTTTAATATTTTTATGATTAACAACATTGATTTTTCGCAAGCTTTTTTACATTCAACTCACATCCCAGAAACTTCACCTTCCGACGAATATTTAGAAGAAGAGTCTGTTCAAAATTTATCAAATTTTGATCAGTTACCTTTTTCCGATTTCCCAGAAGAATCCCCTTTTCAACAATATTCTCCTTCCCTTCAATCTTTTACTTTTTACTGGCTTCTAGAGGAATACGAAAATCTCTATCTGGAACGCTGTATCAGATATTCAGACCCACTTATAACCCCACCGACATCTATAGATTCAGATTCATTGCCAGATCTCGAAGCAATTCCGTAGGATATGGATCCATGGAACCCTCGTTATGAAGCCAACTCAGCAAAATCGTCATTGTTTGATTTAGAACAACCAAGGATTGAAGAGCGACCTCCTTCACGAATGGAGTTTTTGAGAATGCAAGATACTGTTGCCCGTTTGCAAGCTCAAGTTGATCAGACGAGGATGCAAGGGCTGGTGAATCATAATAATGAATCCATACATTCCACTTCGACAGTGGATAATTTAGTCCAAGGTTTGAATCATATTGATATCCAGAGAGACCCCCCTCCTCAATCTTACCCTCATCTTCAAGCTCCGCCCCCGCATACTTTTGATCAGAATTATCGACCGCCTCCGATATCACAACCTTTTCAACCTCCTCCCTTTCAACCGCCTCCCTTTCAACCTCCTCCATTTCAACCTCCTCCCTTTTCTCAAGTTCCTCATTTGCAAGGACAACCTTTCCCTCAGCCGTCTGCATATGTAGGACCGCCTCTTCAGAGTTTCCCGGTTCAACATTATCCTACTCGAACTTATCCATCAAATCATCGATTAATGAATCCTCCTCCACCTCCTTTGTTTAATCCGCAATATCATTCACAAATTCCACCGAGACAACCGTTTATCCCTTCAATGAACGATCCGAGACCAAAGTCACGAATGGATCAATTTATTCCGCCTCCTCCAGTAAGATCTCCCTTTCGGACAGTAGGATCAGTTTCAGTTGGTAATGTTTCTCAAGTGGCAAGATTTAGAAATGATATTTGTTTCGATGGTACCTCCTCAAAATTGAAAGCTTTCTTTCAAGATTTTTATGGAGAAATCAGAAACAATGAAGGTTTTTTCGCTGGAAGAGATGACAAGTACAAGATTAATTGGTTGTCAACTTTGTTTGTTCAAGGATCAGCCGTAAAAAATTGGTTTATGTCTTTGTTGGAGCAGAACGCTGAGAGACAAGGAGTATTTGATGGGTATGATGATTTGCAGGGTTTGGATTATGAGTTGGAACCATTAAGCTCGTTCCCTTTGTTTTTGAGAGAGTTAAGAGTTAATTTTGCTGATAAGAACGAAGACAGAACAAATCGAAAGAATCTCGACAATTGCGTACAAGGCAACAACTCGATCATCGATTACAATTCGAGATTTAGATCATTAGTTCTTCATGTCAGTATATCCCCAGAGGATGCTATCATCAAGTATGTAAATGGCTTGGATAGGCATATTCATCAAGAGGCTGTGAGATTACCAGGATGGGTAAATTGTAGGCTTCTGCAAGATAAGATGAATTTAGCGCTGACCGCCTCAGAGATCGTTAGAGAATTATCAGAATTACCTCATAATAATCATCTCAAGAAAACCTTCAAGTCTGAATCTTACGAACACCAACGAGTGATCCCAATCCCAGTCACCGCACCTATTCGTCGAAATGATCAAGTAGTCCCAATGGACATCGATACTATCAATTTGAAGAAAGCAAAATCAGTATTTGTATCGATATTGAACGCGGCGCGAGACCGAGGTGTTTGTGCGAAATGTTTTGAGAAGTATGATTTGTTAGGTTCTCATGCGAAAGGTGTTTGTCCCAACCGCAACAAGAGTTTAGGAGAGAAGTTAAAATTTTTTAATATTAAGCAAGTATCAAAGATTGAACCTGAAGAAATCATAGAAGACTTCAACGTTAACTCTATCGCATTTGCTAGTATTTCAGAAGAACAATCAACTTCAGTATATGAATTTTTGAACGATTATTTTGATCAAATGAACACAGTCAGTTTTCCAGAAGTAATTCAAGAAGAAAAAGTAGACATTAGTTCGATTCGAGTGGATGCAAGCCCATCAGCTAATGGCAAGTTCTTGGTCCCATTCACTTTGTCTAATGGGGGTGCTCCAGTTGCTATTATGGCCCTTATTGATACGGGTTCTATGGCAAATTTGATCAGTCAGGATTTAATTCTCAAGCATAATATTCCTGTTTTGGATCGACCTCCTATGCGTTGTTTTGGTTTCGATGGTTCAGCTAGTTCTAGTGGTGTGGTAGATAAGAAATGGTGTGGGTTATTGACGGCTACTTCTAGCAATTCATCAAAGATTCAACTTCCAGCAGAACTCAGTGTTACGGCTATCCATGGACAAGATGTGATCCTAGGATTACCGTGGATGCAGAGCTCAAAAGCATCGGCGATTTGTCATGAAACTGGGTTTTATTTAGCTATTGATGGAATAGCGGTTGCGGCTATGACTTTATCTGATTTATCTGTAGATTCTTGTGAGTCTACGTCTGTATCATCTGTTTCTTTTTCTGTTTGTTCCTCCACAGTTACAGAAAGAAATCACAACATCGACAATCAGATAATATCTCCAAATGATTCGGGGAAGCAAGAAGACCCCATTTCTCCCGTCTTTTCGGACAAGTCCCTTCCTGTCAATCTCCCAACGAATTGCCATAGATACTCACATGTTTTCTTTCCGCAGGATTTTGTATTACCTCCACATTGCTCCTTTGATTGTGCAATTGAATTAAAACCCAATTGTGATCCTCCCTTCGGTGGTTTGTATAACCTGGCCCAATCTGAACAGCTTGAGTTGAGAGAATATCTCAATGAGATGTTAGAAAAAGGTTTTATTAGACCTTCCTCTTCAGCAGCTGCTGCTCCAATTTTTTTTGTGAGAGTTCCAGGAAAGAAAAATCGACCGTGCGTGGATTACAGAGGTCTGAATAAAATCACAAAGAGGGATAGTTACCCAATTCCGGTAATGTCTTGGTTGCTAAATCAGTTGAAAGGATGCACTGTGTTTTCGAAGATTGATCTTAAAGCTGCTTTTAATTTGATCAGGATTAAAGAAGGAGACGAGTGGAAAACAGCATTTCGAACGCCTTGGGGACTTTACAAATTTACCGTAATGCCTTTTGGATTAGCAAATGCGCCAGCAATTTTTCAGCGGTTCATTCAATGGGTTTTAAGAGAATATTTGGATGTCTCTTGTTTTGTTTATTTAGATGACATTTTAATTTTTTCGAAAACAGAACAGGAGCACGCAGTACACATTGAACAGATATTAGCTAAGTTATCTGAACATCAATTGACAGCTTCACCTTCAAAGTGTCAATTCTTTGTAACTGAAGTGGTCTTTTTGGGTTTTGTAATTTCAACTGCAGGCATCAGTATGGACCCGGCTAAATTGAAGACAATAGCGGAATGGCCATATCCAACGGACATCGCTGATCTGCGGAGATTTTTGGGGTTTTTGAATTTTTATCGAAGATTTATACCAGCCTTTTCACAGATCGTAGCTCCTTTGACGGATCTCACAACAGCTACTGCGGATGTAAAAGGTGGCTTACAAAAGACTTCAACAAGGAAATCTTTTGACTTGTTACGTGTTCTTTTTGCTAAGTCCCCTTTCTTACTTCATTTTGATTTTCGTAAGAAAAGAGTAGTCCAAGTTGATTCATCTGGATATGCTTTTTCGGGGATCTTGTCTCAATACTCGGAGACTGGCAGTTTGAAACCAGTAGCTTATTATTCGAAGAAACTCACTCCGGCGGAAAGGAACTGGCAGGTTCACGATCAGGAACTTGGAGCAATTATCGCTTGCTTCCAAGAATGGAGAGCTTGGTTACTTGGTGCCGCGGAACCAGTTACAGTCTTATCAGATCATGCTAATTTACGATACTTCATGACAGCACAGGATCTAACCCCGCGACAGGCTAGATGGGCTTTGTTCTTAGGACAATTTAATTTTGATATTTTACATACTCCTGGAAGGTCAAATCCAGCGGATCCCGCTTCGAGACGCTCAGATTTTTCGGATGGCAAACTATCTTCAGATAAAGTAGTTTTGTTAGGCCGTCGAGAACTTCCTGGTGTCAACATCCACGCAGTCACGATCCGGAAAGAATCAATTATGGGAAGAGCTGACCCTTCACATTTTGTTCCTGCTTCGCTAGAAATTCAGCAACTATTTCATGGTCTTTACGCAGGAGACGCGCTGATACAAGGACGACAACCTGCCCAGTTGACATATCAGACGAATCTTTGGTGGTGGCGAGACCGTCTTTACGTACCAGCGGAAGCCAGGACGATGATCATGCGTCAAATGCATGAAACACCTGCGGCTGGTCACTGGGGAGTTATGAAAACTCTAGATCTTCTTACTCGTACCTTTAGCTGGCCGAATGTGAGAGATGATTTACTGACCTTTTTGAAAACATGTGTTAGTTGTCAGCGAGTGAAGGTAGATCGACGACCTCCGCAAGGGGAACTTGTCCCGCTACCCATCCCGGAACGCCCTTGGTCAACAATAGGGGTGGATTTCATCGTAAAATTGCCTCATTGCAATGGTTATGATTCCATTATGGTGGTCGTCGACCACATGGGGAAAGGCGCTCATTTTATCCCGGCAAAGGAATCTTGGAACGCCAAAGACTTGGCAAAAGCTTTTGTGGAAAATATCTTCAGACACCATGGCCTTCCTGATGTCATCGTATCAGACAGAGGGACTACATTGATTTCACGTTTCTGGACTGCCGTATTGAAATTGCTAAATATCTCTCCTGCCCCTTCGACAGCTTTTCATCCACAGACAGACGGCCAAGTTGAACGTGTTAACGCGTTGGTAGAAGATTACCTTCGACACTTTGTCTCGGATGATCAACTGGACTGGGTTGGTTGGCTACCAATGGCTGAATTTGCCTACAACAATTCCCCATCGACTTCGACAGGGTTTTCCCCGTTCTTTACTTATACAGGCAGTCATCCACGATTTAATTCTCTTGTCGCGACTGCGGGAATCCCTCGTGCTGATAACTTTGTTGAACATATGCAGAAGATACATTTTTCGTTGAAACTCAATTTGGAAAAGGCCAAGGAGGCTCAAGCCCGCTTTTACAATGGCACCCGACGAATCAGGACGACCTACTCTCCTGGTGACTTGGTTTGGCTCTCGCGAAAGAATCTGCGGACTCTACGACCGTCAAACAAATTGGATGTTCGACGGATAGGCCCTTTTCAAGTGAAACGGATGATTGGTTCTAACGCTGCTGAGTTACTCTTGCCTGATTCTTTGCGACGGCTTCATACCGTATTTAATGTTTCTCTTTTGACTCCCTTCTTTGGCGAAGTAATTCCAGATCCAGTTCCTATGGATGGGCTCACTGAGGAAAGCGAGAACCTGGCTGCTACATCTTTCATTCTTGATTATCGGCTGACGGCGCAGGGGGTACATGAATATCTCATTCGAGGAGGAGATTCTTCTGGTCTGGACGATGTATGGACACCTCTTACGCGGCTCTCGACGGCTTTAGACCCATGGCTGTTGCGCTTCCATGCTTTATCTCCTGCTTTGGGAATTGGTCCGCCACGCGTAGTTTGGGAAAGACGTGCTTTAATTTATTCTGTTTCTATATAAGGATGGTCATATTTGTCATAAAATCTGCTATTCTTATCTGGATCCGCTAGTTACCTTTAGATTAGTATTATTCATAATTTGGTTTTCTGTTAACAATGTTTGGTGGTTAATATTAGTATTATATATATATACATTGTTCCTTATATTTCTGTTTTCTGTTATAACAAATTATAGTAGTTCTTTTATTTTATATTACATTTGTTCCTTAAAATCTGTTTACTTTACAGCTGGTCCTGGAAAGCTTGGACCGGCGTGTTTGGTTTTTGTCGTTTTGCATTTTGATTTTTGCATTTGTAATTCGAAAAATTATTTAAAAATGATCCATTGGCTAGCAACCAGGGGCGTGTTTGATCATCAGGCACGCCAACTCCCTGTCACCAGAAGTGCTGTCCCACCTGTGAGAGCTTCAATGACGTAGTTCATTATGAATAGGACTACGTAGTCCTATTCACTGGCATTCCCAACTATCCTCTTTACCTCACCAAAATGTCCGAAAAGGGCAAACAAAAGCGTGTATCCCCATCTACTGACGAGGTTACTGAGGATGTGGAATCCACCACCTTTGAATCTGAAGTCGAAGCAGAATACGACTCCGATGTAGTTATTGAATCTTCTAAAAAACCGTATTTATCGCAGTCCGCTTTTGTAGGCATTCGTTCTATGAGGCCTGGCATCCCCAAGGAAGCTGACAACAGGTCAGTTTTTCATTTTTAATACTCAAATGGCCATATTTAAAGACTGACTGATCTTTCCTTAGGTTTTCTACTGCTGAGCAGTTAAACCCGCCTTTCAAAGCTACACCGGCCATCGGCGGTTCTGTCAGGTGAGTGTTTGACTGGTTTTGGTTGTTGTTGACCATTGTTTCATGGCAATTCTGATTGGTTGAAGTAAACAGCCGATCGACGTTGGTGCATCAAGGATTCCGAATACCTCTAGCTTCACCAGATTTGAAACCATCGCGAGAGTTTCAAGCACCTCGACTTAGAATTCAAGCAATTCCAGCTTATCGAGCTCCTTTCGAATTCCAGCCCACTTTATCAAGAATTGAAGAAGACCATCCGAAACTTGAAGATCATCCTATAATCAAAGATCACTCAAAAAAAGAAAAGCACTCGAGAAAAGAAAAGCACTCGAGAAAAGAAAAGCACTCGAGAAAAGAAAAGCACTCAAAAGAAGAAAAGCACTCAAAAAAAGAAAAGCACTCAAAAAAAGAAAAGCACTCAAAAAAAGAAAAGCATTCGAAACGTAAGGCACCTGAACCAAGTGGATCGGTTAAGCGTCAGAAACGCGCAGACACTGGATCAAGTGAGATAGATGTTGTGGTAAAGGTATGTCCTCCTCACATTTGTTCAGTGGTCCATTGAGTTGACTAGTTGGGTCACTTCTAGGCAAAAAGTCCAATGGAAGTGGGATGGCCCATTAGTCCAGTCTTTTCGTCCACTCCGCCAGAGGAGAATCAGCCTATTCGAAATCTCAGAGTCAAACAGACCTACAAATCTATGGCTGAGCTAGATACAACCGATGACGATCTAGAATCAATAACGAACAAAGCTGAAGAGTCAGAGACAAAGAAAGTGCGTGTTTGGGTTATGTATGAGATCTGGCAGGAGAAAGAAGCAAAAGAAAAACGAGCGCCTTCAACATCAAAACGAGCTCAAAGTCAACGTAGTGAGCCAGGCTATAAGAAGGTCACCAGCATGATTAAGGGCTCCGATCCTATTCACTCTTTCATAATCGACCCTTTCAAAAGCAGTCCAGATGAGTTCAAAACTCTTGGGATGATCGAGGTTGACCATTACGTCCAGGATCTCTCACTTTACCTCACTGACCCTGACCCTCCAAAAGAGCTCTCATGGACTGTAACTCAACGAACATCGACTCGAGCTGGCCGTTTCTACAATATTGACAACGAAGAAGAATGGAGTAGTTTCATCCAAATTATTCAAGATCTTCCCCCAACTCACTATGTCCATCTTCTCTTGAAGATGCAAGATCCTTCACGTTTACAACAAGCCCGACGCGAGATGGAAGCTCAAGAAGCCTCTGTGAAAGCCTTCAAGATCAAGAAGATGGGCAAGTTAGCATCTCGATCTAGAGATGAGAGCGAACTTCCAGTACCTGGTTCAGCAAACGAGCGCTCATCCCTTATAGACCAGATAATATTCCAACATCGAAAAGGAGACAACTCCATCTGCTATGATCCACTCAATAGCAATAATTACTTTCGAGTGACAAGCGAAAAGGCGAGGATGTGGGCTGACATCATGGTGAGTCACCATCCTGCTTTTCTTGTACATGATCATACTAAAAAGCTTTTAATTGCCCAGATTGAAGATCGCCGATGCGGTCGCTCTGGTGTCTCACTGAAGGTTCCTCCAAAAACGATCGCTTTTCGTTTTCACCCAAACGGCATATCTCCACTCGAACAGGTTAGGATGTCAAAGGAGAGTGAATCTCAGCCGCCTGTTGTACCTTTAGTTGCACCAATAGCTGCAGCTGAAGCTCCTATTCCAACACCCTCACAGTTGGAACCTATGTCAATTTCGGACACGGACGAGCGACTCTTTATGAGCTCATACTGCGGAACTTTTGAAGACTTCCTTGCCTTTGCACGCATCAAACCTGGAGACAAGGAAACACGAAACAAGCTAGAGATTCAGGCCTTTGATCATTGGACTGATCTTCGAGCAAATGAAGAGGAAGGCTTTGGCTTAGATACATTGATTAAGGAAGGGTTTCCGCCTACAACTGCACGAAAATTGATCTCAGGTGCTCAGAGATTTGGTATGCGTGTGAGAGAATCCATTAAAAATGGATTCTTTAGACCCATCCAGCTTTAAATCCCAATCATGTAACCCTTTTTTCGGATCCTTCTCTCAGGAATCTCAGCATTACAGATTTTGCAATCTTTTCTCATGTCATCCTGTACACCACACCACTTATCTCATATATACTAAAATCCACAGTACTGGAACAATTGCTTAAAATTATAATGTATCTTACAAGAGTGGCAAATGACATATTCAAAAAAATCCCAGTGAGGGATTACAAAATGTGTTGGATGGATTGATCCCAAAAGATCCTATTGGACTCATACAGGGTTCCGAAGCTATCTAATTGTCTGAAGATTGTAATTCAAAACGTAACCTTAAAAGGTACAACATATATCACATTCATTTGATTATGATTGGTGAAAATCAGATCACTCAGCTCAGGTTCCGGGTTGAAAATTCTGGGACGAAGAGACCGAGAAGATTTGAGAATAAGACGTACTAGCATATTTGGATCGGTTGATCACTTGTTTATATATAGTCGAAGCTTCATCCTCATTCAAAAAGGCAAAAGCAATCATACATTCCTAAACAAAGATCACCCAACTCGAAGAGAGAAGTCAATGATCATTGAAGACTGATGAAGGAAAAGTTTGAAAAGAAGAGATCAGACTTACATCACCTTGAAAAGTATGCCAAAAAGTACGTTCTTGAAGATAACCAAAGACACCTTTACCTGGATGACCCAATCCATCTTTATAAAGTTCATGTTCCCAAATCGTACCACGAGTCCCTTCTAAATCAATCAACTTAAACCAAAATTGATTTAATTGATGTGAAATTGAACGACCAAAGGTTAAAGCTCCAGATAAACCTGTAAATGACCAACTAGAACCCCAAAAAAGAAAAGATGAAGATCCAAAAAGGAAAAGGAAAACTGAGATCAGTGATTGAGTTTTTCTTTTCCTTTTTGGATTTTGAACAAATTTGATTTTTTTCTTTTTCTTTCAAAGAGATTTTCGACGAACCGATTTTGATCCTTGATGGAGTGGTTTGAGGATGATGATTGAGATTATTAAATGAGGGATCGTCTCGTTTCATTCCGAATTCTCCGATCCTAAAGCCAAAAAAAAAGTTAAATTAAACTCAAACATAGATCATTTAAATCACAGAGAAGGATACGTACAGCGACTATACCTCTAACATGTCGAAGGACACTTTCCTCAATTTGAACTCTCACCAACTCACTCCCAAGTGCATCCTTCATTCGACGTAAATGTAAACAATGTTCTGTAGCTTTACGTTTTAGTTCCAGAGCTGCATCTCTAAAAAGAAACACAAAAGATTAAGATTGGTTAAATGGATGGATTGAGATCAGAGGATCACCTACAATCCATCCGATCTTCGTAATAAGGCTTCCCATTCTTGTTCTAGTTTCTCAATCGTAGCCGATGAACCATCTCCTCTACGTAATTCTCGAATCTGTCTTAAAAGTCTTACTTGATCAATATCAGCCCGACGAGGTAGACCAGAGATTTTGACTCAAAATGAAATCAACGCAAGGAAGGTCCCGCTAGCTTTTATAAAGGTTGTTTGATAGAATTATCGGTCATTGAATGAATTTCCCTAGTATGAAATACAACGGTTAAGATATCTACAAATAAACCGAGCCCTCATATAAGCTTCGAACCAAGCTTGGTGTGATCACATCTTCAGTTGTATTGTAGATTATCTCAGCTTCTTCTTCAGAGGTGAAAGCACCCATCAGTGCTTGAGTTCGACGCAAACGGCTCTTGATCACTGAGAAGACCTTTTCGATTGGGTTGAAATCCGGACTGTAGGGTGCAAGGTATAATAATCGGACACCGAACCTTTCGCAAAGATCCTCGATTGTACCGCCATGGTGGATCGGAGCGTTATCGAGTACTAGACAGCTATTAGCTTCTGGCCACGGATTGAGCATTGGTAGCTATCGATGTATGATGAAGAAAGATAAGTATGTAATGATGAGTTTGAGATGATTGATGAGTGTTCAGAAGAATAAGAGTGAGTGGTATGAAAGTCGATTAAGTGAAAATGAAATTCACTTACCAGATGATCTTCAAGGTATGTTTTGAAGTCCAATCGTTTGAAAGAGCCCTCCTTAACTTGAAGAGAAATCAGACCGTCCAGGGAAATGGCAGGCAGTACAGTGAATCGACTAGAATTGGTAGGTCGTTGTAGTCGCTCAGTCCGTTGACCCCGAGCAGCTCGAGCATACTTACGATAGAGCCTTCGTTTTGCTACTGCACTTTCGTCTACCAGAATTGAGAGTAATGAGCCGAAAGGAATTGGAGTGAGATGGAAAAAAAAACTCACCTAGGAATACAAGACAGCCTGGGTCTATTCCACCGACCTCATAAAGATACTCTCCTCGACGGATCGGTGACTGATTGGGATGTACAGTCCTTGCGACTTTACGAGTGAGGACCAGACGATCCCTGATTTCGATTGCCAGAGTTGAAATTGAGATGGTGGTATCGGTTTGAGCTTGAAGACGGTGAGCGATTTCGTCCAGATACAAGGTGGGGTCGTCCTCGAGCATCTCTCGAATGAATCCTCTTTGAGCTCCTGAGAGTATAGTTGGAGCTCCTCGGGTTTCATAGAATTGGGGATTCGCAAGTACTGAGTTGGTGGTGAGGTAGAGATTGGTCCATCGCGTAAGGGACTGGCGTGAGATATCGATATCAAGTCGTCCATTGATTGATTCGAGATCTTCACCTTCAAGCTTGAGGCGTACCGCAATGAGTTTGATGTCGGCAGAGTACTTGAAAAAGACCATGACGACGGAAGTTAATTTCTTGAATTTGATGGATTTTGAAATTTCTTGAATTTGATGGATTTTGAAAAGATGGATGGATGATACCGAATGGATTGATTGATATTGAGGAATTGATTGATATTGGAGAATCGGGTTGGGCTAGTACTCTGATCCGCTTGAGGATGGATTCATCCTGATCACCTGTATTTGTACATAATGCGCATATAAGATGTATATATACATACAATATTAAACTGTGCTCATCTTTAGACTCCTTGACAACCACTCAAAGGTACATATGTATTGTATAATCTTCGATTTAGTTCAATTACAAATGCAAAAATCGAAATGCAAAACGACAAGATTCAAACACGCCGGTCCAAGCTTTCAAGGACCAGCTGTACTATTTATATGTTGGTCTCTAACTCTGTAATAGTTTCTCTTCTTTATCGAAATTATTATTATCATTCTCGACAATTTAGAAAAGACTATCATCTTACCTTAGACCAGATACGTGATACACGTATAGAGACCAGACCAGACGTCCTGCGCATAAGGCAGGGCATCACACTCACAGAGGCAAAAGTTGAAACCCACCAATTTATGAAACTTGGCCAAGTCCTCTCGCTGCGAAAGTGGTCCGCTCCAGCGAGGAACTTAGGCGCAAAGTCGAAAAATTGGCCTGAGATTGGCCGGGGCTTTTCGCCCAAAACTGGTCTCCTTATAATTTTTTTTACAATTTTAACTTATTCCCTTTCCATGGAAAGCATGCAACAGAACCTCTTCTACAATCTTCTGGTCTCAAAACACCAATAAGTTGATTGGTTCTGGAAATAAATGCAAAGCTGTTTTTTGGACCGTACACCAAAACTAAAATTTCAAACGCAGGAAAATCCAAATTACTGCAAATTTCAATGTTGAGCCCTTATATTTTTTTTTTGGAACCAATCACCCTATACACGATGGGGGCTCCATCAACATCTTTGGCACATCTCAATCCTAAAGTGAGGCTGGAGAGGATGAGTAACATTGGAATGTTAGCGCCACAATTACTCAATCATAATCATAATATATGCAGTGTAGGAAAGCAAATATTGAGAAATGAGATTTTTTTTCTTGTCCTTTTTAAATGACTACCACAAATAAGTTTGACATGAGACTATTCTTTGAACTAAAGCAAGACTATTATCAACTTTATTTGTTTATGAGATGGAAGAGAAAATCAAGCACAGTTTATTCTCAAGTCTTTATTGTATTTTAAATTACACGAAGAGAAGCATCTCAAAACATCTCTGAAGCTCTCGAATACCATGCCTTTCCACGATGAGATGCAAGTCGACTCATCATACTCACTCGAGTTCCAAGAAAAGCAATACCTCGAGTTAATAGACAAGCATCAATCATCACGCTATCAAACCCATCATACGATTCATGTGCGACAAATTGATCAAGTTGAAATCTATGCCAATTAGGCTGAGAGTCGAAGAGTGCCAAAGAATGCGAATTGATATCATCTGTAGTTAAGATTACCGCGATACCAGGCTTTCCTAATGATTTTCGAAGTGCATTGACTCTTGATATCACATATGAATCAGTAAATCTACAGCTTTGCCATTCTGCTTTGCGCTTCACGAGCTGCGCTTTATCACCAGATTGGTCAGAAACGAGGTCCGATCGTTTATGATGCTTGGGGTCATATTCTGTCGGTGCCAGTTCTTTCCAATTCTTGGGGGCAGGTTGACATTTGGATGCGATATCGTTTCGACGAAGATGAACAGTGATGAATTCTGCTTTTCCATTCATGACCTCTATAACACTCGTTCCGAGAGTTTGAGCTATCATGTCATCAACCGTGGCTTCAAGCCATGTCGTGAAACTAAAACAAACATCTTACGTCAAGATCATGTCATAAATCAAAGATGAATAGAATTGAACATACCGTAGGGACTTTATTAGGGCTTGGGTGTCTTTGAAGGTATTAGGACTGTCCAACCAATAACTTTCGGTTATACAACCCACGTCCTTGATGACTGACCCTTGCAAAAATGTACTTTGGTTGGTGTTAAGATATTGAACCGCAGCATTCATTGATCTCCACGACCCTTTCTTGCGATCTCCAGGCGCATATTCTGGTTGAATGTCCAACATCAATCCCCGTCCAAAGCGCTCAGAGATCGATCGACCACCATCTTCTTTCGGGCCTCCCATCCTCGATGCAACCCAGCACCTCAATGGGTTACTAGCAAGCTTCCATTCTTTTTTAGCCCATGCATAAACGCCAGTGTCGGTTTCGGGGACATCCTTACGAATCGAATTCCATTCAATCATTTCAATTCCTGTTTCAGCTATCATTCTAGGTAAATCGTAGTAACGAGAGTATGATTGTCCTTTGATTGGACCAGGTTGATGCTCATTTGGGATGATAGGCGGAAGAATGACGGTTCGTGAAGAGATCCGTCCAAGATTGATCAAATTATACTGAAATAACAAACATGGATAAGTCAAATGTAGTAGGTCTTTTTTGAACAAAAGTGTAAAGGATACGCACTGTTCCAGTCATTTGATTGTTGATGCCTCCCAAGGGTATTGCTGTGACGTATCTAGATTGGTCAGCTGGATGAAGCTCATCGAGGAAGTTGCCAAAAAGATCAGGATTAGGCAAAACAGGCGTGATGCTGTCTGATGGATTTCCGGCGCCCTTTCCGAAAGTAAGTGTGTTGTTCGAAAGTGAAGGGTGCTGACTTTGACCGACAGTTTTCGTAGAGGGATGCTTCGCGCCGTATGAATTAGGTTTAATATGATCGGCCAATGCCACAGACGAAGCGTTCTGCGAAAAATGGGAGGATGTAGCTCTGAGGTCTTCGAGGTCCGCAGTGAAGATGGTTATATCAAAGTACTGATATACCAACCACCCGACGCATGATGCCGTGAAAAAGAGAGCAATAGCTTGCATAATTCGAACGCATTTGGCTCCACTGCGTTTTTTTCTATACGTTGCAAGTGGTGGATTTCTAACACGGACATCTTCTTCGTCCTCATAGTAAGTGGGGAGAGATTGGTACTGGGTTGATGAGTTCATGGTGGTGAGGAGCTATTGGCGAAGAATATGGACGATGTAGGTTTTGATTCACCAGGCCTTATCAAAGATATTGTGTACTTATAAGTTGGAGATTCAAAAAATTGACTAGGATTGTGTTTTAACTCGCTTGACTCGAGTCCAGTAGAGCCGAGGCTATTATGAAGAAGCATATAAACCAAGATGGGTAAACGACACGCGCTCAAAGAGACTTTTTACTCTGGGTGAAGTCAAAGCCTATTGAAGAAGCTTTTGTCAGCCGAAAGCCAATTCGAGAGTTACTTATCAGCCCATTCCGTGGTTGTTCATCTTGAAATCTGACCGGTTCGGCATTGGTTCAGATCGCAGTTCAGGCAATCTGAAAATTCAAGTGAATGAACCATTTTCACACAAGTCTCGAGAGTAAACACAGCTTCAATCGTCCGGCTTCACATGCTTCGAAATGCGGACCGTCCTGATGCATTGGAATGAGATTTGCAACCGGGATTACTTCATTTCGAGACCTGGGCTATTGTTGGCCATTGAGTGAAGACAAAAGCTTTGCCCTACAGGCCCGGCGTGTTCAGATGGCTACATGGTCCATCAGTTCTATCAACCCCGAACGTCAGTCGCGTCACAGGCGAAATGACCTGGACTAGATTGCAGGCGGTATGAGACGAGAATTGTACTGGGTTCCGCACTCGAGTCTTCATTTTGACCGCGCCGTGATACTTAACATATTGGGAAAGATGTAGTACTAAAGAAATTATCCACACCCTTCTGATCGGTCGTGAACAACCATCAGGTATTGACATGAGAAATGTAACGGCCAGACCGTTCATGATGTGATGGCCCGTGGTTGAAACTTGAGAATGCCATTTTCACGCGCCTTTGTTACCTGGATTCTCTCTCGAAAACCCGTGACATTGTGACCGACCCGCACACGTTAATTACGCCCTGGACAGACAGTGTGACATACGCCAGCGGTGTGTGTCTCATATATGTACTTGTCTCAGAGACTGGCAGGTGGATTGTTGCTTGAAAGTCAATCCTTCAGTAAAACCCACAAACCCTTTCGAAGAAGAAACTCACAATGGCAAGCTTAGAGGTCTCTCTAGAATTCGCAAGTCTCCGCCTTCCTGGACATTGTCCACTCGGGGTTTGGGTCATACCATCACCCACCAACATCTATCGTTAGTAAGAAAACCTTATTTTGAATCGAATCCTATAATCCAGGAAGGAAATGTTCAATTTCCCTCACTTTAACAGAATGGCAAGGCGTACTATTTATACATCGTGGTTATTATGCTGGAGCGATTTATCGATTCGTCTTAGAGATTCCTAAATCTTATCCTTCAGCTCCACCGGTAGTTCGTTTTACCACTGAGTGTTTTCATCCTTTGGTCAATCAATCAACTGGTCGATTTGATATCCGATCTAGGTTTCCTGAATGGAGGCCTAGAGTAGATTTCCTCTGTGTCAGCTGAAAACCATCTTATAGCCCGTCTTTGTTTCCATTATTAACAAATCTTTCATTAGCATGTACTTCATTTCATCAAATCAGCATTTAAGCGACCAGGACTTGAGCGAATCAAAGAAGAGAGTGAAGCTCAAAATAAAGAAGCTTTTCGGTGAGGAGATCCTTCAAAAATACCTCATTCACCCTAAACTGACGGGTTTTTTTGGGTATCGACTTGTTTGCTTCGACCTTTGAATTCCAGCTTGTACCGTGATCAAACTCAAATATTCGCTACACTTGCGTCTCAGTCAGCTATACTTTCTGCTTCACCTTCGACATTACAAGCAGATTCGAATTCCAATGAAGTGATTCAATTTATAGAACTGGATGATCAACAATGGCAATCAATTAGGTCGAGAATGCTAGGTACTGCAGTCGAGGTTGGTACATCTTCTAACACGGCTGATACCACGAACAAGAAATCACAGTAGGTTCTGGCTACAAATGACTTGTGAAGGCGTCAAAACACTTCGAAACCTATAGTAGATTTCATATCATTAGATTCATACAAACAGATTCCTTTCTCATCACTGGTGGTGTATTCCTAGCTTCTTTGCTTTTCATCATGTATTCAACCTCGCAACAAAAGTACTTCAAACACGGAAACTACTTGGATCCACATGATTTGTTCGAAGTGCTCGCGTGGTGATCTTAAATGTCCAAGACAAGTGAGCGATCGTACACCTTCAAAATTGCTGGGAAGCAGCTGCTACAGATTATTCGAATACTCGTGCAAAATCATTCAGATTGATAAGGTGAATATCGCATTCCGAATTATCTTTGAATGTTTAATCTAGGCTAGGGATATCACCAAACATGCTGCTCTTTGATAGTAGGTAATTTAAGTGAAAAGTAGATAGGTCTGAGATGATATGATAAGTAGTTAATTGCAATTCTTTGGAATGATGACAAGAAAGGGAGTGTCTCTGCGTGTCGTGAACTCTTGAGGCCCTGGAGCGATAACTCAAACTCTCGTTGTTTCAGCTGTGTAATATCTTATCATTGCATCTTCAGATTCACGTATAAATCCAGTGAGAACAGTCGCTGAGCTTGAGGGATTTCAGAACTTGAAGTGATGTCAAAGAATTGAGGTTAATTTCAGGCTTTGGGTAGCAATGTATACAAACCCCAGTACAAATGTAGTGCAAAATCTTTTGGTCATGAGGCAGATCTTCAAACGGCTTGTTTATTCTTGCTTGTTGATCAGGCAAGACTCAAGACACATGTGTTGACAAGTTGATGACAAAGTAGGCAACAGGAGTTGACCAGAGTTAACCACACTGGGGTGTGGATCAACGCCAAGGCTTCCAGGGTCAAATTTGATTTATTGACCTTCTCAATGCTCACAAAAGGGTGCATGATTATCTCAAATCTAAACTTCTGGTTCTACTGAAAAACAAGGAATGAGAAAACTGTCATAAAGATCGACTTTGAAGGTGCTGAGGAGATACGTGCAAAGAGACAAGTCAATTCACAAGTATATAGAAACAAATCAGTTAAACAAGTGAATAGACCACCACCATATGTACTTTGGAAACAAAAAGGAACAAGCAATCATTGGGAGGAAGACATATGCAGAACGTCTTTTCAAGCATAAAAGCAAGATGTGCGATCAGATCTTTAAACCAATCTTTGCAAAATGAAATCAATGGACGATGTAATGGGAAATCCTTGTTGTTCAAGCCTCAGTTGCTTCAGTTGCTCCGTTGACTTCTTTATCATCAGATTCGTTGTTATCGGCCTTAGCTTTGGCTTCCAATTTCGCTTTCAATTTCGCTTCGGCTGCTGCTATCTTAGCCTCTACCTCCGCTATCCTATCCTTGGTAACCCGTTCCTGTAAGCGGTAAATGTATCAGTATCACATAGATGAAACATCAAGGCTAAGAACCCAATACCTGGTTTTCCGTGAACCATTTCTTCTTTTCCGAAAGTGAGGTGATCGTGGCCGCAACATCATCCCGAGTCATTGGAACTGAAACAGTCAACGCATGAAGCGCATTCAAAGTAGACAACGGTAATTGAAGGGCTTGTGTGGCTGGTGCAGCAGTCGAATCAGGTGGACTTTTTTTATTCTTTTTGCCTTTCTTACCACCACCTCCCATAAAGAATTCTTCTTCTTGCTCTCCTTTTTTCTTCACCGCCACCATTCCTTGAAATGCATCAGCATCTTCCACTTTTCGAACATCACCCAATTTAGGTAACGCAACGCTGGATGGTTTGCCAAAGACAGGTGCTTCAATGGGTTGATCAGTATTGCCTGTATTGCCGATTAGCTTATCGAAATATAAGATTAGCGTTCGACAATCTTCTATTTCACGTTCATAGGCTGGAGCAGATGCTTCTTCACGCATTTCGTTGTGAATGTCTTTCAATTCAGAAGCTTCGAGCGCTTCACGTTCAGTCTTTTGCCTTTCGATCCTACGTTGTCTGTCTTCTTGCATTTTAGCATCTGTTCATAAAACCAAATCAATCCCCATTGAAATCAGTATTCATCTTTTCAACCAAAGAGTTTCATTAGAGATCACTTACAGTATTTATCATTAGCTTCTTTGTAGCGAGATGCAGATTCTCTCTTTTTGGTGAACACCTCAGTTAAAGTGTCTTGAAGTTGATTACGTTCTTCAAACAATTTATCTCTACCCTTGTTGGCCTCATTGAGCTTATCATTAATCTGATCTAACTCTTCCTTGATAGCAGCCCAACGATCGTTAACTGTTTTATTCTCAGGATCATCTAATAATTTCCTCAACTTTTCCACTTTAGCCTTTTCAGCTTCAATAGCCTCTTGTTGTGGACCAAAGGCATCTACTAATTTACGTTGTTTTCTCAAGTTTTGAATCTCTGCAAGCGCTTTCTTTTCGTCTACAATTCTCATCGTACCACTTTCGATTTGAGCATCTAATTGTCGAATCTTGGCATCTACTTCTGTACTTGATTTGTAAGGTAACTTTCCTCGACTGGTATTGAGTTCTTTAATCTAAATCAATCATCAAGAGATTCGCATCAGCACAATCATAACTAGCATCATCGACTATAAATTTTTTGAATACTGAGATACATACCTTTCGTTGTATAGACTCATTACCAGCTTTGATTTGATCTAAAAGTTTACCTCTAGATGATTTTCCTTTAGATTGTTCTTCTCTTAAACCATCAAGTTCATTCCGTAACTTCTTACGACGTTCTTGTAATGGATTCCCACCACCCCCACCCTTAGGATCACCAATCTGTGCACGGATAGCTGCCTATAGATTAACCAATGGAGTGTTAGAAAAGAAAAGATGATGTTCGGACAGTGAGATTGAGAATGAAAAGCTTTACAAGTTTGGCTTGAATGGTATCAATTTCAACCTTCAGATTACTTTGTTCACGTTCATAGTTTACTTTATCAGGTCGACCACCACTACCACTTGCACCATTCACCACACTTCCAACGTTGGGATTCATCTTAGTCACATCCTTCACTCGAGTTGGGATCGATGCACTCTTGGGATCGGTAGGTAAGTTTTTATTCTTTGGTGGCATTTTTGAGTTTGAATGGGTTTGAGTGAAAGGACTGAAGTGGTGACGGATGAGAATTGAGTGATAAGTTAGGAGAGTGAGATGTTGGGAAAGGGGAGTGTGGTATGAATTGAAATTTTCATTAACCCAGTTCACCCCCATCAAATTCTCTTTCTCTTGAAATCCTGACCCGATACGTGGTTTCAATTCAATTGCTGCCAAGCTTGTTTGGACCGATCCGCTGCGGACTGCGCGATGTCCTGTACCACCAGGGCATCCTTAGTGACCATCGGGTCTATCATCGGAGCAGACAACATGTGACCGTTGACGAGATGGTCGGAACGAATATCTTGCGGTCAGTGCCTGGGTGACAGGTCTCGCCTTCCAACTCAGATCTGATTGAGAAAGAAGACTTTCCTACAGACTTGAATATGTTCTGCATCTGGCCTGGATAGAAGATCAAGCACTAATCCGGTACATAGTTGTTGTGACCAAATGCACACCTTACTGTGCCTTCTCCTCAAGCAATGATAATATGCTGATTCAAATTTTCTTTCACATTTTCACTTCAGTAAAAGTCAAAAAGTCCTTTTGGAGATCAGAGGGTCAACAACATAGACAGACCTACTCTATCCTCGTACTTGATTCTACATGGAATATCATAGACAATCCACTTGGATTTTAAAACTAAACTTGATCCTTGAGTCTGGATGCTGAGACTTTGGCAGCTCAGGTGACATTTGTGTCCAACTGAAATGTTTTCCTTCTTCGACCGATTTTATTTCACTGCGCGGTCATTGGAATAATCTAAAACAAGTCGTGGATGTTTTCAGTAGTCAATTGTCGAAAAATGAGCTCAGGATGTATAATTTGGTGTTTATGTGTAGTGTGGATTTGAGAATAAGTGGTGAAGTGTTTTGTACAGATATAAATTTAATTTCTTACTTCGTGTTCTTTGAATACATCCCTCGCTTGAGTTAATAATATCTTTCACTTAATCGACCATCAATCATACTTCATGATTGGAATTTGCTTAACCTGAATCGATCCTGAACAGTCAGTCAACTTACGAACTTCAGATTCAAAAACTCAATCGATTTCGTACTTCGTCTAATTGAGATTTGGCTATATCTGACTCTAGCGTTTGTTTCTTGCTGACCTAAAACGTTTTACTGTTTTGACCTCATTCACCATAGGATCATTCTGACTGACATTCTCTCTCGTTCGCACAGAACGTTTTCCTCACAAATCAGAAAGGGTACAGCTGAACTCTCACCCATACCCACATGGCCTCGGGTTGGAAGCACTATGACCGCTCTCGTCCTCGCGATCGATCTCCTTCCAGAGATAAACGTCTCCCACACAGCAGTCTAACCCATCGCTCTCCTTCACGAAGAGGCCCGACTCGCTCAATCTCACCGATCAAAAACTCTCGAGATTCCAAGTATGTTGAAGCAAAGAGAAGTGATCGAGAACGTAGGTATGATAAGGAAGAGTATAGTGGCGAAAGAGATCGAGATAGAAATCATGAAAGAGTTTCACATCGAGATTGGAGTCGAAATTCTGAAAGAAACTCAGATCGTGGTGATCAACGTCGTGAAAGAAATCGAGATAGAAGGCAAGATTGGGAAAGGCCTGTAGATCGTGATCGTCAACGTGAGGAGGATCGAATTGACGGATGGGCTTACTCTAGGGATGAAGAACAGTTTGAAGAGGTTGGTTCTCAGCAACCTGAGTACTATGACTTGGACCAAGAAGAACACGAACGAGATCAACGTGAATCACGCCGTCTAGATTATTCTGAGCGAGATAATCGTAGAGGTAATGGCAGATTGAAACCAATAAATGGCACGAAATCTTATCCTTCTACCTCCCGAACCGAATTCACACGACAAAGTAAAGGAAACTATCACAGACCCATGAATTCAAATGATCAAAAGCCAAACAGCCGCCAGAAATACCAACACTTTAGGCCTTCCACCTACGACAACAAGAGAACTCATACTGGTCACCGTAATGGTGGATCACGTAGCCGCTCTCCACCACGAAGACAACCAACATCCCGTGATTTGGATGCGCATGATCTTGAGGGTGCTAGGAGGAAAAAGAGGAGGTTAGACTCGTCTAGGTAAGCTAAGCATTGCTTTTTCACTTGCTCAACTTCAAAATGAAACAAGACCTCTATCGCGCCCTGCAGACCATTACGTGCTGTACTTTCATCCATATTATCAACATACGTTTCTCATCAGATTGTCGTATCATTGTCATGTTCAACATGAAGGAGTCTTCTGCAATCTGTGCTCTCTTGTATGGCTTGTGCAGTCATGTTCTTGCTCAGCATGAAGCACGAAGCTTCCATTTAGAGCCTTCCTCTGCACCTGCTGGACGCTCACATTCACCACATTGCATTCAATCAGTCCCCCGTTGACCTCGATGTTTTGATGCCGCGCACAGGGAACAACACGGTACTCGAACAAGGACAACTAATTATGTACGCGAAACCAGCCGTAGCCGTTCACGGACGAGGTCAATATCTCGTACAGGAACTCCCGCCTCCCCCCGTCCTCGATCTCGGTCTCATTCTCGCTCACAATATTCCTTGTCACCTGCAAGACCGCGCTCACCTTCTCCTCTGCCTCCTCAACCGCCTCGTCCTCCCCGTAGGACCCGCCGATCTGTGTCACGCGAACCCCCTTTTTCAGGGAAATCGCCGACCTCAGACCACTCACGATCATCTTACATGCAACCCCCACTTCCACCCCGTAAACCCTCTCGACTTGCGACCCCGACACTCCATTCTCCCTCTTCAAGGTCCTCGATCGATGGCCGGCCATGTAAAGTTCCAGCGCGCTCTAACAGACGTGATCCAAGCCTTTCTGGATCAACCCGTTCAAGGAATTGGGATGATGTCGATGGTCGGGTAGCAAGGGGACGATCAAACAGCCCTTCAAGCGATCGTGATCAGGTCCGCGGCCGACGTCCCGAGTCTCGCGATTCACTCGGTACCCCTAGCAGTCGACATTCCAGGTCATCATCTACCTCCAGGCCGCATCGGCGCCATTCATCCACCTCTCGTGAACGAATTTCTAGCTCGGCTTCTCCTTTTCGCTTAAAGATCTCGCCACGTGGTTCTTTGGAAGCCGAACTTGGCCCACCTCCTAAGCCTCCTAAGCCTCCTATTGGTCCTCGATTTGCTCAAAATGACATTAGTCTCCGACGTGGGCATATCAATAATGGAAAGAAACTGGTAGCTATCACTGATCGACAATTCAAAAGTTTGGAAAGTTCTGACGTTAATTCTCGTCAGGCTTACAATAACAATCGACACTGGGATGACCAGATGCAAAATGTTCCAAAGGGACCTAGAGCTGGTCCAGCTTGGTCTAGCAACGGAGCACGCCATCATACATCCCGGACACCTCGCGCATCTGCACCTTCCGATCCTATTAACGAGCAGTCTCAAGCATCGATTCGCATCCCACCCAGACCTACAACTCCTCAGCCTCCGCCCCCACCCCCGCCGCCATTACCACCACCTCAACCTTTAACATCGACCGCCAGTGGGAAACGACCAGCATCGCCGCGTCGCATCAAATCAATGGTCAATCCCTTACTCAGACCGCCTGGAATGCCTCCCGTTGCTCCAGTTGCTCAAACAAGTGCAGGGGTCCGGCGCTTTTTTCCTGGTGATGATGACGAGGACGACGATCTGAACGGTGCAGCCATTGAAGCTCCTAGCAAGTTGTGGCATCCGGTCGACAAGGAGAAGCAGGTCATGAAGACTGGTGTAACAAGTCCTCGGCCAGTATCGCCACCGCCATTGCCACCAACACCTCCAGCTGCTCATCTAAGCCCGGCCCGCTTTGTGAGCCCTGAACCACCAACCCGTCGCGATGGCAAACGACTTTCAAAGAGTCCTGCAATACCCACAGAACCTCGCGCCCACTCATCTTATCAGGCCCAAGACCCACGACTGCAATTTTCTGACAGGAGTCGACATCGCTATGATTATACTTCGGCTCACCGAGAGAGATTGTCGCGTTGGTCGTCACATAGGAATATCAGTCACCCCTTGGCTCACGAACAGGAATCATCATCGCCCCGATTCACCAATGGACCCACTTCAGATCCTAGACAATCTCGTTCAGGATCTGAATGGGATCCACCACCCCCACCACCCTCGCTGCCTGTGACATCGATTTCGGACAGCACATCTCTTGAGCAACGTAAACGACTGATATCCTCACCCTCAAGGGATGAAACAAGGCCTCATAACTCATCTTGTTTAACCTCCCCATCGGCCTATGCAGCTTCGGGATCTCAAGTCTTTGGTAATCCATCACATCAACAAGAAACATCTGCCGAACAAGCTTTCGATCAAACCTTACAGCGCGTTCCTTTTCCTCCTCATTCATCTGCACCGTATCCACAAAATGGATTCTCTTCATGGCCAACACCACAAGTACCGACTCCATCCCGACCGGTGACAAAAGATGTATATGAAAGAATTGTACAAGTAGGAGAAGGGACATATGGAAAAGTTTACAAAGCAAGAAATGTAGAAAATGGAAGATTAGTCGCGATGAAACGAATTAGAATGGAAGCGGAAAAGGATGGATTTCCAATCACAGCGGTTCGAGAGATTAAATTATTACAAGGATTAAGACACCCGAATATAGTGAATTTAGTCGAAATGGTCGTTAGTAAAGGACATGTTTATATTGTATTTGAATATATGGATCATGATCTAAGTGGATTATTACATCATCCAAATATCCATTTTTCAGAATCGAATATCAAATCATTGATGTGGCAATTATTATCTGGCTTAAGATATATGCATGAAGCAGGAGTGTTACATCGAGATTTGAAAGGTAGTAATATTTTGCTCAATCGATTGGGTGAATTGAAAATTGCGGATTTCGGATTGGCTAGAAGGTATGAAAGAGGTAAAGAACCTGGTCAAGAAGGTAGAGGTAGAGGTAGAGATTATACTAATCGAGTGATCACTCTTTGGTATAAACCACCTGAATTGCTTTTTGGGGCTACTGTTTATGGTGAAGAAGTTGACATGTGGAGTGCTGGGTAAGAAATGAAACTCTTCTGATTTCATGAATTTTACTTCATGAGTGATGTGATAAGGAAATCAGTGACTGATGAGAATTCTTCATTTTGTGCTCTCTGATTGTGATGAAAAAAGTGCAATCTTTATAGAACTTTTTACTCGTAGACCAATCTTTCAAGCAAATGATGAGATCGATCAATTACAAGCAACCTTCAAATTAATGGGAACTCCATCCAAATTGAATTGGCCAGAAGTGATCGATTTACCTTGGTATGAATTAGTAAAACCTAAAATCGAATGTGAATCAAGATTGAGAAAAACGTTTTTTGAAAGTCATGAAGAAGAAGGAGGAGGAAAAAAAGAAAAGGTGATTAAGAGTGAAGGTGGAATGGTTTTGGCTGAAGCTTTATTAGAGATGAATCCGATCAGAAGACCTTCGGCTAAAGATGCTATGAACTTTGAGTATTTTTTGAATGAAGAACCTGAGATGGAATTGCCTACAAAATTGTACGTGGTTTTATGTCTATCTTTTGAAATCTATTATTGGAATGTTTTTTTTGAGAGAAGATGTATTTCTTGGTTGTTTTGGGGCGGATGGTCTCGATTTTTAGATTGTCAAGTTTGAAAGGTGAATGGCATGAATTAGAAAGTAAACGTGCAAGAAAACAACGTAGGGAAGGATAAGTTGAGAATTTATCTTTCTCTTTTTAGGGTATCCTCTTTACCTTCTTCTGATTTGTGTAATAGATTGATTAGATCATTAATGAGGTCCCCAAAGAATCAAAGGATGATCGATCATTCCACTTGATGAGATCAGATATCGACTAGGTTATGAACATTTTGTTTTAAAAAAAGAATTTGTGTTTTTGATATATAATTGGTAGATAATAATAAAATATTGTGATTACAGAACTTATTAGAAAAACACTTTATAAGCAATTCTCAACACTTAACAATCAACAACAACAACAACCAAACACTCATTTCTGTATTTTTTTATTTCGTTTATTCATATTTGAAATAAAGTGTATAGAGAAAAGAGATTTATAAAAGTATACCAATTTGTTGATAGGACAAATACCATCATGACCAACGAATAATCCAAAAGGAGGTGATATGATAGGATGGTGTAAGGATCATAACTTCACTCTATACCAAAGAAAACCACGGATAAGTACATGAATTTACACAGAACTTCTTAAAAGAGTAGCTTTGAACCGATCTCTTGAATTAAATTTGTTCAGTCTTGTTAAAGAAGCTTTGTATCTCATTATTCTGTTTTATGAAAAGAAAATTAAGTATAATCAAAGTATCACAATTTAAGTGAAAGATTGGAACGCTTCTGATACAGAGTTGAAAGGTAGAAAATTGAAGCTTACAATCCATTTTACATCCTCAAGATTGATCCCTGGTCCTACTCTCATCAATCAATGATAGGTTTAAGGATCAAAACACATTCCAGTAGATAACACGCGAGTTATCAGCAAACATATCTGAAATCAATCAAACTGGCGTAATACTCAACCGCCGGCAAAGTGTCCCCATATGCTAGGTATCACTTTGATCTCACAGTCTAAGATGTGAGAAGCTTCATGGTGATTATCCTCCGGGCTATCAAAATCAAAAACCAAGAAATATGAGTAAAATACCTCTGGTGCTAATGTTAGGTGACGTCTTACGGGAAATATAGATCAGTTTGACTTGGTAAGATAAGAGTCTTTGCTTTGATTGACTTCAAAGATTTCTCAAAATCTCCTGAAAAGGCTGGTGAAGCGGAGATATCCCCATTGATCTGTAATTTTGTATTAAACCAAGTTCATTAGGGCTCACCAAATAATGAACAAATAAAGAAAAGTAATTATGGAAGATCTCTCACCCATGTAAAGAGCATTGACAAAAGATTATTGGCATCTTTTTTGAGAAAAAGATCTTCCCAAAAACCTGAAGTGAATCACAAAGATGTTATAGATCAAAACGAAGACTGAAGTTTCATAGAGCCTGAGGTAATTCTTTGACAGGTGACCATAATTAAATCTGATGATGAGATGACTTACCGATCAAGAAAGATTCAAGAGTTGGGAATCCCATTTTGATATATAACCTTTCACGATAAAAGCTTTGAGAGAAACCCCAAGCTGAATATATTCTAGCAAAAGCTCTTAAACCTTCTTGAGGAGGGAGATCATACCAACCTCGGTTAAAGACAGGATCCAGTTGAAGTGTACTTTCTAAAGATCGTAGGAAAGTAATGTTGTGCTCTGCTGTCTTTGCGGAGCCACAGAACGGGATACACCTTCGAATATCCATACATGAGATCAGCTGTGTTTTGGTGCATTTCTTCAGTTCTCATGATCTTACTTACCTCTCTACCATCTCTGGATAAGAGACCGCCCACTGATAAGATTGCCCGGCACCCATTGACCAACCGATGACAGTATGGAGTTTTTGTATTTGCAAATGATTGCACAGTTGGTGCTGAGCTCTAACTTGATCATGAAATGTGATACGAGGAAACCTTGGTCCATTCCACGGTTCAGGCTAGTGGTAAAAAATATCCGAGATCAAAGAATTGATTCTAGTCAAGATTAATCATAGGTGATCCGAACGAAAATGTAGCGTTTGAAGGACATCATATTAAGGATAACTGACCGTGTTACTGGGAGAACTACTTTGACCGTTCCCTAACATGGCAACGACGACGATGTAGAAGCGTTCCGGATCCAAAGCCATCCCTAGAACGAACCACAAATCAGTGATTAACAATTGGGATATAAATAACTGATGTATATCATAACTTACCTTTTCCTATGAGCCATTCATTATCCTCGATTAACCCAGAAAACCAGCTAAAACTCTTCAACTCTCCAATCAGTCTTCAAATCAAACCCTTGAGATATTTTATCAGCAATTAGCTAGTTTTGATACATACGTTGGGTATAATATCACAGGTTTTTCCTCCAAACTTTTCACCTCATCACTTTGACTATTTAGCCCAAATATCTTGTAAGCTAACCATCCTTTTGGTATGATTCCACCATTCTGAAGGTTAATTAAATTGACCAGATCACAAAGATAATTTAGCTCAAGCGAGTTAAAATGATAAATAAATAGCTGAAAAGCTATCAGCATTTTAAAGAAATGAGTACACACTTGTGTCTCAAAAGGTTCCTCAAGCATGAACTTGCGTATCATCGTATCAAATTTGTCAACCTTCATCATCAGGCCAGTTTTCGGTAAACCTTAACTTGGTACGAAGTTTTGTCTCGTTCAATAAGTAGACATTCGGTTTGCACTGGGAACTAGTGGCGAAGGAGATGATTCAAGGGGTGGCAAGAGATCCGATGGCCGGATGACAGATGTATTGTACAATTCATATGTATGTCTTTTGTAAGACATCATGGTTTGAACTATGAATATATGAGACCTTTGCGCAACCAACACTTGTTTTGCAGTTTCCCCTCTTATATCATGCTTCCTGACCATGTTCATCACCGATTCATGTACAACATACATACTTGCACACTTCTTCCTGGTAATTGAAACAGTCCGAAATTCTGCTATACTATTCACGTACTCGTAGCCAAATCTGTGTAGTCAGTCCCGTTCGCAAGTCTAATTGAACCAAAGCTCTGCTAAGAGCCTATAATTATTCTTTCAGAAGTTTGCCATTGCGCTGCTTATGATATCGTCTTTGTGAAATGGTAAGGGTGATGACGAAGTATCGATCGTGTGAGTTTTATCTTGGTGCATTTCTCCTCGTTCAATCTCCGTACCGTTGTTCGGTCCATCGGTAGACTGCAATAATCTAGCTATGTACACAACGTTGTTCACAACTTGTTCAGGATAAGCGTGCTCAAGATCTTGAGTCGTAAGCGACTAGCAACAGCTCAAATGGCGAGAAGGGGTTGTCATCCAAGAGTAAGTTATCGAGGTCGGTTTATATCCAGCGGTTATGAGCTGGCTTATAGAGAGGCTATTCACGAACTCAACATGCAATCACCGGGGAAGTTTTTGAACAGACGATATTCGATTTTCCCATTCGTCTATTCAATCTCCATAGTATTTTCGACCTGGTGTTCGATATCAGTTTTTCCTCTACAATCTGCTATCAAGCTTCTCTTGTAATCGATAACGTCTCTCTACGAAAAAGACACCTTTGACATGCGTACAAAAATCAGTCAGAGTATGAATCCAACAAATTTTTCACTGGCAATCACTTGTCTACTGTGGCTATCGAAAGCCCCTGGATTTTCTTGTGTCTCCAGCGAGCTCTACTCGCGACAAGGTCAGCATCTTGAATCTATCTCTTTTCATTTTGAAGAAAAGGCAAGGGAGGTTGAGCTCAACGCAATGTGTCTGTTGAATTCCATAGTCCATATCAGTTCTGAGCTGGATGCAACGCAGCAACCACCCTTGAACTTGAGTGAGTCCCATGTATCACCATCCCGCAGGTTAGAAAAGCGAAAAAAAGGCAAAAAGACGAAGAAGAAAAAGGATCCTGTACCTCCTGTACCCAATACTAGGAACAATGTTGCGGTACCAGATGGCGCGGACAATAAAAACCCTCCCCAGAATGGTGATCCAAACGACCCACAAAACTCTCTGAATTTGAGTCCACAGGCCGTTCAAGCAGCAAGCAAAAACCCTGGCAAGGAAAAGCCGGAACAAGCTCCTTCATTGACCAGCCCGAACAACTTTGTTTGTCTCAATTCACTCCTGACGAAATCAAGTATTGAGACTCTAATCATCTTCACTTTGTGGTTGCTTTTGTACTAGATAAACTTTTGTATCTCAGGTGCCGGAAAGTTGGGTAACGCTGTAATCATGAATGGAGCACAAACAAAGAAGGCAAATACATGCAATGGAATTCCCATGGGGATGGTGAGTCTACCTCCTTCTCATGACTAGAAGCCCATCATCAGGATTGAACTTGATGATCGAATTGTACTTGTCAAATTCTATCATACAGATTCCAGCTCCAGATAAAACACCCAGTCTCAGGTTCTTCAGTCCCAAAAACATGGACACTGTACCAGCTAAGAAGACTTTCAACATACTTATAGGCGTCAAGAACCTAGACGCCGGTCATTTCACAGCTCCCCTAGAAACGTTTGTCATTCTCAGCGCAGTTTGCGTCAAAATCTGGTTTTCAGGAAGTTTTGAAAATCGAAAGGAAGAATATTGATGAGATAAAATCCGTTTCCAATCTGCCAGTTACTATTCCGCTCCGACACAGCTCAATGGCGCAGCCATTGTGATCGGGCATACCCACGTTGTAGCTCAGCGTATAGACAGCTTGACCTCGACTAGCATCCTGGACCCTCTGAAATTTGCATTTTTCAAAGGTTGGTTTAGAACTTCATACCAATCGAGAGTGAAAATGTAAGGTTAATCCATCCCAAAAAAACATTTGACATTTTAGGAATAGATACTGGGGTAGATAAAGACGGAAAATTAAAAGCTGAAGTGAAGGCAAGTGATATTACACATCCACATGAGGTAATCTTATAAAACCCGGTCTGATGATTAAATCTTTCCTTCAGGATGGATTGGAAAAGGGTGTCTATCGGTAAGTTGATATCAAAGAAATATGAAGCATCTTAACGAAAATAATCTTCTACTTGATACTGACCACATTTTTCCAAACAGACTTTCTACCATGACCGCCGGTTCAAATCATCAACCAATTGGACTGGCCCTAGCGCAACACGATTCAATAGATGACAGTAAGTCTTGATTTGTTTTCCAAAATTCTTCGTCAGATCACTCATGTCATAATTGTTTTGGAAAACCTACCTCAAGTGATATACATAACTGTGAATTGATGGAACCGGATTCCCAAAAAAACAGTAACAGTAAAAGAGCCTTGTGGCAAATAATACCATTCCTTAATATAATTTCTTTTCTTTCTCACATCACCTTCAATGTCATAATCACAGAAAGGATAAACATTGCAACCAATTAATCTCTTTTTTCATTTGCCTTACTTACAATCTATGTATTGCTAGGCTCTCACCAGTACCAGAATGTCTCACAGCTGTAGAATATTTATATTGGGTCTTTTTGAAAACCTTCACCTAGAGTTGATCTCAAATATTAAAAACTACGTACATGACGAGCTCCATCTCCATCTTAGCATATAACACTCCTGAGATCAACACCCACTTTTTGATAAGGGAATTGAAATTGAAAGCAGTCCGCTTTGAACTTCGCATGACTTGTTCATAGTGGCATGGTGTCCAAGGGCCTGGATGATTGACTCAGAGGACATAAAATGATGGCCTGATGACACCATCCCGATTTCTTTAACAATCACTCATCTCGATCATTTCTAATTTTTGGTCGCGTCATTCGAGTTTCATCAAAAAATACCATATGGAAATGTTCACAAGAGTTTAAGACTCTTTGATGTACAATTTTCACATGTTGATTCAGGCCAACAAACTGCGCTAGTTGTTGAAGATTACAATTATTGTGTAAGCTTTGTTTCAAGTGGAAACACGCATAAAAGCACATCAAGATCAAGATTAAAGGAAAAAACAATCAAACGCTCAGAAGAATATACAACACAAAAGAAAGAATAGTATAAATCGTTAATCCTCATCATCTGATATTTCAGATTCAGAATCACTCCAATAACTCTCACCCGCTCTTTCAACCTCTTTCTTATATTCCCTCAATCCATTTAAATGGAGCTCCAAAGCTTCAGTCACAGCCCTACCGAAGCGAACCACATCTGTTGCGCTAGGAACATCGAAACGTTCGAGAGGATCAAAGAACTTAACCTCAGAATTGGGCTTTTCCACATCTAGGCTCTCATTGCCCATCAGAACACTTCCCATCAGAGATTCAAATCCTTTCCCTGCATCCAAAATTACTCGTGATGTCTCAGGACGGGAATTTGTAGTAGCGGGTAAGCTTTCAGACCGCGTTATTGCCGGGCGTAAAGCCATTTGTTTACTCAACCTCATCGCATCGAGGAAAGGAAAATGTTCGGAGAGAAATTGATCTTGTCGGGTCTGTGTACCAGATAATATCCCATTGGAACCAGGTGTTGTGAGAGGTGTCTCTGATTGAGCTGTGAAGGAATCAAAGTATGCCGATTTGATCGCGGACGAAGTATCATGAGTCAAATTCCATTTGGGGTTGCTCGCCTTCGCGGCACAATCCTCACTCGTTGTCCCTTGGATTTGATCCCAAAACTAGGATGATATACTTGAAGATCAGACTCAAAAGTATTTATAAGCCCCCTGATCCAAGAAAAACTTACCATGTTGCACGAGGCAGGTCGTATGACCATCTTACGTCTACTCTTGCGATCAGAAAATCCAGAAAGAAGTGAAGCGGTAGATAAAGGCAGATGAAGCTCATTACTTGGGCCCTCGAGAATTGATTCTTCAGGATCATGTTGAAGTATTGATTTATGCTTTTCAGCAAACATGATTGCACAACCCGTGTCACATAAATTGAGCTCTCCTCCACCGTTAACATTTGAGCTTGAACTTGTGATCTCGAGTACAGTAGGCTGAAGTCATTTAAAATAAAGGAAAAGTCGGAAACCAATCAGCGGTCACGATGTTACCCTCTGAGTGGCATCGGGAAGGAAGAGATAAAAAAACTCACGACTGGAAAGACACACGGGGGAGTCGGACAAGAAGCGATAGGCGAAGTTTGAATGTTTTGAATGTTTTCTTTGTTAGTGTATTGAAGAGTCATTGATCCAGGAGCAGAACGATTAGAAGAAATTTCTTGTGAATATATTAAATAAGACAATAACAAAAGGAAGCAGTTGAAGTGATTATAAACAATTTGGTTTGCTAGATAAACGAAATCAAAGAGAGAAACCTATCGAAATGAATGGTCTTGGTATTTTTGAAGACTCGAAAGAAGTGTAAAAAATGAACAAGTCGAAAGAAAGATCTGATGCAAAGGTCATTAGCCTTTATAGTCGAAGAAATTCATCTCTCTTCATCTTGTTAGCTTGCTTGACCCAATGAGTTGCAGTTTTCTGGACAGACGGTTCGCGGGGATATGAGACACAATGAACAGGTTGTGACAGTACAGCAAAACTAGGACATCGAAGGGCTTGTTGTCCTTTTTTGTCTGTTATTCAGCTCTCTGGAGATGACACAATCATGTTGGTCGGGACTCGAGAGGACCAATGTACCTGAACGAGGTGTTGCCCTGTATACCTGAGACCTGCTCACCACCTTTGAGGAACGGGACGGAGAGCTCGCTCCCGCTGCTTTCATATACAAACATCGCGGTGTTTAAAGGAGAAAACTTGTTGACAGAGCTAAGCCGACTAGTCTGGGACCTGGGTTATCACAGACTTTGTGTACAGTAGTCGTGAATTGGTGATTACCTTCTGTTGATTGAATTTCATCATGCTCTTTTTATCAGGAAACTGCAGGAGAGAGGAACAGTTGACGAAGTACCTAGCAGATCCAATCTTGTCAGCATGTCTGAAGATTATGAAGCGAACCAATGTGTAAAGATGCGACTCGGGAATTGTCCAGTATCTCGTTGGGCGTGTCTTGGGCATGCCAGAGTCGTCGGGCTCACAAGGCGCACACCGTACATCAGGGGATGCATGACCTGGTAGCCTGGGAGTCGCGGAAAGCTAAACTCAAGGAATTCAAGACGGGACCCTATTCAAAACGCATCAAAGAGAAACAGAAGTCAGAACCAAAAAGCAACATCTCAAAAAATCGATGGTTAGAGCACATTTTGAAGAAAGGCACATGTGCTGCTCCTGAAGATACGTCGTCTCACGTCATTCAAGTTTATGGCCTAGAATATTGAAGCATCGTCTTCCGAAGTCGGCCAACATTTTGCTTCTGATATCCAACACGTTTCTAGAGGGTGATGTAACCCAGCGCAGGTAAAGTCTTGCTACTTTGAGTTTCTGCTTGTGGTGTGTTGCTTTCTTTCAAGCACCGATGAGGTTGCTCGACCTTGAGCGTAGACTGCGATACTGCAAGCTTCGCTATGTACCGTTGTACCCACGCTTGTTTGGAATGAGCGTGCTCGAGTGTGACATATTTTGTGGGATTTGCTAAGCAGAACAAAAAGCCAACGTGCCTCACGGCCTATTTTAGGATATCCCGACCCACTGCAGTGCATCGGTTGAAGATGCGCGAACCAAGTTGTAAGGGCTCTGGTATAAGATCTTGGAGAGCATCGCTCTTCCCAAGTCACGTGTATTAGATTTTAAGAGTAAGTAATAATACTTGAATAATTCGATAAAGAAAAGGTACACCTGTTCTATCATACAAGGATACTTTTACAATCATATTCTTTAACATTCTTTCCTAACGACCATATTCGCAGCCAGTGATATCTATCTTTCAAATTATCTTGTTGTGGCCATCCATCTTAATCCGTAGGATTATTGTAATCTAGCTATTCTTATCCAATACTACAGTATCTATAATAAATCATTACACAAGTCCCTGTTCAGAGGCGAGAAACCATCGAAGTCGGTTTCCGAGCCGGGGGTTGTGAGTTTGGTGACCGAGAGGCCAAGCGCGATGCCATGGAAGCCGGCGTCCGCGGACGGACCAGTCTGAGTGAGGGATCTCCTGGGAGTCATTAATCCCACTCTGCGGTTTGTTTTGTAGATGACCTTTGACCTACTGATATATAATCATCTTCTTTCTGAGCTCAGCAGCGGCTATCAAGATTCTGTAACAATCAATATAGATTTTCAAAGGATATCTACCGTGAACATACCTGAAAAGAGTAATTCAAACATGATTTCACCAAAATTGTCTCTAACGATCAAATGCCTACTGTGGCTGTCAATAACCTGTGGGTCTTTTTGCAATGCTGGGGAGCTCCAATCACGGCAAGGTCAGTTTGTTTGATGTATAACCTTTCATGTTGAAGAGAATTCAAAGAGGTGATGCTTAGCCCATCTTGGATCAAATAGACCATCTGATTATCAGATCCGAAGTGGGCGCCAGACAACTACCATCTTTTAGCTCGATAGAATCCGGCAGACCATCCCGCGTTTTAGAAAAGCGACTAACAGTCGTCCCCAAAACTAGGAGCGCTGTGGTCATCACGGAAAACGCTGGCAATACAACCACCCCTGCGCCTGGGAACACCGGTGCTGGCGATCCAAACGACCCACAAAACTCTCTGGATTTGAGTCCACGGGCCATTCAAGAAGCGAGCAAGCAGGATGGCAAGGAAAAGCCGGAACAAGTGCCTTCATTGACTAGCCCAAACAACTTCGTCTGCCTCGACTCACTCCTCTACAAGAACATGAAAAGTTGAGACGCTTATCAATCCAATTTTTTTACTAGATAAACTTTTGTATCTCGGGCGCCGGAAAGGTGGGTAACGCCGTGATCATGAATGGAGTACAAACAAAGAAGGCAAATACATGCAATGGGATACCCATGGGGATGGTCAGTCTACCTCCTCTCGTGACTAGAAACCTATGACCCGAATTTATCTTGACGAGTGTCTGTCTCGACCTGACTTTGGTTGGGTTTAACTCTGTCGAATTCTATCAACCAGATTCCAGCTCCAGATAAAACACCCAGCCTCAGGTTCTTCAGTCCCAAAAACATGGACACTGTACCAGCCAAGAAAACATTCACCGTATCTATAACCGTCAAGAATCTGGAAGCCGGTCATTTCACAGCCCCTCTAGAAACGTTTGTCATTTTGAGAAAAATTTGGCTTATTTTTTGGAAAGATTTGAATATCGGAAGGGAGGATATTGATGAGATACAATCCGTTTCCGATATTCCAGTTACTTCAACGCCCCTATATTTCTTAATGATGCAGGTCTCGTGGTCGGACATGTCCACGTTGTAGCTCAGCAGGTAGAGAGTCTGAGTGCGACCGCTATCTTAGAACCTCTGAAATTTGCATTTTTCAAAGGTTGGTTTGAAACTTCATACAATCAAAAATGAGAATAGAAAATGAATACATTCCCAATTTTTAACGCCTTAGGAATAGACACCGGAGCAGATAAAGATGGAAGAATACATGCTGAGGTGAAGGTAAGTAATGTTGCATATGCAGATGATGAAACCATATAAACACCACTCATGATTTGGGCTTTCTTTCAGGATGGATTGGAAAAAGGTGTATATAGGTAAGTTGTATGAAGCATCTGTCTTGTGGAAATTACCCTTTGACTTGTTACTGACCACGTTTTTCCAAACAGATTTTCTACCATTGCCGGCGGTGCAAATCACCAACCAATTGCACTGGCCATAGCACAACATGATTCAATAGATGACAGTAAGCCTTTATTTGTTTTCAGAAATCATCAATCAGAGTACTCAATTCATACTCTCTTTTCAAAACCCACCTAAAGTAATTTACATAACCGTGGATTGATTCAAACTGGAGCCCCAAGCCATAGCAAAGGAGCTTCATCTCTGATGCTTGTAAAATAAAGGATTCTTTCTGATGTATACTTGTGATATGATTCTCATGAAAGACAAGATAAAACAATTTCCATCATCAGTCCCCTTCTGGACTTAATATGTATCATGTTTTTATCCTATAATGGACCACTTTTTCAACTAACTCCCTTACTAAAATGTCTTCAAAGTTCACACTTTGCAGTACATGTAAATATCCAAAGGGCAGGTAGAATTTTGCGAACTACGATTTACGATCATTAATGTTCGCAATTTGTATTGTTCGCAAAACTCCATTTTTTGTCTGTATGTTATATTTTTACATACGATTTTTTTTTTCATGTCCGCGAAAAATACAGTTGTAAAAATTTGGTCGCAAATATGTATACCTGTACATTTAATTTTGAAAATTACATGCAAATAATTACGACAACTCTTCCTCGCAAACATTCTTCCTCGCAAAAGTAGAAGCAGTCGCAACTTTCTTCACTTTTGCGGTTCATTCCACGCAGACAACGCGAACCGACGCAATTTATTCGGTCGCAAATATCAATTATTTCCGGAAAAAATTTAAATTTCCGATGATTTATTTCCAATCCCAAACGCATTGGGATTGATGACGGCCTTTCGGGTGGTTTCCATCGATTTGATTCCAATCCCAAACGCATTGGGATTGACGGTTCTTCGGGCGGTATCTATTGATCGTAAAGAAAGGAGACTCCAGCTCCAAACTTGCCAATTCTATTCCAATCAAAAAAAAGATTGATGAAAGAAAAGGTTTCGATTCCAAAAGAATCGAAGCTTGGATTTTTTTCCAATCCACACAACAAGGATTGAAGCGAGAGTCTTGGATAATTTCCCACCGTACTCAGACCTTTTGGTCACTTGTTGTTTCAAACATCAAGCTCAAGAGCTCTAAGAGAAGGAGAACATTGCCTATTAACAGCAAAAATCTTGAATCTTCTCGAGCAATCATCTTATTTCTTTTAATCTTAAATAATATTATTTCTTCTAATATTATTATTTCTTTTGTTTTGTAACACCTAGATCCATCATCTAATAGATCCATCATCTCAGTCGTTTAAATTTCATCAGCCATTTCCTTTTTTTTCATTCAATTTTTTTCAAGCGCATTATACCAAAGGAAAATGAGCAGCTGTGAGTCATACGACCACTCATACAGTCCAGACACATATGACGACGCGGATCAATTTGAAGAAGGACCACTTGAAGAGATTGATGAAAAACTAGACCATCAATTCGAGCCAATCAAATCTCAGTCTCAGTCTTCCTCTACCGTGGCCTCTTCGAAAGCTAAGTCCTCCTCCACTTTGGCCTCTTCCAAAGCCAAGAAGGAGCGCAAAGGAGGGAAGAAAACCTTTGGCCTACCCCTAGACCGCCCATCTTTTACCACCTTCATTGATGAAGAAGCCCAAGCCGACAATGAAGGTTATCCCCTTCTTCCCAACGGCAATACCGTCTATGTATGGCAAGAAGGCCAGAAGAAGCCAACCAACTGGGGCACATTTGGCTTTGCTTATACGTCTTCTGGTGGCGGAGTCAAAGACGGGTGTGATTGGCGTACCGTTAGGTACTCATGCTTGGGGGTCATAGTATGCAATACTCTTCAATGCGACTACCTTGGCTCACCACATACTTCAGCCTCTAGGAGAACTGAATGGGCGAGCAAGTGTGTTTACAAATTTCGTCGTTTTTTTTTCTAGTTCATTCTAACATCTTTCTTTTTTTAAATCTTTTTTCCCTTGTCTTTAATCTTTTTTTCCAATGCTCAGACCTCAGAAATGCCCAGCCGCACGTTGTTGTGGGTACCTTAGTCACCTCGAATGTCACCACACCATATGCCGATTGGACGAGCATGTACCCAGTGGTTGGGGGATTATACGCCATTCCGGCATCCACCAACATCGCTGGCCTCGGCGTTCAAAACCAGACAAGCTGTCTATTGAAACTTTCAGCCAAAAGGTGGTGGCCAATCCCAATGTTGGGCCATTACGACACAAAGTGGGTGTGACCTTGTCAGCTTCCAATTTGACATATCTTTAACTGATGAAAGCCATTCATTCCAAAGGTTGGACGAGCTCCAGCTGGCACAAAGGATATTGTCACTGTGGCATCCATCCATCCTGCATTTGGTAACATACATCGCACTGGTTACTATTGACGTGAGATCCTTGTTAAAGCCGGTGTGATACCTGAAAAGAAGATACCAGGAGCCGGTGATGGTTTCATTTTAGACATGGAGCAATGGGGCGAGTAAGTCAATCTTCAATTTAATTTTACTTGTGTGGTTTCTTCAATTTCGAATGTTTTCTTTAATTCTTTTTTTTTATATTCCTTCAATCCTTTTCTTACCCTTTCAAGACGTGGTTTGAGGGTCATATCCGTATCCATGAAGCGTCACAACATGCACATGACGTTTCAGACAAAATGGATGGCAGAGCAAGTGGTAGCACGCGACGAACAAGGGAAGATCTACGCTGGTGGTCTCCTTTCTGATGTAACTTACAAATTCTTTGCCAACGGTTACCTCCTGTCAACATCAATGTACCACGAAGATCTCCGTCGATGGATTCCAATTCAACTGACGTGGTTGCGCGGTCTCAGCGAGGACCATTATGCCGCCCACTTCCGTGCTCTCATGAAGCAACTTCGTCACTTGCCTTTGGACGACCGTGATACGCTTGTCCGCCAGGTCGTTGACTTCTCAATGGCGCAGAAGAATGGATTCATACTGGCCTACATGAAGCTGTTCGACGAAGGGGATTGTGCAGTGGCCCTTTCGAAACTTTCAGGATGCCATGAGCATTTTCGAAATCAGGTGACCAGGGTTAAGAGGAACCGCAGCATTATACCTGCAGGGAAGGAGGTATATCTTCTTTTTCCGTCTGTCATTTATCTAAATATTCATCATTTTATCTAATCTAAATATTCATCATTTTACTCCTCACAATACTCTGAATGAATAGCTCGATTTTGCAAAGCAAGCGGAAGGCCTTTTGAAATCTAACACTAGTTTGGAATTTGATGCCAAGATGAAGAAAATACGACACGATTTTCCAAATGCCAAAAGATGGATTGAGTGGTGGCAGGCAGCCGACGTCAAAGCCATGCTTTTTAGATCCAGACCCAAAAGATTCGATGATGACGGACTTTGTGATGACATTCCAGCCACAACCAACGCTCAGGAATCTTTACATAGAGTATACTACATCATCACGTATGAGTTTCATCTTTATTCTTATGTACCATTGTTGAGTACTGATTGTTTTTGATTTATTTGTTTCTTTTTTCATTTCTTTGTTTCTTTTTTCATCTCTTTTGATTTCACTTTTGATTTCACTTTCTTCTATTCTTTTCTAAATCTCTCTCCAGCGAAGGAAACTGCACCGTCCAAATAGGACTGGTGCAACTATATGCTTTGGTCATGAGCCTCGAAAGGGATCATGAAGACCGCCTGAAGGGCGTGTCTATAGAGTATGGTAGTGTGTCTAAAAACTATAAGAAAGTGGCTCAGACACTAGGCTGGTCACTCAAAACACGAACCCACCAACGCAGAGGCGACACGAATGATGGCAGGCCACCGGACACAACCGATGCTTTGCTCGGCAAAACCAAAAAAGCTGGCAGACCTAAAGGGTCTTTAAATGTTGACCGCAATCCGGTTACCACCTATCAAGGATTCTGCGCTTCTGCTGCTCAAGGACGGAAAAACCGGTGCTGGCTTAACTCCATGACGGAGTGCTTGTATGCATTGCATACTGCTTTTTGGTACAGCAAGTCCAAAGGCAAATCGGCACATATTTTTGCCAAACTAATGGTTTTTTTTTCATCACGGTCTACTTGGGATATGACACAAGCGGGCAAGATCAAGGGCATCTTGACGTGTGGCCAAAATTCTCTCCATCGCGCTATTCAGAAGCGGTTTCCTGGAAGCTTTATGCCAGACAAATATGCTTCTGCCGATCTTTATTTCGATGGAATCTTTGATCACGAAACTCGGCCTGGACAGCCGGTTTCTCCTCCTATGACAAAAATACTCTTCCAAGTCGACATCCGGCGCAAATTCCTCTGTTCACACGACTTCTCACACATCCACTATGAGGTTAATCACGTAAACACAATTGTTCTGTCCCATGAACATTTCAGGTGTCAATACTTCAGTAGTAATGACGGCTTTTCCTTTTTCAACTACTCTCAAACTCCAGAGCTCCTGAAGGCGTGGGCAACGCCAGAAGGAATCCGTCATCTCACCTCTCGATACTGTAGAACCTGCAAGAACAGCAACCAGGAAAGTGAACCTGCTCGGCTTTACGAAAGATCTCAACTATTGATGGTTCCACCACCCCCTCATTTGAGCATTCGCCTGGAAATTGGCTTCTATTTGGGATCAAACAAAGCAGAGGCTTTCAAAATGATGCAAGAATGCGACTTACCTTATGAACTCGAATTGAATGGTGTTAGGTACTGGATGCGTGCACGAGGTTTTTGGGGAAATGATCATTATTGGTGTAAGGTTATACGCACTGTTGGAGGAATCACAGGAGTTTGGCTCAACAACGACATGATAAATGCAGGCATTGCAACACTGGCCTCGACGAATTTGGATACCATTGGAGGACAGCAGCCTAACACCAGCTGGGCAATGTATTCACGCTCACCTACAGCTGATGAAGAAGTAATCTTGAAGACTGCAACAGCGAAAATTCAAAGAGCTTTCAGTAAAGGTAGTAATACCATTGCAGAGCAACCTTTTGCGCAAATCAAAGCTGTACATGAAGATGCTGAAGACAAAGAAGAAGTGGTTGAAGATGACAATGAAGACGAAGAAGTTGGTGGTGTAGAAACAGACAATGAAGACCTTCCTCAAGAATTGGAATTATTCCGGCAGTCAAACGATGAGGAATTTGATGATGATCTTCCAGATAATGCACAACTGCACAAGCTGTTAGACGATGAAGATAATACGGAGATGCTCAAGCTATTGGACAATGAGGACAATGATCTGGCTGAAGATAATGCAATGGTATTGGGTGAGCCATTCCCATTTAACACACCTGCCGTTCATGCATGCACTGACATTGATTGCATTTTTAGACACAAAGCTTCTTTCAGATGATGATATTCCGTTGGCAAACTGTACCGAACCATCAAAGACGAAAAAATCATCTTTGATCGCAACAGAGCAAAAACCCAAGCCCAAGCGAAAAAGAGGTGAGAAAACATCATCTTTGATTGCAGAAGAACATAAACCCAAGCGAAAAAGAGGTGAGAAAAAAACATCTGTGATTCCAGAAGAACATAAACCCAAGCAAAAAAGAGGTGAGCAGTCTTTGGCTTTGCGAAATTCAGCTTGTACTTGTATTTCATTTCAACTCATTTGAACTCATTTGATTTGATTCTTTTTAATGCATTTAGCAACTAGGGCTAAGAGAACAGATTCGGAAGTGAAAGCAAGCATCAAAAACCAGTGCATGAGCGAGGCGAAAGAAGAAGGTACAAAATTAGAAGAAGGTACGAAATTGCTTGTAATATTTACTATCATTTTAACTTTAACTTACTTATTGTCCTTGTTAATGGTAGCAACGCTGTTGGATAAGATTAATATCAACGCCAGTGAATCATTCAAAGAAGTGAGCAAAGAAGAAAAGGTTGGACCCGATGCTGTTACGAAGAAAGAAACAAAGAAAATGAAAGGCTGGAAAGGTTGGGCAATTGTGGAAGAAGAAGAGGAATGTGGTACTAATCTTGAGGATGAGAATTTGGTCAAGGATAGCAGCAGCCAAGACACAATGGGCAATAGGAAAAGGAGGAAGTCAAATCGGAACAAGGTTAAGATGGCGTAAGGATTTAATGTTTTCTTTTTTTGTGTTTTTCAAGTCTCTCGTTTGTCTGTTGGTTTTGTTTGTATCTTCACTCGCTGCTCTCTCTTTCTTGGTTGATCTTCCTACTAATTTATGTGTTCTCACACTCTCATGTTCTCACACTCTCAATTCATGTATCTCTTGAATTTGGGTAAGTCAAGTGGGATTGTTTTTGACCGTAAAGTTTGGTTCGTGAAATTCTATATTGCACGTGGCAAAGTCGACTTTTGCGATGTTTTTTTTGAGAGGATTTTACAACCTTTATACACCGGGAAAAATCGGTCGTAAAAGTAAATATTATGGCGAAAATGTTCACTTTTACGATCATTATATTTCACGTTGTACAAAGTCCTGAAAAGAATGATCGTAAAAATCATCTTTTGGCAATCTGGGACCTACTTTTACGGTCCACGTTTTGCAACCAATTTATTTGCGTACATCCAAAAATGATGTTTGATTGTGAAAATATATAAAGTATATATAAAAATGGATTTTTGCGAACAATACCATTTGCGGACATTAATGATCGTAAATCATGGTTCGTAAAATTCTTTCACCCCATATCCAAATCCTTTTGGCTATGAAGAATCTGGAAGTAGCTGGAATATGATCAGTATTCTGTTTCCATGTCATGAGAACTATTCAGAGCTGCAAAGTCAGTGCCAACTACATACATAAAAAAGGGGGCCATGGTACATGAATGTGAACAAGGTTGGTCAACTGGTATCTGAACCCAGTATTAAGACCTGATTTTAGCCTAACTCAAACATATTCCGCCTTCCCCTCTGAAGCCTGTCTATTTTTTGCCTATTGCCAGAGGTTGAGTACTTTGCTTACCGTATTCCAATATGTTGTTAACCAGTTACTAAACACTTTGAAGATAGCATTAAAGCATGGCCCATAAAGACTCAAAACCTTTAGAATTCAACTTTCAAAGGATTCAGGAGTGATAATAACTTTGAATTCACAACTCGCTTTATGAATTATTTGAGGACAATATGGCTTGTCTCTCATCTTTCCCAAAGAGAAAGCCTATCTTTTCATGTATGGTAAAGGTCTGTCCATTGGCTATTCAAATAGAACACATATTGTCAATCAGTCACAAAAGATATAAACGGAAATTCGTTGATGTGTGAATCTCAATCCCCCTCTTGCAACTCCAAAAGAGAACCCACAATTGTCCACCAGGCTTTGTTGGGAACAATCACAGGAACGTGTGTTTCTCAGCGGGCTATTTTGTAGCCTCCATAGTCATAAGGTTCATGTATATCATGGGTTTAAAGGGTGTCCAACGTATACCTATACTCTTACCCCATTTAAGGCTACGGAAAATTGCTTTTCCCAGAGGGAATGTATGAAAATGGAGTTTATGTCAACCAAAATCTTCGTTCATCAAAATCACCCATCGAGTTCACTATGCACTAACTGAGATTCAGATATGCCATCTTAGCTAAGCGCTTGATCAGATTTTTGACACATTCTCAAACCAGTCTTGTACAAGTGCAACTATGCATTGTGTAAATTATCATTAAATGTTGATTCGCTTTGAAGTCATTGTGAGGTATCTTTCAAAAGGGTAACAGTTTTGAGTAATCTTTCCTTTACTCCTCCAGATTTTCAAACTTGGAGCATCCACAATTCAGTCACTGATTTGATACACCAGCACGGGTCTCAAATCAAAGAATTGGAATGAACAAATGGGGGAAACCCATCTATTCAGGTTGATAGTTCAACAATTTCAACATTTCATCCACAGAAAAAAGTTATCAGACCACTTGAAACACACAAGCTGTTCCATCTTCACTACCCGAGATCAACCTTTTCTCATCACAACTAAGATCAATATGATGGATCATATCATGATGTCCAAGATGTCTTTGAACTTCATTCCCAGTCCTTAAATCCCAACTAATCAATGTCTTATCAATTGATCCAGTGGTCAATCGACCTGTTTCAAGATGTAGGACCATGGTCGTGATAGCTTCCTATAAATTAATGAGTCTTTTTTAGAAAATCTTATCAAAGGTATCTAATTATAAGAAAATCAACTTACTGGATGTTTCATTGATGCTCTCAGTCTATAGGTCACAGCATCATAGAGACAAATTCGACCATCCGTGCCAGTACTGATGATCAATGGAACGCCATCTCCATGTTTCTTAGGCTCGTACCAAGCTACTTCTATTGTTGCACTTGCATCATGGTGATTATCAAGGGCAGCGATGATCAAACCAGTTCGAATGTTTACGATTCGAACACCACCATTTGAGATTCCACCTAGAACACAAAGTGTGCTGGCTGGGTTGATAGCAAGTGAATTGATTCCGTAACTACCATCGGAAGTTCTGAATCGATGCTTTGTTTCCCTGAGACTGATTCTTTGAATTGCAGAACCGGTAGTAGGATCAAAGATTATCAAGCGAGATTCTTCAGACGCAACTGCTATTGTCTTGCCTTGGTGTGTATCACGAGGAATTCGTAAATGAAAATTCCGTAGATGAACGAGTCGAGTGAAGCCTGAATGGCTTACCATCAGGTGTGAATTGTCCGCACGTAGCCATGCTGTTGTGACCATTAAAGACTTGCATTGTCTCGCCCGAAGGTACTGAATAAAATCAAGCGTTAGAAAGGTTTGTTTGAATCCGACTCTTTATGGCTTCTTAGAATCACTTACTACTCCACATCGTACTCAATCCATCAGCGAAGCCAGCGAGGAGAACACTTCCCTTAGGATGCCAAGAAATCCACTAATCCTAGTCAAAGTAGATATCAATCAATCCAGCCCTAGTAGAGGATTTGGTTTAAAAAAGACAAAGTGAATCAAAATCCAGATCACTCACTGTTACTTCCTCGCTACCTTCCAAGTCAATCAAAAATGACCAACGATTAAAATTTACCAAATCAAGACTTTTCCAAATTTTAATATTTCCATCAACCGAAGCACTAGCCAGAAATTGACCATTTTCCGAAAACTTTAAAATAGAAACACTTTCTAAATGCCCATTTAAAGTTTCAATTAAATTTCCATTTTCTGAATCCCAAATATAACCTAAATCATCACCACCACCACTTGCAGTTATATTTGATAATTTTGGATGTGTTGCTATATGAAAGATTGGACTTGTATGGTTTATAAATCTACCAATAAAAGTTTCAGGAATTGATTCTGATTCGATTTCATTTCTTTCTATTTCTATTTCCTGTTGTTTTTGATTTATGTTTTCGTCGATTTCCATTTCTTCATCTGATTCATAATCCATTGATTTATTTTCATTTTGATTTAATTCAATGATTTCTGCTACATCTTCTTCTTGAATCATCACTATACCATCTCCTTCATGATTCTCATTCGATTCAGCATTGGGTAAATCGTTGTTCATCGTTTGCTTGGTATCGTTCTTTAGGGTTTTCACTTATCTTGATTTGTTTTAGTTATTAATCGGATTGAGTCACTCAAAATTTAACGCGACAGGTTGATTTTTTTCACAGAACCCGATAACACGTGATCCAATCCATACTTCGACTGCGGAGCGGCTACAATACCCGGGTATGTCAGGGTACCCGGTACAGTCACGGTTCACTAGCTTTGAGCAGAATCAGGTTGTTACAGCTTCAAGATGCAACTGGCAAAGTAGTGGTAGATACCAAGCTCTTGGTGATACAAACTTTGTTTTGTTTGATTGAAAATTTGCTTAAAAAGGAACTAAGTCAGACTATGTATGCCATCTGGTAGTACACGCCAGACTATGGTTCAGAAATCTCCAATTTTCAGCTCAAGAAGAATATTCCAAAGGATTTACTATTCACATCCACAGATTCAAACCTAAGAGTTTAAAAAGACTGGAGTAAATCAGTGACACTTATTTTGCACCAATGTGGGACTCACATAGCCGTATTCCTACTTTTGTGAGACATGAATATCTGTGTATGGAAAGCTTGAATGAGATTGTTGAAGCTTTGCTTGGTAAGAGCATCCACTATTGTCTCTGTAAACGGCCTCGGTACAGCAAATTTTACAGTACTGATGCCCAAAATCCCCAATTGTGTCAAAAACATGATTTGGTACCTACCGTTTTGGTAGAAATTTGGCAGAGGTCCAGCAAGTTTGCAGGACGTTTGCCGGATCGGTATCTGCAAATCTATTGAACTTTCACCGAGTCACACATTGATCACACCACCACTTCCAAAAGACATTTGATCCACATACACCCAAATTCCCACCCTGATCCTCACCAAAACCATTGCTCATTCTCTTCCATCTTGTACTTATCACTAATTGCTGGTTTCAGCTATCCTCTTGTTGAACTGATTGTTTACAAATCAATTGTTTTCAATTTGCTTGTTCTCATATCAATTGTTTCAATTCTTATTCTTTCAATTCTTTTTTTTTTCAAATCCATTGTTTTCAACTTGATTGATCTTCAAATTATTGTTTTTTAATTGGTTGTTTTGAAAATGATAGTTGTTCAACTGTTTGTTCTCAAACTTCAACCCATCTTGAGCAACGATAACAAGTCAGCTTGATGATTTGGGACTTGCAGTTTCTTTACAGAACGCTGTGGAACTTATAGCACCACAAGGGCTATACAGTGCTTGAAGGGGTATAATCTGTAAATAATAAATCTACAGAAGATGTCTGAGACTGCCCCTTCTGAGAATCTTCAACAACCTGTGCTTTGTTGTTAAAGTCTCCTGATAACAGAGAAAAATATCTTAAGCAACAATTACGCAACACTGCTATAGTGTTATTCCAAATTAAAGCAACACTGCTATAGTGTTGTTCCAATATAAAGCAACACTGCTATAGTGTTATTCCAGGAAGCTTGTAGCTTATAAGACCTAAAATAAATTCTCTTATTAATTAAAATAAGGGCAGTTTAAGTGAACTAAGACTGTATAGTAGATTTATAATGATAAAAATGACTACACTATATCATAGCTGAGAGAAAAGAAATACAAATGTGGGACAAAGTGAAGGCCTTTATATACATGTTTTTCAAAAGATAAAATTAAATCAAAACCTTTTCAACAACTCTTCTTTTCACTCTTATTACTCATCTCAATCCTTCCAACTCCCAACAAATCCCACCTGATTGGCTTATTTAATGTTGATCATCTTTATTACACATATACAACCTTAATTACTAGTGTATTCCAACTTGTAATGATCTTCCTGCTGTGTTGTTGCTGTGTACATGTGTTTTGTTTATATGTAATGATGATTAATGCTGTGGACTGCTGTGTGTAAAGATGTTCATTCATCTTCTCCTTCACTTTCACATTCTCTTCTTGTGTCATTTGCTGTGTGAATCAATTTTACATAGTGCAAATCATTGTAAATGATTGCTTTTTGCTGTGTTTTATCTAATTCCAACCTGTAAATCATGTTTTTTGATCATGTAATGTATGCTTTCTTGCATATTATGCTGTGTAATGTAAATTACTAATGTGAATAGCTATGTAATATGCTTATATTGTGTGTTCAAACCTTGATTCTTAGCTGTTTACCACCTTTAATGTAAGTTTACATATGTATATAATGTAAAAACCCCTGTAATTTGTGATTTTCAAATTTTCTCAAGATTTCACAGCTTTCAGATTTCACAGGTTTAACCTGTTTGCCGTCTCTTTCACCGGTTTTGGTTCTCATCTTCCCTCCACCTCCCTTCTCATCCTCTTCACTCGATCCAGTCATCAAGATCTCATTGGTTAATGATTTCTCTCAATTCAATGTAAGTTTTAGTTAATTTGTTCTTTTCCTTCTCTTGTTTTCTCTTGAATTTGTTTTCTTTTTGATTAAACAAAAAAAATAAACCAATAATATTTTTTTTAAGATCGTTTTAAATCTTTTGATCAATTTTTTTAGTTCGATTGTTTGTATTCGATGATCGGTTCTCAATTTTGGATTAGTAAGTTTTCTTTTAAATTTGTTTTGTTCCTTCTTTCTTTCTTCATTACCACCTTACTAATTCTCTTAAATTCATTCTCTTCTCTTTTAAATTCACTCTTTTGTTTTTTTAGATAACTCGATTGATTGGTCTTGTGACCCAATTGTTATATTTCAAACTCCGATCATCTCTTCATCATTTTTCATCTTGTTAAAGAAAGAACTTTATTTGTTTTAATTCTTTCATTCATTTCTTTGGTTTTATAAGCTTTGTAAGTTCTTTCTATTTTGTCTTCTTTTCATAAGCTCTTCACAGCTTTCAACTGATCTTCTCTTTCATATTTAACTTTGTTAGATCCTCTTTTATTTGTTTATTTCAAACCTATTGATCTTTGACTTCAATCGGCCGGCTTATTTGATTTCTTCCTTCCTCTTTTATAGATTTACGGTACTCAAAGTCAAAAGGTAGAATCTACCTTTTTGGAAGACCTAACTTTTTTTAAAAAAAAAACTTGGCCCTGACCGGAAAGGACAGAGGTAATTGGACACTGACACACGGCATGATTATAGGAAGTGCTGAGTGCATGAGTAGGCACGGGGTCCTCAAAGCCTAGAAATTTTTTAGTTTTTTTTCTCCACCAAAAAAATCTAGGTTAAAAAAAAGTCAGATTCTACCTTTTGACTTTGAGTACCGCTGTAGAACTCCTACGCAGTGAAGCGTAGGCTGAGCCGGAGAGGGGATGAAGTACAAACTAAGAGAAGAAAGTACAACAATGCAGTTACGCTGCCCTCAACCTAATAATATTCTCAAAAGTTCACAAAACAGAGGGAAACAATTCAAAACAAATCTTCCCGCTACACACACCCAAACACCTGTAGTAGCGTTGCTCTACTCTTTCTACTGATAAAATCAGTACCAACTTGGTCCGAAATGGCTCAAACAAGTCCAAAGACTGTACTGAGTGGTCACCAAAGTCCTTAAACACTAAAAAAGTGTCTAAGCAAGGGCTATAGAAAAAGTATAACACAACTAAACAAAGTATTTTGATAATGCTACACAGTCCGATCTTATTCGAAATCCACAAACTGGGAATTTTTGAATATAATAAAAAAATAAAATAAAAAAATATATAGAGGAGGTTGATTAAAAAAATAGAGGTTGAATGAACTTCTAAAGCTAATAAAAAAAAATAAACTACTAATTTTCTACTAAAAAAACTACCAAAAAATATTAAGAATTCAAACTAGAATGCAGAATTTAGTACTGCAAACTTTCACACACAGACCTTTCACAGGTCACAGATTACACACGCACAAAATCTCAAATTTGAGATTATTAAAAAAAATTCACTATCACCCTATTAAGGGTTTAACACTATTAAATAAATATAACACTCTTTTCAATACACTACAACACTAATATACTCGAACACAAGGCTCAGCACAAAAAACACCCACCAAAAACGGACCCTTCCTCAACAACTCCCACCTTCTTATACCCTTCCACTCGATCTCCACCACCAATTCACCTTTACTGCTCTCAAGACCACCTCATCCACTCTTTCAACCTAATAATTACACCCTTGGATTCCCACTCGATCCGATCTCTACTTCCTGAATTCGATCTCGATTTTCTAATTTTAATGTAAGTTTTTTCATTCTTCTTTCATTTGTTAATTTGACTATTCTTCTTTTGATTTAGATTCCATTTGTTTTTTCTTTTTGATTCATTTCATAAAATAATTGGTCATTTAATCATTCTTATTTTTAATTTGATCTCATTATTCTACTTGAACTTAGATCAATCTTAAAAGTTGCTAGATTCCGAATCGATCAATTTCTGAATTTCAATCTTGATCCTCTTTTTTTTTAATTCGTGTATTTTTAATTTTGATTGTATTTATAAAAATTTAAAATAATTTGTGTTTTTAAATGTGTTTAATAAGATAATTGTATTGAGTTGAATGTTTGATTATAATGAAAATATAGATTGATTTAAAAATGATTGATGCAATGAAACTAAAAAAAGAAGTGAAATAAATAAGATGAGATCAATGAGATATTGATTTCCACATCCTCCCCCAACTCGTAGCTGTCCCCAGATACTCCCAGCGAGCTCAATCAATTAACCTTTTTTGTTTAATTTATAATAATTTTATATCGATAAACTGTTCCGTTCATTGATTCCGAGGTCATTGAAAACATCCAACAAATTACACCAATCAAACCACAATGCGCCATATCAATCACCCAATCTCTTGCTTGAATTGTACCGCCATCGGAGTTGACTGTACTTGGGGAATTGTCGACTCCCAACTTCTAAGGGATTGCTATCAACGCGACCGATGCGATCAAAAGGAAATACACTGCGGTGAGTGCATTCATTGTATACATACAATCAATACTGTGTACTGATTAGTTCCGGTCTTGATCTTGAAATACGTGCTGATATGAATTGATCATCAACCAGAATGGACTGTTGCCACCCCTCCACCTGAGATCCCTACCAAACCCATCTCAAATTTGTATGTAAAACCTCCAGAAACTGAAACCGCTGCCAAACGTATCCTTCGCATCAAATCCTGGGTGTGTAAACCTGAAAAGCCCAGTGATCCTAAACTTCGAGCTTGCTGGATGGCCGAGGTCCAAATCTGGAATAACGGAGGAAATGCACCTCTACCACCTCAACATAACACCACTGCTCCACCTCAAGCCTCAACACCCCCTGAACCTACTCGTATCAAAACTCCCCCTGTTACTACTCAACCAGAATTCATACACACTCCTAAATTTACTCCTCCTCCATCTCCATCACCACCTGAACCATCAACCACCACCAATGATCCTCCATCCCCACCTGCTATCTCTGTAGATTTCAACTTTTCTCCTCCTAAACGCCCTAGAAACTTTATTCATAAAACCAATACTAAAAATAAAAATAAAAAACCCAAACTTCAAAAAAGCTTTCAAAATACTAAATTCTTCCCTAGAAGGCCCACTCCTATTATAATTCCTGATTCTCCTACCCAAGATAAACCCAAATTTTGTTCAACTGTAGAAGATCTAATTGAGACTCCTCCTCATTCCCCTGCTCCTAAGACCACTAATCAAGATGCAACTAATTCAATCAATACTGAAAATCCCTTTTCTGAAAATCATAACACTACTTCATCTTCCTCAAACTTGAATGATCAATCTCCAACTTCTGCTTGGCCGTCCATCACTCGTGAAGGAATTGATGCGTTTGTTGCTGAGTATGGACCTGGTTGTGAAAGTGTATGGTTTGCTAGAAAGATATCAGAAGCTGAAGAATTGATGCAAATTGGTGGTATTCCAAAAATGATTAGCCCCAAAGACCCAACTGTAGCTTTAACCGAAACTATATTTAATATGCTTTCTACTCATTGGAAGATTTTTACTTCATCTAATCCAGTTGAACTCAATGCTAGAAGTAATCTTGTTAAAGCCTTTAAAAATATTTTTGCACTTGACATAGTTTATAGAGCTCATCCTCGTCCTGAACTTCAACCTCCGCACTATGATGGCATAACTACTGGTTTTGCTCCCTTTTTTCCTATTCCTCCTACTGGTCATGAGAATTTTTATGATGAAATTGCTAAAGATAACTTAAATTCTTCTTCTGAAGGGAAAGGGAAAGAAAGTGCCCTATGAATAGATGTTAATTCCTATCTTGTTACTGTATTTTGTTGCTTCCATTATTAATATTTTTTTTTATTCTTTTTTATAAACTACTAATTTTCTGAAAAAAATCTTATATAATCTTGTATCTAAGAATTAATTTATATATAAAAAATATGAGTAATTTTTAATCATCTAATAGAGTTTTTTGTTTTGTTTTATAAATTGAAATTGTGAGTAGCCTCCCCCAACTTAAATAAAAAATCACCACTACTTCAAACTTTGAATTTGAGTATCTTCAATCTTCATCATAATTTAATAACTTTTGAACTAAACTTTAACCACACTTCCGTCAACTTCTTCTGTCATAATATTAAATTCCAACTTATTAAATTCCTTTGATAATGTTTCTTATTCCCGTAATTCAATCTAAACTAAACTTCTATATAATCCAAGTAACCTCTATTCTAGGCCTTGACATAATAATTCCTTCAAAACAATCTCGCAAGAAGCCATTCCTTCAAGTATTTATAAGTATGAGTTTAATTTTAAGTTTTTTATAAGTTTGCTTCTGTATGACTAAAGTTTGTCTTCTGCTTTAAATTAAAATTCCAATATTCAATAATGAGAACTAAATTTTCATTTGATGATGCATTTTCAATATATGTTGTTGATGTCTTTGTATTATGTAACTTCAAACCCCTCTTCATAAATTTTTTAATGATGCTTAAATTCTCCGCAAAATCCAAAATGCCTCAACACTCCAGCCACGTCCCCCTTGAAAAAGAAAAAAAGATTGAAAAAAAGTAGAAAAAGAAAAAAAAGAAAAAAAGTAAAAAAGATATTGTAAAATATGTGTGCTGTAGTAGTAACCATTTAATTTTTTGTATTGTAATTTTTTATTGCTGCTTTGCTTGTTGATGTTGATGATACAGCCTCTCCCCAAACCCCCTACTACAGACTTAATTTGATGTAATGTAATTTTGATTTGATGTAATTGATAATTCTGATGTGATGTAAAAAAATCTAATACTAATATTCTAATACCAGCCAGCTTTTCCACCATCCTCAACTTAACCTGAACCGTCCCCACGAAAAAAAGAAAAAAAGAAAAGAAAAAAAAAGAAACATATCCATACACTCCACGACTAATATATATATTTTTGATTTTTGTCTTTAAGAGTTTTTATATCTATAATTTAAAAAAATGTAACTTGTAATGTAATTTTAAATGAGTTGTAACTTGTAATTGAATTTGTTAAATGTTTTGAATGCAGTAGTAATCTATTTTAATTTTTGTTTGACTTCATTTTTTGTAAGCTTGTGAGTCCTGCCGCAGTTTCCCTTCTACACTTGTTGATTTAAATATTATTAACTATCCTACCAGCCATCTAATCCTCCATCCTCAACTACCCTATCCCTAATCCACCTGAAAAAAAGAAAAAAGAAGAAAAAGGTTTTAAGTAAAAAAAAAAAAAAATTATAATGATGATAATTTGTATGTAATGTTTGTTTTGTTAATTTGATTATTTGTTTTAATATATTTGATTTTGATTTGTTATTGATTTTGTTGGTAATTTTATATGTAAAGTATTTGATTGAATAAATTTGATTTGAAATCTTGAAAAAAATGAAAACAATGAAAAAAATTTGAAAAGAAAAAAAATGTTATAGCAGTAATCCGTTTATTGTTTTAATATTTGAAGTTTTGATTTGTCGATAATTTTAATTTTGTAACTTGTACCCATCCCGTGCCCCCTGCTGTTGATTTGATAAATTGAAGTATATATATAAAAAGAAAGAAAGAAAGAAAGAAAAGAAAGAGAAAAAATAAAATAAAATTTTGTAAGTAGTATTCCATATTCAGCTTGATTATTTTGAATGTTGAATGTTGATTTATTGATTGTTGTGCCCTCCCCGTACCCTACTACTTTTGTTGATTTGATAATTTGAAGTACATATAAAAAAAGAAAGAAAGAAAAGAAAAGAAAAGAAAGAATAGTAAAGAAAGCAAAAAGAAATATAACACATGAGAAAAGAATTTTTGACAATATAAGATATATATTTTTTTATTGATTTTTTGTTTTTTAGTTTTAATTTGAGTTTCCACTACCTGAACTGCCTGATTCCTCCTCTTGAAAAGCTTCCTGTCTTGAACCTACTGAAACACCTCTTGGAAAGAATCTCTTGAGATGTTCTGCTGCTACTCGTCTACTCAATACTGTCCCATCCAACTCTTCTAAAATATAAGATCCTCCCGGATACTGTTCTTTTACCCTATAAGGTCCATTCCACCTATCTTTAAACAATTTTCCCCACTGTGACTCCAAACTTTTGTTATAAACTAAGACTAAATCTCCTGCCTCCAAGGAACCCCTTAACCTATGTGAATTTTTCTTATCCCAATAAATAATCCCATCTGTTCTTGTCCTCATTAATTTTTCATAAGCCTTCTTTATCATTTCATCCCTTTGTTCCAATTGTTCAACCCTTGCCATTAATAATTCTTCTCTAGTAGTAACTTTATCCCAGTCTACCCCAAGAAAGGTTCCTGCCTCAACATCCACCGGTAATATTGCCTTTTGATTAAAAAGAACTTCATAAGGAGAGAAGCCAGTTGTCCGCTTGGTTGAGATTCTGTCCAAAAATAAAACTAAAGGTAATTTTTCTGCCCACTTCCTTCCGTCTTCACCACACATTTTCACCAAAGTATTCTTCAAGGGTTGATTTCCTCTTTCCACCATCCCTTCACCTTGCGGCCAATAGGCAGTAGCCTCCCCCAACTTTGATCCTGACATCCTTACTGCTTCTCTTAATTCACCCTTAAATTCCGGTCCTCCATCTACTGTAAAACATTTAACTGCCCCGTATCTCCAGATCCACTCCTTTAAAATACAATCAGCTACTACTTTTGAAGTTAATTTTTGTAAAGGTTTTGCTTCAACCCATCCCAAAAGATCATCCCTTTCCACAATTAAATACTTGAATTTACTGGTCTTGATATGAACTGCATCTAAGCTAACCCGTCCAAACACTGTTGCTTCCCCAGTAGCATGACCCTTTTCCTTTTGAGTATTAGGACTCCTTCTTTGACAAGCTTCACAAGACATGACCCATTTTCTTACATCCTCCTTCATTTCTGGCCACCAAAATCTAATTAAACATCTTCTATAAGTTTCTTCTATCCCACGATGTCCCATTTCTTCATGTAACCTTTGTAAAATTATTTCTTGTCCTTCTTTTCTTGATACTACTAATCTCCCACAAGGTACCCCTCTTTTCTTTAGTCTGTCCCGTTCCATAAAGAATGTCTTTGATCAATGTTGTATCCATTGGAAATCTTCATTTGAGCAATTTGATGGTCTCTGAAAATTCTTTAAATACTCTTCAAGTTTTGCCCATAAACCTTCTTGAGTCCAAGGTAAGAAATCATTTTCATCATTGATAGTAGAGACTGGAAAACCTTCATGTGGAGTAATTTCTTTCTGTTCCTCATCAAAATCTTCTCCCTCGGAAGTAGAATCTTCCCCAACTGGTCTTCGTGAAAGTCCATCCGGCATACCAAAGTTCTTCCCTGATTTATGAACTATATCAAAAGAAAATAATTGAATGAAAGCAACCCATCTAGTCATTGGTGCATTTGGTAAAGTTGGCCAATTAATCATTTCTACCAAGGACTTAGCATCTACTTGAAGCTCAAAATGCTGTCCCCATAATTTACTCTGAAACTTCTTTAATATTCTTGCAACTCCACATAATTCTAATTTTGGCTGAGAGTATCTTGATTCTACTGGTGAAAATACTAATGATTCATAAAAGACTGGCCTTGCCTTTCCTTGCTTATCCTCCTGCATTAGTACTCCTCCTGCTGCCATCTGACTTGAGTCTACTGCTAATATAATCTTTCCCGCCCCTTCTCCATATTCTAAACCTTTCAACATAATGTCTTCTCTACTAATTTTCTTTAATGTATCCAAAGCCTCCTGGCATTCCTCATTCCAGTACCATTCCACATCCTTCCTAGTTAATCTTCTCATAGGTGCTGCAACTTTGGAAAAGTCCTTAATAAACATCCTAACATATATACACATTCCTAAAAAACCTAAGACCTCCGTAGTGTTCTTCGGTACTGGCCAATTCTGAATTTTATTCTTTTTCTTCTTTGAGATTGTCCTTCCTTCTTGACAAACTACGTGACCCACTATTTCTAATGCTGGAACACACACTGCAAACTTCTTTCCAGAAACTGTAAGTCCTGCCTCTTCAATTCTAAACAAGACCCTTTCCAATGTAACTGCATATTCCCAAATGAAACACCTAATACCAGGGTTTTCTTCTAGTACTGCATTGTCGTAAGTAGAATCAGGACCTTTGATTCCGCCGTCATCAATGAAGATACCTACGTTCTGTGGAATTTCATCTTGAAGAATCCACATCATTTGAGCTTGATACACTGCTACTGAATTGGTTGCACCTTGAGGTAACCTAGTAAGCTGAAGTCTCCCTAGTGGTGTTTCAAAAGTTGTTAAAGGCCTTGAGAAATCCGCTAACTCCCTTTCATCATATCCACCCATGATATCACCTAAACCGTAACATGCTCTTCCCGCAAAAGACTCCACAAATTCCTCAGGTGCTGGTGGCATCCCTGCATCCTTGATAGTAACCTTATTTAATTCTTGTAAATCATGAACTACTCTTAATTTTCCATCCTGCTTCTTGACACAAAATACTGGACTTGAATAACTTGAGGTTGACTGTTCATATAATCCTGTCCTTAGTCTTTGCCTGATTAGTTCAATATATTCTGGTTTGATGGCTGCTGGAATCGGAATTGGTTTCTTCTGCCAAGGTTGATGTTCTACTACTGGGATAGCATAAGGAAATCCATAAGAATGCTTAAAAACCCCTCTTTCCTCCTCACAATAAGCAATAGCCCCTTCCCGTAATACCACTACATGTAATAATAATTTTAACTCTTCATCACTTAACCAATCTTGAGGCCCAAAATTGCACATCTTTAAACGTTCTAATGTTGTCTTCTTTGTTTCTACAAATTCAGGAGGATTCATTGATAAAGGTGTTTCATAAGGATCTCTGGACATTGGTGGTCTTTGTAAAGGTGGGTTAAGATTTTGTGGCATTGCTGCGTTGACTGGTCGAACCTTCTTTGCTACCGATTTGTACTTTGTGAAACATAGAATACCTCCTTTCCTCCATTCATCACACACTTCTGCTTGCTGCCTTATACCAAATCCTTGATTTAAAGTTTTAACTGTCTCCCATCCTTCTTCTTCTAATAATCCTTCCTCAATACCCTTATCTAATGCTTGAATATTTTCCCCATAATCTTCTAATTGTACCCCATGATTTGAAAAAGGAGACTGAGAGAGAAAAGATGAAACAAAACTAAAAGATGAATTAAATTTATTATAAAAACTATTATCCTCCAATACTATCCCCTCTTGCACATCCTCCATTGATACCAAAGATGAAATATAGGAAACTTGAGATTGAAACTGAGACTGAAAAGATGATTTGAATTTATTTGTACAAAACCAAGTCCCCATTTCCTCCTTAGTTGGCGATGATTGCCCAAGGTTACTTGGATTTGATATATACTGAGCAATCATTGATTCACCAACGTCACCTACAAAAAATACTTCTCATCACCTGAAACCTCTTCCAAATAGCTTGAAACAATTCCAGTATTCTCTTCTTGAATCTCTTGATTTAAATGACCTAAATTAACCTCCACCATTGTAGTCCTCTTCTCCCCCAATTCCAATTCTCTTTCCCAATCCCCTTCATCCGGCTGACATATAGTAAACCTAGTCCATATTCCTCTTTCATCCCGTAGCGTCAATCTTTCACCAATAGCTTTACCAAATTCAATCCCTGCTCTAAAGTCCATAAGAAAAGGCCGTCCTAATAATATTGGACATTTACTTTCTTTGGCAATCCAAAAGTGGGCTACTCCCTGTACCCTAGTTCCTACTGCAACTTCTATAGCTTCCCCAATCCCAACTAATTCTGTCCTCTGTCCTCCAATACCTCTAACTCCTGACCTAATTGACACTACCCCTGTCAACCCCAATTCTTCTGCAACTGATTCTGGTAAAATATTAATTTGAGAACCTGAATCAACCAAAGCTTTGACCCTTTTCTTCTTTCCTCCTAACATAATATCTAAATACCCTAGAGGACATGAATATAAAACGTCTTCTATTTCACTCCCCGATTCCGAAGATGATTCTTCTTCCTCCAATTCTCCTGTTACTGCTCTCAAGGGTTTGATGATCCTTGGAATGATAACCCGCCGTTTTGAAACTTGCTTTTTGACATGTTCCGCCAATGCTGGTGAGATGGCACACAGTTCCCCCACTTCTGCCTCTATTTTAGTCTTCATGATTTTAGCCACTACATTATCCATTACCCCTTCGTAACCTTTTTCCACCGGTCTTTCAAATCTACCTTTGATAATATCCTTCTTCTCAATTTTTGGTGCCACCACTGTTGGCTTCTTTCTTTGTTTCAATTCCGCCAAAGGAATATCTTCACTGCTGTCTTCATCTCCTGCTAACTCCATAATTTCATCCTCTTGATCTTCATCCTCTTTCCTCATTGTAACTTTCTTCTTCTTTGGCGCCTCAACTGGTTCAGCTCTTCCTCTTCCCCTTTTAACTTCTACATCATATACCTTGGTCCCTGCTCCTGCCATTGCAGCTTTAAATCCTCTACTAGTAATTCCAGGTACCTTCCAATCTTCTAATACTCCACAACTAGCCCTAAGCTCCTGAATTTGAGGCCCTCCTGCCTCATCTTTAGTTAATATTCCAGTAACAACAGTCTTCTCAGGTACTACAGCAGTTTTTGTTGTTTCTGCTGGAGGATTGTTTTGATTTGCTGCAGCTCCCTTTGCTGCAATCTTTGCTTGTTCTACTTGTAATGAATGATCTGCAACTACCGCCCTGATTGGTCTACTACTATCCCATCTGACTACTGCACCATTTGATAATATTTAAGTATTATTATGTTCAGTAACAAATCCATCATTTATATCCCTTTGCTTATCTGGGCATCTATTATGTCCATGACCTTCTCTTGCACAGTAGTAACACATCAATGGTCCATCTCAAAAATTTGACTGTTGAAATTCTGCCCTAGAAGGAACATTGTTGGATTGTGGTGGTGGTCCATACTGTCCACTTGGTGGTTGTTGGTTGCCATTATTTCCTTGATACTGGCCAGCCGAGTTGTTCCATTGAGAGTTTGAATTATAACCCCCTCTTCCTCCTCTATTCCCACTAAATCCTCCTCTTCCTCTATTCATACCAAAGTTTCTATATTGTCCACCATTGTTATTATTGATAGGTCCATTATTGAAATTCTGACCTACTCCGTTTTGTCCTTGTTGTCCATTCCTAAAATAAGTAGTAGAGTTGAAAGGAGGTGTAGGTCCCGGTCTGTGTGGTGGTGGACCAAAGCTGTTTTGTTGTCCTGAGTATGAGTTGTTCTGATAACCACCATGGACTTGATTGTTTTGATTAGTAACTGAAGGTCTGTTGATCCTTTGTCCACTCCACGCAGCAAACTGCCGAACCAATTCACCAATAGTTGCCTCATCCACAGACTGTCCGCCAATCTTCTTATTCAATCCTTCCATTTTTAATCCCCGTCTTTCTTTATCCTTCTGTACCACCTTCTCCTTGATTTCCTCATCTTTCTTAGTTTCTACTTCTTTCTTTCCTCTTAACTCTTCAAACACTAATTCCACCTCATCTTGAACTACCATATGAACCATCTTCTTAAGTACCTTCCATCCTGGCAACCGATGCCTTCCATCCTTTGTTCTCCTTAAATCACCATCACTACGTAACCTTTCCTTAATCTTCTTTTGCATCATATCTGAAAAGGCTCTGTAATAATAATTACAGATCTCATCTTCTGAATCAATATAATCATATTTCTTGAGGTAGACCAGAATACTATCAAACTTATGTCTAAAACCTTCAAATTCTAATTTTGAATCAATACTACCATTACTTTCAGAATCCAAAGCTAACTCCTTCAGATCTTCCACCGTGTACTTAGGTGCCTCCCGTATTGATGCATACCGGTCCTTCATTTCCATTTTCAACAATTTCCAATTCCATTCTCCTTCACCCCAACCCTTAAGTTCTTTGATCTCCTCTTTTAAATCCTTCCCATTCACAAATGCACAAACTTGTTTTGCCATGTCTTCACCGCTAGCTCCATCAACATCCGCAGCAACCTCAAAGTCCCGTAGAAACATTTGAACATCATCGCCACGACTAAATCGTAACTCTGAATCTTGGGGTTCAATCTTTACCACTTTCTTCTTCCTCTTATTACTCTTTTTCTTCTTCCTAATTTCTGCCATACTTTCATCTTTGGTACTTGAAGTATCACTACTACTACTGTCGTAACTTGAACTACTACTATCACTACTATAATACTTCATCTTGCCTTTTCCTTTACTTTGCTTCTTTGGTTTCTCTTTGTCCTCCAACATTTTCAATACTCTCTTCATATTTGCCGCCTGTTCTTCAGCTTCCTTTATATACACCCTTGCTTCTTGAACTGAAAGTCCCCCGCTTTTCACCATTCCTTCTACATGTTCAATTGAAATAATCTCCTCTTTCTTTCCTGCTACCCCCTCCCCTTTTGCTGTGATATCATCGTCAGAATCATCTGTACTTTCTTCTTTCTCCCTGTACATCATTGTATTCACTTCTTTAGAACTTTCTTGACTTTCCCCAATACTACTACTGCTTCCAGCTAACTCCAAAGGATCTGAGACTTTCCTTTGACCAAGATTAATTTGAGACGACATACTGAGATTTGAGATTTTGATGAATTTCGAAGATGTGATGTTGAGATACAGGTACTATAATGAATTGATGATTTTAAGTTTGAAATTTGAGATGTATTGATCTTGTAGATAAACTTTGAGAATTGATTGATTTGTTGATGTTGAGATGTTGAGAAAAAAAACTTTGAAGGAAGAGCACCTGTGAAGCCGAAAAGGTTGTTTCGAATTGCCCCAGTGGAGTCACCAGATGTAGAACTCCTACGCAGTGAAGCGTAGGCTGAGCCGGAGAGGGGATGAAGTACAAACTAAGAGAAGAAAGTACAACAATGCAGTTACGCTGCCCTCAACCTAATAATATTCTCAAAAGTTCACAAAACAGAGGGAAACAATTCAAAACAAATCTTCCCGCTACACACACCCAAACACCTGTAGTAGCGTTGCTCTACTCTTTCTACTGATAAAATCAGTACCAACTTGGTCCGAAATGGCTCAAACAAGTCCAAAGACTGTACTGAGTGGTCACCAAAGTCCTTAAACACTAAAAAAGTGTCTAAGCAAGGGCTATAGAAAAAGTATAACACAACTAAACAAAGTATTTTGATAATGCTACACAGTCCGATCTTATTCGAAATCCACAAACTGGGAATTTTTGAATATAATAAAAAAATAAAATAAAAAAATATATAGAGGAGGTTGATTAAAAAAATAGAGGTTGAATGAACTTCTAAAGCTAATAAAAAAAAATAAACTACTAATTTTCTACTAAAAAAACTACCAAAAAATATTAAGAATTCAAACTAGAATGCAGAATTTAGTACTGCAAACTTTCACACACAGACCTTTCACAGGTCACAGATTACACACGCACAAAATCTCAAATTTGAGATTATTAAAAAAAATTCACTATCACCCTATTAAGGGTTTAACACTATTAAATAAATATAACACTCTTTTCAATACACTACAACACTAATATACTCGAACACAAGGCTCAGCACAAAAAACACCCACCAAAAACGGACCCTTCCTCAACAACTCCCACCTTCTTATACCCTTCCACTCGATCTCCACCACCAATTCACCTTTACTGCTCTCAAGACCACCTCATCCACTCTTTCAACCTAATAATTACACCCTTGGATTCCCACTCGATCCGATCTCTACTTCCTGAATTCGATCTCGATTTTCTAATTTTAATGTAAGTTTTTTCATTCTTCTTTCATTTGTTAATTTGACTATTCTTCTTTTGATTTAGATTCCATTTGTTTTTTCTTTTTGATTCATTTCATAAAATAATTGGTCATTTAATCATTCTTATTTTTAATTTGATCTCATTATTCTACTTGAACTTAGATCAATCTTAAAAGTTGCTAGATTCCGAATCGATCAATTTCTGAATTTCAATCTTGATCCTCTTTTTTTTTAATTCGTGTATTTTTAATTTTGATTGTATTTATAAAAATTTAAAATAATTTGTGTTTTTAAATGTGTTTAATAAGATAATTGTATTGAGTTGAATGTTTGATTATAATGAAAATATAGATTGATTTAAAAATGATTGATGCGATGAAACTAAAAAAAGAAGTGAAATAAATAAGATGAGATCAATGAGATATTGATTTCCACACCGCTATTGTTCTTAAGATTGATTCAAGTTTTAATTTCACTCATTTTTTAATCTTTGATCGATTGTATTTGATTTTTGAGACTTTGTAAGTCTTTCTTCCCTTTCCTTACTAATCTACTTTATTTATCTAATTTTCTTTTATTTTGTTTTTAGTTGTTAGATCTTTTTAGGCTTACTAACTTTTCAACTCCAATCATCTTCCCCTTCCTTAAAGTAAGTTTGTTCTTTCTCTTTCTTTCTTCTTTGCTTTTTCTCAATCCCATTTCACTTCTTCAATTTCTTGTTATAAGCCATTCCATTTTCATGTGTTTTTTAATCTGTTTACTAATCTTTTGTTTATTTTCTTTTGTTAGATCATTTTATTAATTTGAAACTTTGATCGTTTGGTTTTTTTAAGGTTTGTTCTTCTTGTCTTGCTTCACAGCTTCAACTGACTTCCTCTGTTTGTTTGTTTACTAATCAACTAATCTTCTTTTATTTGTTTAATTCAGGCTCATCAATCTTTTAACTCCAATCGATTGGCTTTGTTTGATCCAAAAGTAAGTTAATTTGTTTTTTCTTTGTTTCATCTTTATATTATAAATCTCTCTCTCTTAAAAACTGACTGCTGTTTTCTTTCTTTCTTGATTTCACTTAGTAATCGTTTCACAGGATTCTTGTTCTTAAGTTGTATTTTCTTTTGTCATCTCTTTCTTCTAGTATTGTAAAATGCTGTGAGATCACTTGATTATGATGAAATGAAAAGTAAGGAAGGATTTTTAAGAATCTTAAAAAAAACTGTGAGAAAATAAAACAAAAAAAATTTAATTGGGTATAAAAACAATCAACCACAACGCATGATTGTGGAACAGGGTCCATTCTGTACGGTCCGTACTGCAGAGAATGGTATATGCAGAGACGATAGTGGATATCCACGTTTCTGTAAGTGATTTTACAGTACAGTGAAATCTGTACAGCAAAATTTACAGTAATTTTACAGCAACGATAGTGGATGCTCTAAAAAGACATATAAAAATACAAAATTTAACAAAAGATCATTTTATATTTCAAGATAACAGAGGAAACAATGAGATTTGAAGTCAAAATCCTTGCTACTGAAGGATGGCTGAGAGCAAACCTTGACGTTGTAATTTTTGTCCTTCAATGGTGTGCTGGGGATTCACTTTTCCAGAACCTTGTGCTGAGCAAGTGATCCTGATTCCGCTACCCAATTAATTATGAGATTGCCTGAGCTTATTGTGTATGGAAGACTCCATCACCTTGAAGACATCCATCCTTGATCAAATTCAATTAAAGCATAATCATTACACCTTCTTGGTGTGTTTTACCAGTTCAAGGTATGAGTGGAAAAACCCATGATTACGTATAGATGCATCCATTGATTAGGATCAATTCAGAATTAACCAGACCAGAGGGTTTGCTGAAAAACCCTTTTCACTTGGAAACACAAACAGCCATGGAGAATGAAATCAAAGAACAGCTGGCCACTACAAATTGGAGTAAGGTAAATTGATTGTATTGTGACGTGGTACCTTGAATTTTGCAACATTATAGAAAATCACCTTTTCACAGTGTGAAACAAATCAGTAATCATTTTCAACTCAACAGCTCCATCCAAAGGTCTGAAGGCCATTGTATTAACAATTTTTTTGTCAAGGATTCATCAGTTCAAACATCCTCTTTGACAACTTCCCAAGTAGAAAAACATCATGTTCAATTTAAAATTAATTCTTACTCTGAGCACTGCCACCAAAGAACAGGCATCCAACTCTAATAGTGATAACAATAGTAAGTATGGTAATGATACAAAAAATCCTCACAATTATCCTAACCAATTTTTTTACATTCCACACTTGTGACCATCAACCCATTTCAAGAATGATGTTTTTGAAAAACCCATCCTTTATTGTCAAAGAGCCAACAAAGGATTTCACTGAGCATTTCATCTTCAAAGTTTCTACAGCAAATTCTGAACCACTTTCAGCATGGTCAGGTTTTACTCGTAGTACTGGTTCTCAATCTGCAACATCTGTCTTACCTGAAATGGAACATCAAGCCCTTTCAATCCTACCACATGTTGAATCACCACAAACCTCACCAAAGAATGTGTTTATTGTCTAAGAGTCCACAAAGCACCGCACTGAGAATACTATCTTCAAAGTTTCTACTTGAATACAACCAATTTCAAATTTGCATGGATTTGATAATTATGATCTCTCCGCTATGTGTAAGTATCAATCCACTTCCACTTCCTTTGAGATATTATTTGAAAATGAGGCCTTTTACTATAAACAGTAGGTACAGATGGTCAAACTTTACCAGAACAAAATTGTGGTCCTTTGATACGTTCACACATGACCCAAGATACAAAACCAAGGATTGAAAAAACCCTTCCAGAATCATGCAACTTGGAATCAACTGAACCAAGACCATTGACAAGATTTGAAATCTGTGAGTTACTCATGCTCCACACTAACAATTTTCTGAAATGGGAAACCACCAAAACCTCAAAAGATTCTCAACTTTTTAAACATACCAGAATCGAAGCAAAAGAAATTCACAGGACATTAATTAAGAGTATGGGACATGAAATCTTAATGAAAGAAACTCATGATTGGAACCCTTTAGAATGGGATTGGATCACATTTGAAAAGAAAAAAAGGAGTTTAGTTAAAGGATCTGAGAAAAAACTTTTGAAGGCTTTGTAGGGATGAATTATAAAGGTATTGGAAGCTGTACAAAGGGTTTTGGATGAATGAAATACGGTGGCTGTGGAGTGCCAAATGAGTCAAAACCCAAAAATACAAAAATTTCATATCAAATTCCCTTCAAAAGCCCTGTTGAGTCAATTTCAACCCTGAGTTGGTATTGCCTTGAACCACACTTTGCCCATCATCACTCTCAATGTGCACTTGGTAAACAAGGATTGGAGTTGATCCACAACATTTCTTTTTTCATATGACCTATGAAGTGTTTCTTTGACCTCATTGTTGTGATATCCTATGGAAGTTACAGTAGTATGTATCTATTCTTTTGAGCAATCATGGGCGAAAATCTGAGTTGCACTGGCTGTTTGGGAAGACCATTGAAACAAATCCATTGCAATCCCAAGATAAACTGTAAGGGTCTGTGTGAAATTCTTCTGGACAATACTTGTGTTGAAGCTTTTGAAAACTAACATTTGAGAGCACCTGCAATTGTAAGGTGAAGTTCTGGGAACAGCTAAGTTTTTAACCTAAAGCTTACTTGAATTCCACAATGGTGAATCTGTAAGAAATCTTTAGTTAAGTTTGCAACAAAAAATCTCTAGCCTGGGACAAGATTATCTCAGCCTACACCACAGGGCAATTGTTGAGCCAGAAGTTGGGCTCAAAAGTGGTCATGTCCAAAATCTGGTCAAATGCTGGCCAAAGGCTCAGGTTTTGGTCAGATCTTGGCAGTTGCATGAGACCACCTGTTTTTTGGCCAGAAAAAAGTCAATTGGTTGACTGGCTGCTCTGGCCGTAAATTGATCAGCCTTGTGCCTGTTAAAAGCTTGACAAATGGCCATCTGATACAAAAGTTGGAATTGATCCTATGAAACAAAAAACAAATTTTATGATCTTGTCAATAGAAGTCTTTCTTGTTGAGATATTTTGGATATCTTGGTAAAGTGGTCAAAGATCATTTCCTATTTTTACATATTTTGGATATCTTGGTAAAGTGGTCAAAGATCATTTCCTATTTTTGGAAGAAGTACGTTGAAAGGTATGGATGGATGATTGGTTAGAGTTGTCACAATGATATGTGGTATTTGGCGAGGCATGCTTTATGCAATGCACTCTTAGTGTAGTATTTAAGTGGAATGTTGAAAGGGGTGATGTTGAACTCGAATCGAGGGGTGTTGGAAAAATTTCAGTTTCTGGGATATGAGTTTTCTATTTCAAAATTTCTTTTCCCTCTCTCTTTCTGATTCTTTTCGTGTCGAAAAGAATCAAATTATCTTATTTATAACTTTTATTTCTTTCTTCTTACGCGTGCTCTTCCATTAACTTCGAGCTCGCAGGTTTGTCTCAGTTCTCGATTAGACTTTGTGAAGCTGTAGTCTAATCAAGACACTGTGCCCTCAGTGCTCTGTTTTGTGAACTACAGATATTTCACGTCAAAGTCTTTTGTCGAAACTTTTCATTTCTAGCCACAGCCTTTTTGATTAGATGAAAAAGCTCCCTGAATCCAATTCAGTGTCTAGGAGGCCCTTAATCGAGGTTGGCACGAAGTGTTAACAAAGTGGAATCTGTGACAGGGCGAACGAAAAACTGGCATTAGGATTTAGGGAAAAAACTACTCCGAAAAGAGGTGCAGGAAGGCTACACGATAAACTCATCCAATGAGTGTTGTCGAGCCGCAGTTAACAAAACAGTTCCCCCAGGTCATCTCAGTCCCTGTCTCTCTTTTCTTCCCATCCTATTAATTTTATTTTAATCTTGTAATTCAAAACAAACAAAATACAATTCATTATCGTAGTCTCAGTTTCTTTCTATCTTATATCTACAACAAATTCCTTGTTATACTTAATTCTCAATCTAGTGCGAGTTTTTAGTTAAAAATTTTTTATTTTCCCGCCCACCACCCTTCCTGTCAAACAGAGGGTTCAAGTTTCACGTGGGCACCCTCTTCTAACTTGTTGTTATCACTTTCTCTCTTAGGGAGCGGGGGGCATCCCAGTGGGAGAGCTCAGTGCCAAGACAGGCCACCCACAGTGCTCCGCAAGATTCTTTCGCGCCCCGGCCCATCCATGCAATCCAGGCCCCGGGCCACCATGTGTAGCCTTTATGACTAATAGCCAAAAATGAGACCGTAACTGATTCCCCCATCATCATCACCACAGCCCCCATCCACAAGAGTTGAGGAGGTGAGGAATGGGTGGAGGCATGAGCAAGTGAAGAGAGGTGAGCTTGATCTCTCTTCATATGATCAGCAGACACTTCCGATGATCAAAGACCGTCTACAGGCCGCCGTTTGCCTAGCTGATGGCCACAAACAAAGCTGAGCCAAAAGACCGCCTTTCCACTAATCAGCTTTTGGCGGTTGGCCACCAAGAAGCAAATCTGGGCTTTCAGCCGTCTTTTCTGACCGTCAAACGGCAAGCCCAATTTCCCCGTGGTGTAGAGATTGTCGATAGCTAACTCTGCACCCTCGCAAACCAACCCTTGCACCTCCTCGCACCCACCAAACACAATTTAGCTCTTGTCTAACCCGAACAATTGTGGAACCAACTCAAACCTCGTCGGTTATGTTAACCTAATGCACTTTTGACCGCTGACTGTGGGAATCAGCGGTAGATTAGTTAACCCCAGCTATTGATTGATAACTTTAGGTTAGCTATTCCTAAAGTTAATGTAAACGGCTGCGGGTGCTCTGATGGAAGGCAATATTCAATGAAGGAATTTTTTGGTCGGAGGTGACGGGCTAAGAGTCGGGATAGGCTTGACAGGGCTTTCCAAGGATGTTTCATGTTTTTATTTTTTGCGTTTCCAAGTTTTGACTCCTTTGGCGCATCCACGGCCACCGTAATGAATTGCATTTTTTTTCTTTATAATCCCCTTTTTTCACTTGTCGTCTGTATCTTTATATCTTCGATTGTAGATAGTCAAACAGAATGAGAAGAAGAAAAACTTCTCACGTGTACATTTTTGAAAAGATCAATTCATATGCATAATGCTAGACACACGCCTCAGCGGATCAGTTAGTCTACCGTGATGGCCGCCTGACGTATGGCGGCTGAGCCGGCTCGTCATCTGCAAATATGAACCGGTGAGGCTACTGATCGATGAAATCGATGATCGTGAGATTGCTTCCTATTTCGCCATTCTGGGTCTATTATGGTGTGATCAGATACAAGACAGGAAGTGAAAGATCGGATTTAAATTGGACTTCAGCTTTAAGATTGATCTAAATCCGATGAAGCAAAGCAAAGAAAACATTCCAAGATTGAAACCAAACCTGAAGCTTCAAAGTAATCTTGATCAAAATATAAATATATCCATCACAACTCATCATCATCAACTTACCACAACTTGAATATTAAAAAATACAAATACAAATATCTAAACTTCAGTCATGATAAATGAACAAGACACATTAACGATCAAATTGAATTCAACATTATCCGATTTAAATTCTAACCTCTTACCTCAAGAATTCATCACAAACCTAAAAGAAATCATTAAGAGATCATCGAAATCAATTCCATTAAAACCAATTCAAATTCACTTAAACTTGAAAGACTTAAATTCAAAAGAAATCAATTTCAAAACATTACAAACATCATTACTTACGATTTACTTACAATCTGAAAAATTCAAATCAGAACTAAATAATCCTTTGATTGAGATAACAGTGAAGATCGATAGTTTAAATGAAATCAAATCTAATTTTCTAAAGACTTATAGTGTGGTGGCTTTAGGTGGTACATTTGATCACTTACATTCTGGTCATAAAATCTTATTAACTATGGCCACTTTTTTATCAAATCAAAAAATCATTGTAGGGATCACTGGTAAGTGTCAACTTTTGAACGATTTCCTCAAAAAAAAAGAAAAAAAAAAGAAATCCAATTTGAAATTCAACCTTCACTTTCTTTTTCTTTTATATTTTCTTCCTTTTGGAAACCAAAACAAACACACAGATGATAATTTATTGATAAACAAAAAATATAAATCTGAATTACAATCTCTCGATGATCGAACAAACTCAGTGAAAGAATTCTTAAATCAAATTAGTTTAAATTCTTTAGAAATCTTAACTCCAGCCTTAAAAGATTTATATGGTCCAACAGCTACTGATCCCAACATTCAAGCTTTAATCGTTTCACATGAAACTTTATCTGGAGCAGATCAAATCGATCAAATTCGTCTTCAGAATGGATTTCCTGTTTTAGAACGATTTGTGATTGATTTGATTAATCTGAATGAACTGAATGATGAGAATCAAGAGTTAAAGGAGATTAAGATGAGTAGTACTGAAATTAGGAAATGGATTTATGATCAACGTCTTCATTCAACACATTCACAATAAAGACTTGTTCGAAAAAGATGTGTAAATTATTAATTTATCTTAAATCATTTGAGATCATTAACTTGTAAAATTCTACCTTGCTTGAATCTTGTTTTTCAATTTTGTTTTCATAAACTTTCAATTCAAGAAATCAATCACATCTGTAAAACATCTCATTTTGATTTCAATTTAAATCTTATCAATACACCAAAGATCATCACCAAGCCAATGTACATTATCAACCCCAACACCTTTATTAATCTTTTTCATCTCTTCTCCACTCATCTGAGTAAACCCAATCGCACAAGCTGATTCTTTTCCTTCTGCATGAACTGCTACTGGTATCTTATTTGGTAAATCGTTGGGTAACCTTGCTCCTGGTGAAGTTAAACCTGGACACATGATATTAGCGCCTGCTAAGACGAATTTGATCGCTCCTCTGTCAACTTGAACGTGTGGTAATAGTTGTGGATCTGTGATTTGTTTTGGAGAAGAAAAAAAGAATCATTCAAACTGAACATCAGTTTTGAATCACAAGTTCTTCAAGCGCTCGTTTTCAGATCTTGAAACACTCACATTTGTGTAAGATCTTCAGGGTTGGAAAGTAGGGTCCATCGAAATGTTGAAAGAATAAAAGTTGACCATTACAACTCAAAATCGAAACATGATCACGACTATCCCAAGCCAAAAAGAAAATTATACCCACACAGCCAAATGAATTCAGAGTGTGATCTTTGAGCTGAAAAGGTAAATCTTACCATTTTAACAAATTCAAACTTTCTTTCTTTGGACAAAGTAAATCTAATAGAGTAAGTTGAATGTCTTCTGTTTTATTAGCTTCTGTTTTATTTGTGATGATGGGGTTTGATTCAGAAGATGGTTGAATTGGATGTAAAAGGTATGGCATTTGAGTTGATAATTTGGATCGAATCGTTCGTTGTGATGATGATTTCAATGTAGTATTTGAAGATACATCTTCTTTTAAATTAAATCTACAAAACAACAATTCATTCATTCATTCATTCATTCATTCAGTTGAGTATTTTGATTTGAGAGATGGAGTGTTTTGTTTAAGAAAAGACTTTACTTTTTGAACATTTTCAGTTGGAATTTAGGTTGAAGTGCTTTGCTTCTTCACTGCCGATTGCTGGTCAAAGTGGGTCAGTCAATAATATCCGGTCCGATCTCTACTAAAACTACTGTATTGCCATCTAACACACATCCACTTCACTCAAACCTACACTTTAAATCTTTGTCTTCATAAATTTCAAACATCATCACAAATCCTGATCAAGAAGATATCATGGTCTTCATACATTAACATATATGCGTAGGGATTCATTTTTTTGGGGGGGGTCAATATGTGAGTTGATTTACTATCACCCTTGTCAGAACAGGCCAACATCTTCAATCTACCCTTTGTTTTAATTAGATCTGATAAAATGATTGATCTGCTTGATGTGGACACATCTACTGCACATCTTATTGTCTTGCGCCTTTGATTTGATGTATGGACCCAGAAAAGGTAACATATAAGTTGTGATCTGTTTTTGTTTTGATCATACATAATGAATTTTGATGTCTTAGAAAGACAGGATCCCCTTTTGGCTAGCACTCACATATTGTTAGACACTAAAAGTAATTTCAAGACCCTATGCTGGTATTAAGAATGTTGGTTAATCTTGAGTAGCCAAATAAAAGATATTCTTCATGTATGAACTTACTGTGACAAAGGAGCTACTGTGGCTATCAAAATTTCCTTCAATCCCGTTAAAGTTTTGTGTCTTCTTTTTGACTCAAACTCTAATAATTGAAGCCAGGCTGGATAGAACTGGGTATTTAAATCATTCAGTTCTACCTGTTTCAAAAGACAGACCCCTTCAGGTCAGCTTCCTTCTGGAAAAGAATTAGATTAGAGCAATCCCACTCATTCCATTAATGTAGCTTCACGATTTAGATCATACTTAGAAAGGATTCTAAATCTGATGAATGTTCTTGTTATTTTCTGATACACAACAATTGATACCATCTTGGTAGCACCTTCTGTATCTTCTGAGATGTTTTTTTGGTACATACTTATGCATTTTCATAGTCAGAAACATTTCTTGAGATTCGAAGTCCGATCATCAAAACTGATTCTGACTGTGTATCTTCTACAACTTGCGTAATTTTGAACGTTGAGCTGCAAGTTGAGCAAACCGGCGAGGAGTTTTATTAGTCTTACTCAAGCTCTATAAAAACTAATGTACAAACACGTATTCGTAAAGCCCGGGGGGGTCTGACGTCATCCAGGAGTAGTGGTCATGGCCAGTTATGGTATAAAGCGGTTCTGCACATCTATCGCTATAAATGTGTTTGACACTTGGACTGTGTTCCACAACCTCGCGACCGTTGAAGATGCTTGAGATTAATCGAAGAAAGATTGAAAAGTCGAAGTTGAGGATTGCTGTGAGGGCTTCAAATTCACTGTCTCTCCGAGTAATTTACATTGATCGGTTCTCAAAGGAAAAAGACAGGTGGAAACCCGTGAAGAAAATAAAATCCAATTGCTTCAGTTTGAGGGTTGATCTTTAGATTTGATTTTATCGTTCATCACAATCATAATTTTTCATTTCGCGCCAGTGGCGAGTTGCGACTTGTCAGTCGGTCGCAAATTCAATCCAATGCCTCCGAATGATTTGAAGATCCTAAAGATCACCGCGTATATCATTATCTGGTTTTGATTGGAATCCCGAATGGATAAAAACTTGTTGAATTCCAATAAGCCGAAACTAGGCGTCAACTTTTTAATCGACTGTCGGAACTTAGATAATGTCATTCGAAGCGGTCTTGAGACCTTGTTTTTAGGAATGGTGGACACAGGAAACAAGGGTGCGAACAGGGCTGGCTATATGATCTTTGAGATATTTTTTCAGGATTCGGATTGAATACGTCTCTTTCCATAGCTTTTGCTGCACCAATCTCTCTCCTCTTTGCAGAGTTATAAAACGGGATAAAATCTTGGTCCATTGATACCAGACTCTCGTGGAAGTTCATATAGCGTTGTATTCAGGTTGGCGCGCATATCCCTGCTTCTACCATTTTGACTAGCTTCAGATAGCGCCTGCCTGTTGACATCTTGATAAACCTTGTCTGACACAATTCATCAGCAGCTATCACATTCCTTTTTACATACCAGAATAGAGAAGTCGAACGATTCAATCGAGTTTCAAGATGAACATCCTCTCCATATTCTTGTCTCTATGTTCGATCACCCTCATTTTAGCTCATCCTACAACAGATAAACATCATCCGAAAAGTCTTCATCGAAGAAAGTTTGATGGAAATTTGATGGGCTTGTGTCCATTGAACTTACAACGAAATGGGATTTCGATCGGATTCCTTCCTGCCTTAGGCGAATCAGTTGCACCAAACACTCCGAAAGAAATCAACGCGAAGCTTCCAGCACCGATGGCTATTGTAAGTGATTTCTTTCAAAGTTTGATTCAGGATTTAGTAACTTTGTTTGAAGTGTTCAATACTGACTGAATTCAACATGTCTCATCGCACTAGATGGGAGACTACATCAACCTAGAGTCTGATGGTCCGAATCACTCTCAAATGGATTCTGTAAGGCTGTATCACTTTTTTTCTAAGGCAGAGTGGCATGGATTTCTCTCAAAAGAATCCGAGGCTACCTTCCAAATATGATTCTTGGTCTTATATGACTTCCTTTCTCTTTTCCTGAATGTCTTTTTTTGGAACGACATTCTTGTTAGCATTTCAAATATATACAATCTTTGGATGGAAATCCAGTATGGCAGATCGCTTTAATGCCTTACAAAGGCTTGGAGGGTGTCACTCCAGAAGTGGTACGCAGATTATATCCAAAAAACCTTGGGACGATCGAAATTATCACTTTGAACACTTCACTGATCTTCATTATTCTTATACGCATCAATTGTATAAACAGGCCGATATAGTTGCCAAAAAAATGAGATGGATCAACGAGCAAGGTATCATAGTTTGGTTGAGATTTGCACATGAAGTCAGTATTTTGAAAACTTTACCGTTAGAGCGATTAATCTCGCGTACTGATCACTTCTATTCGCGTGGACGCGTTGTTTAGATGAACGGTGATTGGTACAAATGGGGGTCACAGCCTAAATGTAGATAGTTTTGTCTAAATATGATTTTTTGGATTTTCAGATGACTGATCAATCAAATTTCAGTATTCATAGAGAAATGGAAGCTGATGTTCGATGCCGTCAAGTCTCAAACTGATAACACATGTAGGGCTCCTTGTTTGGAAGAGACCTTTACTACCTCAGCTCATCAAGGCTACTTCTATTTGTGATCCTTCTACTACGAGTTAAATAGATTTGATGTGGGCTCCAAACTCTCAATTTGGTAATGTAGATGCGACTCATGGTGGTTATAATCCATACTGGCCTGGTGCAGCTTACGTGGACATTATCGGTAGGCACCATTGTTCGGCTCGACGAACCTTAAGTTGAAACTCGAAACTTGATGCTCGTCTCCCATCTTTGTTTTTATTCCTCCATAGGACTTTCTTTCTATCACTATGGAGGTCAGTCGCATCGGTGGTTTTTTTCTGACGTCATAATCAGCGTGAAGTATTCACCTTGGAGTCAACCAACCACATTAGGTATGGATCGTCTTAACACCGCTCCCGAGCCAGGCGAAGCACTCAAAACCATGAAGTACTTTGCAGATGTATGTCTAGTTCTCTCTCTTATCTACATCTCAATTCAAGCGGTTGACATCCGCTACGAAAAACATGTAATTCCATGGACCTCAACAAAAAATAATCAAAGCTTTTCTCAACACCCAATGGAAACAAACCCTTTGTGCTGGCTGAGACTGGAGCATCATATACCAGATCAAAGGAAACTGGAGAAGCAGCTTCAGGAGGTGCTTCAGATTACGATATCAAGTACGGATGGATTCGACAACTCTTGTCAAAAGAGATGGCTGAAGCTATTCCTAGTCTTAAGGCAATTTCTTGGGTCAGTCGAGCTTCCAAGGCCATCATTTCTGTTTCTTTTTAGCTTCAGCCCAATATACCTCGACAGATACCTTTCAAAGAGCTTCAGTAGTGATTGATATCTTTGTAAATTCGAGACAAAATTCAGTTCGAAGTTATGAAATATGAGAATGCGGCGTAAGTGGAAATATTCTAAAGAGATTTAAAACTTAAACTCTTGATCGTGACTAATCATCCTATTCCCTTCTTTTGAACCAACAGAGGAAATACACCGATCAAATCTGAAGACTTTCGTTTATTCATGGGAGATGGTATGATCGGTAAAGATTCAGCCAGCTTTGTCGCATCCAGTGATTTCTAAACACGGTTGCTCATAGACAAACCAATGAACACCATCGAGCATTTTATCGAAATCACATAATTGGGTTTTCATATATATGTGCCACTTCTGACCTTCACGACATTTTACATACCCATCTTTATCAATCTTGGCTACTTAATTCAGAACTAATAGAATATGCTATCAGCTTTAAAAAATTCACAAACACGAGTTTGGGGTTTCAAAGTCACTGTAGAAATCTTGTTTTTCCAATCTTTTTCAATTCTGAAAAGTAACAAGGAGGAAACTTCTTTTATCAATTTCAAAACTCTTGCCAGCTTGACAATCTTTGATCGAGCTGGCGGTTTGTGTTCACGTTGGCCGACCTACGTATTATGAGAGAGCTTCAATTTTTGATGAGATTTTTGTCACTAGTATAAACCTTTACCCATCTTATCTTGATGAGACGATTTTTTAACGTATTGGTTAGATTTAAATCTACAAATTCTTAAGCATGAACTTCTCATCTTCAATCTATTAAAAGGTCAAACCAAATGACATGACCAAGGTTTATGTAACAAAGTTCGAAGAAATCAATCAAGTTTTTTCTTAGACCTTTCTGATTATTCCGTTCCAAAAATGCATTAATCTTTCACTTGAGACAAATACCCTTTGCTGGCAGTGTTACCCAGTGGCACAAGCAGTCTAGACTACCTTTTCCATAGCTAAAAGCAGTCCCACGAAATCAGAAATTGGTTCAAGTTTTCAAAAGCGAGGTCCCTATTAATTCTTTGTTAGTATAGTGGTCAGTACTCCCGCTTGTCACGCGGGCAACCGGGGTTCGAGTCCCCGACAGAGAGTTCTTTTTGGTTCTCGTAAGAAGACATCCCACAAGAGAAATGGTCAAATAGCAAAAGGACAAGTTCCTTGAAGGAGACTGATCCAAGCTTGATTAGAAGAGTTATTCGAGTTATGAATTGTTTTTTTTTGATTTTTTGATTGTATTGTAGGTACATAGGGTTGATTGTGGTGTTGAGTAGAATGAATTGTACGTAAACCTCTTCATTTCTAAAAGCATTCAAACGGTGAGTTTATCCCAATTTGGAGGTAGAATGAATTTGACTTTGAAAAGGGATAACATGGGATTTTGGTCAAAGATTGAGATATACATAGTGAGACTGTTACTATTGAAGTTCAAACTATGGCTGTAAAGATCGAGAAGTGAGTCGGTTGAATACAAAACACTTTTCTTCTGACCATACCTATTTAGATGATAGATTTCAAAAAAAGGTTTGTAAATCTCTCTCTCTCGATCAGTATGATTTGTACCACCTCTTGAAGCTCTAAGATAAGAATGATGATCAAATGAAGGTGATAAAGGAAGAGTGAAAAAGATATCAATCGATCTAAGTAAATCCTCAAAAGGAAGTTTGAAATATATATTCAAAATGGTGGTAGAAATTTGTTATCGAATTCATGGCTGAGGAATGAAGCGAGGCTTTTTGTTTCATTCGCTTGTTCGGTTGATTAGGAATTGAAGATTGGAAATCCTGAAAAATGAGAAAAGTGAAATGCAATGTTCAAGGGGAAGATTTCCTATAAGCGAAGAGTACATATCCTATTCCTTTTCTTATCAGGGTTGGGATATTGAATCCATCATTCTTGAACTCAGAAGGGCAATCCTTAGTCGAAAACCAGTCATACATAGTAACAAACATCAACTGAGACTCAGGCAAGACTCATTCTCGGAACCAATGAAAATTGCTTTGAACGAGCGACATGTAGCTATAGATGAATTGTGGCTGTGCAACGATCCTTTCCTCTCAGATCTCATCATAATGCATCCAGTCTGAATCCAGTCTTCTATAAGCTCAGAAAACAGGAAGGATGTTACGAAAGCTTACGAGGCTCCATTCTTGGTATTCGTTTGTCTGTGGCTGACACGATGACAGCGAATGAATTTAGTCAATAGGCAAAATGATGTAAGCTTGGTTGATCGTAATAGAAGTAGGAGTGGACTATGGCAAATGCTAGGAACAAATCTGACATCCATTGAAATTCCAAGGAGTAGGATGGGATATACATCATAGGAATACATTCAGCAGAATCACAGAGTTACAACGTATGTCCAATGAACGAGACTTGGACAAATCGCGTTAACAAAGAACAGATACAGAACTGGTGATTAAGCACCAAAACCATAGAGAGTTCGACCTTGACGCTTGAGTGCGTAAACTACATCCAAGGAAGTCACCGTCTTGCGCTTGGCGTGTCTGATGAAGGTATCGCAAAGTCAGTATGGTGAGGTAAAAGTCAGAGAGTTTAGGAGAGTCTACTCACTCGGTGTAGGTCACTGAGTCACGGATGACATTTTCGAGAAAGATCTAAGAAATCAAAAAAAAAGGTTAGTAAAGTAATTGAGTAAGAGATTCAGAGCAGAAGATCAACTCACTTTGAGAACACCTCTAGTCTCCTCATAAATCAAACCCGAGATACGTTTAACCCCTCCACGTCTGGCTAAACGTCTGATGGCAGGTTTAGTGATACCTTGAATGTTATCACGAAGAATCTTACGGTGACCTGGTATGAGAAAAAGAACAGTTCAGAGGAGATAGTCTAAAGACTGACTGATAAGGATCTCAAACTCACGCTTGGCACCACCTTTTCCAAGACCCTTTCCTATTGAAATCAGAATCACAAAGCAAACGGAATCAGTGCGTAGATGGAAATGAGACGAGAGCGATATGAGATGCATACCACCGGATTTTCCTCTTCCAGACATAATTCAAGTTGATGATAAGATTGGTGAGTGGTTCAAGATTGAGTTCTTTTAGTTTGGTAGTTGTGTGATAAGAGTGTTAGGTGATTGAAGGACCAAGTGAACCAAAGGAGTTTCTTTATGATTATGGGTATTTAAATGATGGCTAAAATTATACATATACACAGCCTGTAACATGTTTCCTTGGCTGTTACATGTGTGTTACATATAGATAATCTTGGGTATCGCACCTTCTGATTGGTTGAAAACTGAGGGATTTCAATCATCATTGTCAAGGCGTCGATTCCGAACACTCTTCATATTTATACATCAAGAGTCAACACATCCTCATTCATAGTAAAAGAGAATGACATGCTAAATCGATATAGCCTATACCTTCTTTTTCGTCTTCATTGTGATCAGCCTGGTGTTCCTGAATTGAAATCATACTTTTATAAGTTCTTACCATTACGAGCTCACAGGAATTGATGTGGGGATGGCGAGACAAATTTCGTGCCGATCTTCACCTGAAGTGAAGCATTTCGATTTATTCGATTCCTTTGCAAAAAGATGATAAAAGTCCGATGTGGATACTTACCTTATTGGGAAACCAAGTAGCTCCCTCATGGAAAGTGAATGAGGCGAACACAGTCATCCGTCATTAGATTGACTATCAAAGGCAATTTGCGAAGACAGAATTGAATGAGTTTTTTCCCTTTGTCGGTCCTTGTCATGAACCGGGTCACTGCACCCTTTCCGCATTGCTAAAAATGTGAATGTGCATAAGAATAAGGGTTACTTGCATCCGGCGAAAAGGACATCGATAACTGGTGATTGAATCGACCTCTTCTTGAATTGTTCAAAATTGGGTTTTGATGTTCGGATTTAGTTACCTTTGTATGGCTGATATGGCTCAGAAAGATGATGAGCTTTTTAATCTTTTGTTATTTGACTATTGGCTCACTTCATCGAGTTTTTTCTCCTGTACTCTTTCTTAATTCTCATTCTCTCATCATCTTTTTTGTTTTGTTTTCTTTGATTGTATATTTCAGTCAAATTACTAATTTTCTACTCACATTCTTTCTTTACTGATCTGTCATCAATCAAAGCCTCAAACACTCTCAAACAAAACATCAAAGCCATTTACAAAAAAAAATCCGGCATAGGACCTCAACTATTCGAAAACAACTCCTCGACAGAGCCTTAACTTTGGTTCCAGGATTCCTCTTCTCTATTTGTTTTTCGAGACAATTCGATTTGTCTGAAGAGGCGCATTGTGATCATTGTTATATATATATATATATATATATTGAGCACAATTGTATTTGACTTGGAAGACTTTTGTTGGAGTGCCAGAAGGACAACATGATAGGCTTTATCAATACATCTTACCCGCCATTTGCTTCTTCAGTCTCAGGTTAGTAAACACGTTTTATTTTCACAAATGTATCATTTTTCTCACCGCCTCACCATGAGATAATATCCCCAGGACGCAGCTTCTTATGAATAAACGGCAATCACACCGCTGACCGAAGCTGACGTCTTTGCATTTGGGAAACCCCCTATTACGTTTCTTGGTTTGTTTGGGCGTTTTTGATAGCTGGATTTCCTACGCCTCCCTCTTCCCCACTCGCCCGACCACTGAGTTCTCCCCCGGCACTGAGAAGCTCTTCGGGTTTTCTTCAAATAGTATCAGACCGTCTAGAGCATCAATCTATCCTCGATAATAAACCTCATCCATCTCATATCTTCAGCTCTGATGATTCAAGGGGTCTTCAAACCGATGATATTCCCTCATCTTCAACAACAATTAATCCTGTCTTATTTGCCCCTGAATCTATCTCAAGAGAAAATGTTCGAAGGGTTTCTCAGTCTGGTGATACACCACCAGCTTTATCAACGGAAAATCTTGCGGTGATCTCACCTCGCCCTCTCATGGTATCAACAGATATCACAATAGATCCAAAAACCGAAAACCATCATAGTCCTGTCTCTGGTGTTTTGGAACATTTCTCTAACAGAGATCATGAAGGAGCGAATCCTTTTTCAGACCACACAGTTACCCAACGAATAGCCGGTCTGGAGTCAACCTCGAATTCGGACCTTCGTGATTTGCCAGTGTTTGATCCTTCCTCAAGTAACCAAACACATCACAACCAAGATCCAACGGACAAAATCAACGATGATCAACCTAGATCATCAGATCAGATCGGTGAAGAATCAACAGTAACAGTGATCAGTAAAGGAACTGATCAATCCAAACGGAAAACAAAGAAAGCTAGACCAGCATACGAAGTAGCAGGTAGATTACCTCGTCCTCCAAATTCTTGGATACTTTATCGATCTGAAAAGATCTTAGAAATGAAATCTATGGATCTTGGATTGGCTCAATCTATTCTGAGTAAAGAAATCGCTGCTCGTTGGCGTGAGGAACCGAGTGAAGTGAAAAAAATGTATGAGCGAAAGGCTGAGATTATTAAGGCTGAACATGCTGCTAAACATCCTGGTGTGTAATTCTTCAAGTTCTGATCCATTTTGTTATCGATTCTCAAAATATTCTAGGTGCTCAATGAATCGTACTGATTTGTTCGATATTCCATATTTGTGTCTAGATTACAAGTATAACCCAAAGCGTCATAAGAAAAATGTAGAAAAAAGTCAAAACAAATCAAACCAATTTTCTTTTGAAGAAAAAGGTAAAGATCAAAACAAGATAGTATCACAAGGGAAGTCTCGAGTTGATGATCACCATTATTCAGACCTTAAGCATCAAAGATCTTCATTTAATTTCCCACCTACCCCAAATAATTCGATCTCAACTGTTATGGGTGAAGATGATGAACAAAGCAAAAGGAAATTAAATGAAGATTCGAGATTTCAATCACCAATTTTAGACGGAAACCTTTTTAAAGCTTTTCCAGTGTTGAGTCAATTGATTGCTAATCAAACTTCTAATCCTCCTCTTCAATCAACATCAACTTCAACCGAGAGGTATTCTACAAGAAGTTCGATGAAAGTACCCAATCAATTCCAAGATTTATCATTATCATCAAACCAAGGAGGCTTTGAACATCATCATCAACAACATACTGATCCACAACTTGTTTCTCCTACTACTTGGGCTCCACCTTGGCAATCGAACCATCCGAGTTCTATCCCAATTGAGTATCTTGATATTAGGAATTGTAATAGGAATTTATCATACCCACTTTCATCTATTCCAACTGATCATCATCAAAATCGATTTAGCTTAGGATCTCAACTTCAATGGACACCTAACCTTCTTTCAACTCCTACTCAACAATACTTAAATCCGAATTATCTTCATCATCGATCTGATTTCTTGGATGGATCTCATCCCATAAATCGATCTAATTGGCAAGATCCTAGGTTATCAAATTGGTCTACTTCATTCAATCTTCAATCTTCTTCTAATCATCCTGCAACACAAAATCAACCTATAGATCAAAACCCAATCAATCTCGGATTGAATTCGTTTATAAATGATGATTCTAATCCGAATCTAATTCATTCATCATTACCCACTTTTTGGAATCTTGGAAATCAATGATTTATCACTTCATCTTCTTTTGATCATCCTTAGAATTTTTTACTTTTACTTTTTATCTAGGATCTCTTCTTTTTTTTTCAAAAAAATTGAATAAACAGAAGGTTCTAGTTCTTGTAAACCAATTTTTTTTCTTTAATCTGTTCAAGTACATTAATTCTTTACAGTCAAATTTATAAATCAGATTAAGTATTTAAAATACTCAATTAATCCAAATTTACTCATTCATTCATTTTGATTTTAACAAGATGTTTTTTTTGTAAAATAAAATCATTCATTTTAAATCTTCTTGAACCTTTTGATTTGGATTTAGTTTATATAAGTTTTCAAAGAAAAATAACTGATCAAATTCTAATCAATTCTTCTCATTAAACTTCCAAATTTAAACCCATCACTCTTTCGATTGTCTATCACTTAAAAATAGAAGAATTCAAAGCAAAACAAAAAAAACACTTGTTCATCCGTTTCTTGAGCTTTGACAATCTGATTCCTTCAATTCTGTTTGAACCCTTACATAATCCTGTCTCTCACTTGAGCTTTCCTTTATCCAAATCACCAAAACAACTTTGATCATGCTCTGCCCACAAAGCTTCCTTGCAAAAAGTAAAGCTCTTTGTCAGGGACTAGAATCCTGGTTGCCCGAATGACAAGCAGGAGTATTGACCACTGTACTCATAAAGATTGTTTGTGACCCTGATAAATGAGTATGGATCCCTAAGATACCATTGTTTTGATCTGACAATACGTGGCCTAATTCACCAAATGAATGATCTTAAGAGATCACCAACAAGAATCCAAGTTGTACAGTTGCAATCTAAAGGAACAAAGTTAGAGCACAACAAAAAAATAGAGTAACAGGAAAGCACAGAAAGTACAAGGATTGAGAAGAGAGAACAGGAAAGAAAAAGACAAAGATGATGAGTCAGATGAGGTTTTGAGAAGGATGAGATACAGGTTTGAAAGATCATTGAAAGCCATCAAGGATGAAGAATAGAATTCAAGATTTAAGATCATTGAATGATGATCATCAGAAATAAACTTCCATTGCAGATGTCATTGAAGCGCTACTAGGACAATAAGGACACTTGACCGTTCTATGATTGAAAAGAAGAAAAAAGCGGGGATGAGAAGATTTGAAAAGAGTGGATGTTGAAAAATCAAAGATCACTTACCCTCCTCCCTTGGCTAATTTCTTCATGGATTCTTTGGCAATCACATGTCCACATGGCATCATCATTGGAGGATTGATCTCAGTGGATTGTTCTTTTGAAACTGGACAAGCAAAAACTGAATGAAATCGATATTCGGCTGGTAAGGGGATCTCCACCTATTTGGTTTGGTGCCAGATTTGAAGAAGAAGAAAACCAAAAGAGAATCAAAAGGAGTTTCAGATCGAATGAGTTTTGTTGAAAGACAAATTGGAATGAAGAAACTTACAGGTAATTCATCAGCTTGACTCCATTCGGTTCTTTTCTCTTTCATCACTGATCTAACTTTTGCAATCTTTGCTAATGCCCCACCTGATCCAAGATCGGTAGCTACTACCAATGGTAACTCCTTACTCCATCGTAAAGCAGCATAGAATTCCTGAGTAAAGAGTGGGATGAGATGATGAGCATGAACCCATGGTACTAAGCTATCGGTTTGAGCTGATTGATAATATTCTGAATAAGGTGATTGTCTTAGTTTAGATAAAGGAGCATAGAGAACCGAAGAGGTGAGTTTAACGGCTTCTACCCATCGTTTGCTGATAAACGGTTTAAAATGTTCACGAGCGTAATCGAGTGCACGTTTTTGAGCTGGAGAGCAAACTTGAGTGGATTTCGATCTCTTGGATGGGTTCGGCTGATCAGCTTCATCTTCTACTTCCATCTTTAAATCTTTCTCTTCATCTCTCATCAACTTACATCCATCTTCTTTTTCTAGGTCATCATCCGTCAAAAGATGTACGAACTCAGATCGTCTGAGATCAAAGGCTAATGGACTTTCTCTTTCTTCTAACCATTCCTGATGATCTTCGGCCCATTGAATTGCAGGAGCTAGATTACCTGATCGGATACAATCTAGAATTTGATAAAGTGATTCACAAGAGGTGATATGTTCATTTGGAATCGAATGACCACACTCTTTCAAAAGGATCTTAGCGGTCTCGAACCTTCCTTGACGAATCAAATGATTGGCTATGACTCGATCAAGTGCAGATCTAGCTGAATGACTTTCAAAGGGTCTTTTGAGTTTCGAATCATCTTGTGTTGAAAGACTTGAATCTGAAGTGAGTGTAGCTTGAGTACCGAGAAGTGGTAAGACGGTTTGTGAGAATCTTTTATCGATCATCTTTTGCCATTTAGAACATAATGAATGATATTCTTTATGAGATTGAAGTGAAGATTTTGAAATTGATTTAGATTGACTTAGAATTGAATCAAGTTGGTGACGAGTATGTTCTATTTGAATTTGATTTATAGAAACGAAAAGTGATGAGTATGATTAAGATAAATTGGTTAATCTTTTAGGTTCATCAACTCACCTGGATTACTAGAGTTTTCACGAAGAAGTTCAAGATGAGAGATAAGTTGATCGAGATTAGTGATGAGTTCAGATTGATTTGTGAAGGCTTTGGTGGATAGTTTTTCCCAATCTCTTTTCATGAATTGCATTTTCGTAAATTGAGATAAGATATTTGAAGTTTGATTTAGATTTCAGTTAGATTGGAAATCAAGATAAGAGAAAGAGCTTGATGAGATTAAGAGTGTGTTGAAGTCTCTGTTCTGAATCTTTTATTTGAATGAGATGATCGAAGGAATGATGAAAAGGTAAACAGGACAAGTACCGAGTCAAGGATTGTTATTGTAACCGATGTGACCATACATCTCACTGCTTTTGACTACTCACTCTGGTTTGAATGAATAGCAGGACAAAGAAAAGACGATGTCATTCAGATTGAGATGAGCCAAGGCTACTACAAAGAAAGCTCATCAGATGCCTTGCTTCACCATCCATCACAATCTGAGTCATCAACTCACAAATACTCTGATGATTCTGAAGCAGTTTACTAACCATGACCCAATCTGACTCATGACACCAGTTAGAGACTTCTCACCGATCATCACATAGATCAGCTATGATGGCTTTTAGGAAGATCTTGCAAAAATGAAGGTCAACGGCGACTCCTAAGGGTACGTTTGGTTGCGATCACAAACTGTAAACTCCGTTTGAGCCCGAGTACATTGCCCCAGGGCAATTGAGTTTATCATTCAAATCAAGTGTTTGTCCAATAAACTCTGTTCTCGGAACTTTTTGGGAAAGCAAATTTGATTGAATTGAGCCATGAAGAATTTGAAGAATCGTGTTGTAATGGATTGATAACTTTATGGAATTCAAATCATGATCAAAATGATCATTCAGATCTCCACTCAAACCATTTTCTTAATGTTGGAAACTTGAAACTCATCCTGTTAGCCTTTTTTTCAATCACTTTGATTGTCAAAGATGAATCCTTGTGTACAATGTTTTTCTTGGATGAATGATCAATTTGGATGGATATCTGGTGAGTGAAGCTTCAGATCAGATCCTCAACAAAACAAAATCATTCTCTAGAACCCAAAATTGGGGAACTCAAACTCAACAAGTTCAAGATATGAATTGATTTCAATCAAGATGATATGCAAAAAGTGTAGATGAAGATTTGAAAGGTATCATGATCCCAATCAAATTATAAGATGAAAGTAATTTATCAAACTCTTTAGATCTCAGAACCTCCAATGAACCAATGATAATCAAATTTCAATCTTGGGTGGTGTACCCTGAGACTTATAGTGTACCTCATTTGATAAAAAAAACAAGGAAGAGAGAAAGAAATGACAAAAGATGGTAGGTGGAGAAAGGAAGAAATCACCATCCTTCAAGGTGATTAAATGTGGATGAATAGTTGATGAGTGGCAAAAGGCTTTGCCTTCTGAGATTAATGACATTGTAGGTTGTCAAAAAAGTGGTCCTTCTTGGACTTAAGATGTTGAAACTTGTCAAAATGAAATTTTCATAAGTTCAAAAAGGACTTTATTGAGTGGATAAACTCCCGTTCGTTCTTTATCCAAAAGGCACCTTTAAACTCCTTTTGGTACGGGGAAGGAGTTTTTGTTTTGGGTACCATAATTGGTCCCAAACGTGTTTTTTCAACTGCAATTATTTTGCAGAATAATTGCTAATGTTCAGATTGATTGTCAAAAATAAACGCAACCAAACATACCCTAGAGTAATGACCAGACAAGTATGATAGTATATTTAGCTTTGTATCTAGATCCAACAAAGATGGTAGAAAGATGAATAGAAGATAAAGAGCTACTTGAAACTAGCATCATGCCTTGTTGAGCAAATTACATACCATAGATCAAGACAAATCATTTCCTCTTTTGAGCAAAACTTTTATCAGATTTTCAAATTCAATTGACTTCACTTGGGACAAATGCCCAAAGTGAAAGATTCAATTTCTGAATGAAAAGCATGTAGACAAATCTCATTTGAATTGAAAGATGTTAAAAACATACAGGATAATTGTGACTGTTACAGTAGGTAAAGTCTACTCTGTACTACCTTGCAACCAGCCAAACAAAATTTCAACTTTGAGCTCAAAAATCACAAACTTAGTGACAATATCTCAAGTAATTAACTAGACAGGTGTAATGAGATGAATGAGCTTAATCTGTCTATATGACCTTGGAATCATCCAAGGCGTTGAATTTTTTTTTCACTAGATGGTCAACATTTGGGCCCAGGCAAATGCTAGGTACTTAAGCACCCTTAGCTAGGTACTTAAGCCCCCTTAGCTGGGTACTTAAGCCCCCTTGGCTGGGTACTTGAGCCTCAGCCTGCGTACTTGGCTATGTTGGCACTACCCCCGTGGCTGGGTATGCTGTGTTAGTCAGGCGGTAGGAAGGCCTCCCAACTGGGGCTGGATGTGCTGTGCTATGCAGGTTTGATGCCTGTGTGAGGTACTAACTTTTGCTCTTCTTTATCGAAGCGTTGTCAACCACCTTTCACTTCCAGAATCAAATAGGTGCCCAGGTGGGAAAATGCTCTAGGTTGGGAATATGATCCAAATTTGACTATCCAGAAGATTAGCTTGCACCACAAACCCAAGCCATAACTCATATTCTACACCACGGGGCAATTGTTGAGCCAAAAGCTGGGCTCGAAAATGGTCGTGTCCGAAATCTGGTCAAACGCTGGCCAAAAGCTCAGGTTTTGGCCAGATCTTGGTGGTCGTGTGAGACCGGCTGTTTTTTGGCCAAAACCTCAGTTTTTGGCCAGAAAAAAGCCGGTCTGTTGGCTGGTCAATCTGGCGGTAAATCGATCAGCCTTATGCCCATCAAAAGGTTGAAAAATGGCCGTCTGATACGACGGTCAAAATCAATGCTGTGAAACAAAAAAAAATTCATGATCTTGTTGATAGAAGTCTTTCTAGCCACAGCTTTTTTGATCAGAGAACGGGAAAGCTCCCAGAATCCAATTCATGGTCTAGGAGGCCTTCAACCCATCATCATCACCACTGCCCCCATCCGCAAGATTTGGGGAGGTGAGGAATGGGTGGAGGGATGCAAAGGTGAAGAGAGGTGAGCTCAATCTCTCTTCACATGATCAGCGGACACTTCCGATGATCAAATACCGTCTACTGGCCGCCGTTTGCCCAGCTGACGGCCGCCAGCAAAGCTGAGCCAAAAGCTTGCCTTTCCACTGACCAGCTTTTGGCGGCCGGCCACCACCAAGCGAATCTGAGCTTTCGGCCGTCTTTTCTGACGGTCAAATGGCGAGCCCAATTGCCCCGTGGTGTACATATGTCCAAGCAGCTGGGTAATTGTTTAGCTATTAGGTACATACAGGGCCACTCAGCCATCTGTTCATCTAGATAAGCAAACTATCTGTAATACATTGTGTAAGTTTATTCAGTTTGTGAAAAGTATTTCAAAAATGGACTACATATACCACTATGGCTACTTGGTAAATATCCATGAAGGTGTTTGACAGTAACAGAACGGGAATGTGTTCTCTAAGACCCATTTTTCCACCAGGGGACCTCTTTAATACTGGCAGTGTTTGTTTCTGATTAATTCATTTGCCTTCAATTCTTTGGTCCCAATTTTGGACTTGATCAATGATGTGCATTTGTTGAGTGTTGTGACAATTTCTCAACCTCTCTTGCGTGAACTCATGAGAAAAAAAGTGAAAACATAACAATGGAAAGAGTCATAGTTATATAAAGGTTTCAAATTCAAGGCAAAGACAGTCAACAAGAGAATAGTTGGCATTTTGTACCTTTTGAGATTTCCAAACTTGTTCTTACACTTTCCAAGAGCCGGTTTTGCTGTGTTGGATTGGAGAAAGATTGGGAAAAGGTGCTCTTGCAGGTGGTCATCACATTATTTTTCATTTTCAGAGTCTGCTATTTGATTATTGATGAAGAGGATGATTTCATTGTCCACATGTAATTTTTCAGCTTCTGCCGCTGAACATGCTTGCTGAGCTTTCTTCCCGTCAGAAAAGACCATTGTGCCAAGGAGATGAGAGGGCTGAGTTGTGTGTTTGGTTCAAAAAAATACTATTTAGAAGTGGCCTGCTACAAAAAATCTTACTTCCCACCACCTATACAATTTTTTTTGATAAACAGCAAACATTTGGGCCCAGGGCTGGCTCAACCCAGGTGTAGCACAAAGTAGACTTTAAGTACTGTATGAGACTTTTTCAATTTACCTGAAGAACACTTTGCTTGACCTCTTGAACAGCTTGGTTTACCTCCATTACTACACTATGCATCTGCTTTGTTTTGACAGTAAGCACTCTGTCCTTCTATCATTGGTGTGATGATCACCATGAGACTTAAACAAACCGAGAGGGGTTTGAAAGACTTTGTAGAATTCTATCACAAGTGAAATTCAAAAGGCTCATCTCAAGGTTTAGGTCTGTTCAAGAATTTAATTTGATTGAAATTTTTCAAAACTGATTATCTTAATATGTGTCTGTTTTGAAGAAGTGATCTGAAGAGATAATTGATGATGATATAGATTTTGAACTTTAAACAAAGCTCTTTTATAAGCAAAATCAAGTCCTTTGAATCATGAAACTCACCTCAGCCTTTCCAACTTACTTCGGTCACAATGAATATTCACATAGTCATCATAACTGGATGTGATCTGCATATTGGTTTCATTTGAGCTGGCATCGAGACAATCGAACGGGTTAATCCAGGTTAATCCTCATGAGGTACACCAGGGGGTAAGTGTCACGTTGAAATCCAGTGACAAATACCTTCACGGGTACGGTGTCATATTTGAATTGCTCTGGAACGTGTCCAGAGCCTGTTCAGAAGGCACCAAAAAATTATGTACCGTGGACAGAACAGGCACGGCATCAAAAACTGAGCGGGGGACGTACGGACGTATGTTCCAGATACGTTCTATTCCGTCCCCGCATCGTTCAGTTTGATTCCGTGTCAGGATCGTTAATCTGGAAACTGATCGTGTCCTGTGACGCCTCTGTGCCTGGAACGGTACCCGAAGCAAAGCGGGGAACCAGGATTTAGGCTGGAAATCCTGGTTTTTCTGCGCTGGGGCAGTTTTTGCCTTGTCTCTCAAACGCTCGATTCACAAGATTGACTCGATACGCTCCATCAATGGACAAATATGAATTGTGTTTTTGGATTCTACGTACATTGGGTTTGAAGTAAGTCATAGTAATGGAAAGAAACTTTGAAATGTATTACATGGTTTAATGAGTATAGGACTGTTGTTTTGAGATATCATATACTAATAGAGCTCCAACAGCTCCTCGATAATAAGCTGATGTGATTGCTCTGTAACGTTCCTGTCCAGCTATCAATAGAATGGTGATCAGATAGTGTAACACTTTCATGTCTAAAATGAGTGAGTTAAAAGATCACATACCAGTATCCCAAAATCAATTCAACCGAAGTAAATCAGACAAGGAGGATTGAGAGTAATGGCCCAAGGATTGTAAGAAAAGGGTCAAATTGATCTACTGACAGTTGCTGAGTTTCAAAGGGAAAAGATTGAAAAAAGTTGGAATGATGATCAGTTTTTGTAATCGAAGTAGATTCCAGAGATTGGTTTACAATTTCTAAATTTGATCAACGCTTACGGTTTTCCAACACCAGAATCTCCAATCAAAACTACTTTGTAGATGATCATCAATGTTTTATTTTGTAAATGGATCACTCATCAGATTAAACTTCATTTCGATTGATGATTTCAAGAGAGAGAGAGAGAGAAAGTGAGATTAAAGTCAAAAAGGACTAACGAATAAGAAGTCGTATGAAGTAGCGTCACCCATGATGTTAAAGTGATTGAAGCTTTAATGTGATTTGAAGTTGATGATTGAATGAGAACTTGAAGGTCTATGTGGAAGTAGATCAAAGCTAAGAAGTGATTGATTGAGAATGATAGATGGGTAGTTTTGGTGATGATAGAAAGTTAAAAAGCTTTATTGGTGACCAAGAGACCAATCAAATGAATGGGTAAAGTTAAAAAATTTGTCGAGGGCTATCAATACATTTGAAATCAATTGAAATTGACTTCTTCAAAAGGTCTTCAAAATTTACTTAAAAGTTGGGAATATTGAATTCTCAACTCAAGATTTTTCCAGCCACTCCGCCTCCAGCTGGGCCATGACACAACGGTGTTACATCGTCTCACTCCGTTTCGGAATGTGAACGGAGTGGATCAACTACTGGAATCTCCGTGTCAGAGACGGAATTTGTACCGTTTCTGACTTCCGGACGGTTCCTCATACCAGGTGGAGGCGGATTTGGTTTCGGTGCGAGAAACACACGTTTTGGTTTCAGTGCGATCCAGGTTCCAGTCACCGATCTCACATTTCTCGTGACTGGAACCAATTGTAAACGTGTTCTCATCGAAATTTCTGAACACATTTTCAGAACCGTCCGAGGCCAAGGAACTTTACCCCCTGGTGGACTCTCAACTAGAGAACTACATTAGATTCCGTACTTCACAAAGGCTCTTCAGTCGGAGTCATCGCTCCATGACATCTTACACCGTGTTCTTCATATCAAATTCATGTATGTAAATAACTCAACTATATACAAATCAAATGTGGTGCTTTGCGAAAGCTTTTGATTAAAAGAAGCGGGATAAAACTCTGGTTGATTCTTTGAGTGTAGTGCCAAGGTTTGAGTAAGTGATTAAAGGTTTGAAGACAAAGAATTGTGATTAAGGTCCAGGCGCATCAGCGACCAGGTCGAAGGCTGGATTGCTTATTTAGAGTGGAGTTAGCAGACATGATCAGCGGCTGCCTTCGAGTCACGTTCGTATTACTGCGAGGGTGTTCATTTGGGTTTGGGTGACATACCAAAGGGTGTCACCCGCTGGCCTATATAAAGCCATGCCCACTTAGGAATGTCCCCGTATCCGTGAACCTTCGTTCTAGGAGGGTGCTGGACCCGTGGATCTCTTGGCTCCGTGATCGTGTCCCAATCTTCCTCTCGTCGAGCTCACCCCATCGCCTTTTCCCTCCGATTCGAAACACCATGGACCCCGAGAACTTACTATTCCAGTATAACGGTCTCCCGCTTCGCAGGTCCCCCGCTTTGGCACACTCGATGGTACTCCTCGTGATGTGGCATCTCTACCACATCGAAGAACTCCGCGAAATCGTTCGGGACCTAATCCACTTGGAACGACTTGGAGCCGACCCCTTACCTGACATTTCCAACCGCCGGGTGAATGTCGAAACGTGGCACCCGTTTATATGCAAGCTCACCACTAGGTTCTACCCGGACGAGATTATGGCGATACACCGCTGGGGTGGCTTTCCGGAATCCATTATACTGCCGAACCGCGCTCGAGAGGATGGCTCGACAGCCCTGGCGATCTATTTCGCTCGTTTAGCGACACCTTCACGATATTTTGATTTATCGCAAATCTTCGGCCGCGAAACTTCGATAATTGGTCGTATCTGTCGGTGGGTTCAAGGCTGGATATATGAAAATTGGGGGCCACTGTTGAGATGGAGTGCGCGACGTTATCCGCCGGATGTTTTGGAAAAATTTGCCGCAAGCTTAGTGGAGGCGAAGGATTGCCCGATGGACAATTGCGTCGGATTCGTCGATGGTCAGTACTGATCCTACCAGCTAGTGTCCCGTTTTCTTCATACTCGGCTGACTCCTGTCGTTCCATCCAGGGACGGTGTGGCGAATTGCACGGCCGAGGTATAATCAACGGCTGTTTTATAACGGTCATAAGAGGGTTCACAGCCTGAAATACCAGGCTGTAGTAACCCCAGAGTAAGTTATTTTTTTTGGTTTTCATCACCAGCCCAAATCGTGGACTGATGTTAGGCCGGATTTTTAGTGGAATCACAGCTGATCTCACCGAGGCGTATATAGGTTCCCGACACGACACAGCGATCCTGAGGCTTTCCGGCCTAAGCGAAGTGTTAGAGGAAGATGCCAAAGGTTTCCAAGGTCGGCAAATGATGTTATACGGAGACCAAGGTTATCGCAATTCCGCTGTAATGCTGGTCCCGTATCCCGGTATCAATCTCACCCCAGATCAAGCACGGTTCAATCGGGACATGGCCAGCGTCCGAATTGCGGTTGAACACGAGTTCGGCCGCTTGCGGAACATATTCCGCATGACTCAGTACAAAGGTTAGTCCGTCTCTCAATTTGCTGGGTCGTTAACCTAGTCAAGGACCTGCAAACTGACTTGAAGCACTTTAAACCCACGTTATTCAGATAATTTGCGGTTCTATGTTAATGAACTGAACGCATTCTATCACTGCGCAGTGATAATCAAGAACATGCTGATATGTTGTGGGCGGGGACCTCTGGGTGGTGTGGCTCCACCTCCAACTCTGGAGGTATACCTGGAAGGTCGACGATAGGCGGGTGTTTTCTAACTTAGGCGTGTTCTTTTCTTTCATATATTTACAAAAGTTATTCCGTTCGGCTATTACTCTGATTTTTCCCTTGAATCCTTCCCTCCAAACCTTGCCCATGTGCTCTTGTTGTAAGTGGTTGTCTTCCATCGTCTGTTTTTCCGGTAGATGTTCAATGTGTAGTTAGTTTATCTTGTGTCACGGTATGAAATACAATCAAGTATCGGTCATTGTACAACATGAAGCCGCAGAGGTGGAGTGTGTAGTGAGAACGAAACGACCGTGAAGCATAATGAATATGAGTGAGTCGCGACTCACTCATATTGATTATGAGTCTGAGTGATGACTCAAAGTCATCACTCACATTTTCAAGGATTCAGGGTTACAAGGTGAAGGATTCATCCCATCATTTTCCAATTGGGCCTTATGATGCGTAGCAAGTTTGACTTTGTCTCTCCCAAAAAAAAACATTCTCAAACCAAATTAATGGTAATATAAACATGTAGATCGTAAAATACTTTAATTTCAATTTCATATTTAAATCAAAGAAGGTACAAACTAGGATAGAAAGAAAACCACAGCTGCATTTTTGGGAAACACCTTCAAGTTACTTTCAAAATTCCAACATAATTTATACGTTGATGTTTTACCTAAGAAAAACTTCAACTCTGAATTCTTTCAGGAGTCATCTTTGGCCGGCTTCAGGTTCTGCGCAAGCATTTTGAGCACAGAGCCCATTTCCGAGAGAGTACCTTGAACATTAGCCATTGATGACTTAAGTTCACTGACTGTCTCGTTTTGTTTATCCTCACGCTCACTAGCCGCTTTTAGCTCTTCACGTCGTAACTGAATCGTCTCGCGGGCTGTCTGAGCGTCGAGGTCCAATCTCGCCTGAGACTGCGCCAATTCACGTTCGCGCTGCGCAGTCGTAACAGCGACTTGTTCCTTGTGTCGCTCCAGTGCCATCAAAGTTATCTCATTCGCTCTTTCAGCTGCTTCGGTGTTCTTCATTGATACATTCACCAAGTGGGAGACTCCTGGCCCTTCGATTTTCTTCGTCACACCTTCTCGCAACGCTCGAATCGTTCTGGGGGGTTTCGGATGCTCTTCTTCAGAACTCTCGCCACCTGAGTCGTCACGGTTAGATCTGGGGTTCGGAGGTGCCGATACCGTACGTGCCGCACGGAGGTCACGCAGGTCGTTGGCCTTCGAGATTGCATTCGCAACGCTTGCTTTCGCGGCCTTGGCGTCTTCGGCAGCTTTCGTCTGGTTCTACATACCAAAACAAGCCATCACGTAAGTTCAAGAGTGAAATGGTAAGTCAAAAATTAAAAAAGGGAATCAGGTGGCCAACTCACCTCTTCTTCATCCATCAAACCGTGGATCAGCTCTCGCAATTCACCATCTTCCTCTTGGGTGCCACTCGCTCCAGCTGACCTGGCATCGGCCCGTTTGACCCAAGATTTGAGGTTATCATACCTAGTCTTCAAACCCGTATTCAAGGCAAGATGTTCGAAGCGGGCCATCGTATCAGGATGTTCCTGTAAGTTAGGCCAGATGTAAACATATCAGATCACGAGATAAATCAAAGTGAAGGCAGATGAACGACTTGCCTTGAGATGTTTCGAACAATTGAGGAACCTCTCCAAAACCTCCTTTTTCCCGGCAGAAAAAGGTTCAAATGAGACCAGGTGTGAAAGCGCAACAACGTCGAGCTCGCCAGGCTCTCCCCAGCGCATGCGAGGGGTGGTGGTCTTTGGGTCCGTCTTGCGTTTGTTTGGAGAATGATCCTTAGGTCGTTCAACTGCCGGTGACTGAGGTGGTGGAATCAAGACCTGCAGTGCCTGATCGGTATCCGGGGGAATCGAGGTGTTGCGGGGCTCGGCGTGGGTAATACGCGGAAACGGGTGACGGTGGTTGGCCGGGGTGACGTTGATCGAATTTGAGGGAGAGGTGGCTGTGGTGGGCTGGCCTCCCGCCTCAAGATTGACTCTTGAGGTATTGGGGTTAGCTGAAATGCTGTCACGTTGGGATCGCCCGGCGCTCCCATCGGCTGCCCCTTTGGAAACGTGCCCGATGCCTAAAGGTGGTCTAGCCATCATACCATCCGCCTCGTCAGGGTCGTCGTTCTGATCTTCTGCGGGCGTAACACCCTTGTGGATCGCATTGAAGCGGGCCCGGGTATGGGGGACGTCAAACAGATCGCCTCGATGTTTGACTGGCGAGGTTTTCCGAATGAGGTTGGTGGTTGTGTTTGGTTTTTCGGGTACATTGATATTGTTCAACCGCCCCGCGTTCATCGACTCATGCGTGCTAAACGGATTTGCGCCATTCGCAGGCCAGGCTTGGAGAGTGCCATGAGGCGTCGGCATTGGGGTAAGAGGTCCTAAGGCCGAATGAAGCATCGGCTGGGCCAAATGATAACAATAATATATCAGCCTACTCGTTTTGTGATCTACACATGTTTCTCCACACTTGATGTATGATAAAAACTTAAGAATACAAATTCAAACTTACCGAATCCATGCCGACGTGTCCAGAAGGGCTTTCAACCGAACTCGCACTTACCCGGCGGTTCCAAGATGGCACCAAAGGACCCCCCGAAACCTAGAACGTACAAAGGTCTGAGTCAGGCCTTCGTTCTTGCTGAAAAAATCTCACGTACAGCCGGTGCTGCTCATGAGAAGCAACACTGACTTGGGCACCCGAACTACAATCCGGATGGGCTTTTTGCGGCGACAAACGACAATTGGGACGACCTAGGACCTGATTAGGCAAGAAAACGAAGTCAGTTAGAGATCGACACACGCCCGCGTGGGCTAATCAAAAGAAAAAAAACTCACCGGGGGCAAAGGCCGCGTGGTTGCGTGTTCGAAATGGAGGGAACCCAACGTGAAGAGGCCTCCTGGCTCCACACGTCCCAAATCGCGCCTCGCGATTTGGGTACACATCGGGGTGTCCTCCGTGGGACCGGCCCCGGGCCCGCCGGACTGCGCGAATGCCCCATCAGCTACAACGTCTCGAATGGCCGAAGCAAGGGATTTGTCATGCTCACCTGACCGGTGAAACCGCGCGCGAGGTTGAGGCCCGTAATGGGGGACCAATTCGCCTGTCCCGGATGAAATGACATGGATACGAATGCTGCTGAATTCGAACAACCATACCGTCAGCGTCAGGATTGGAAAGAAATGACCAAGGACAAGCCAACCTGATTTTGGGTTAGTTGAGAATTTAATTTTGGATTTGGGCCTATAGGTCTCAGAGTTTTTCTGGAGGGAAAGGAAAGACACCGGAGAGGGTATGTATGCATACCACATACATATCCACTCAACCACTCCGTTGACCTTTCACAGATATCCGGCGGCACCCAATCGACCCAAAAAGTCTCGAAATCCATAACTATGAGGGCTCATCCCACGTCAACAAGCTGATGCCCAAGCAACTAAATGCACAGATCAGCGTCAAAATTGACGTTTGGATAGGTCAAAGCTTAAAAAGTCGTCTGGGACCTCCTTGCATAGTAAGGATTTTTCATGATCAAGAATTCGAGTTTCTGTTTCTTGAAATTTCTTAAAAGTTATCTTACAAGCATGCAAGATGAATAGATGATGTACATCTACTTTTCTTTACAGAGGGGTTTCTGATGATGAGTCTCACTCAAACCATGAGAGGATCACCATCAAGAAAGCAGTTCCCAAGTTGTTTGGACTGCGCAACGTGTGTCAAAGTCATAATTAGGGCGTCTATCTGACGTGGAGCGCGAAAAAACCTGAAAAACGTGCCATATATCGCAAGTCGAGAACGGTTTTTTGCGCCTGGTCTCTATTATCAAGCTTTATGGGTTTAATTGATTCAGGTAGAGAATTGAAATCTTATAGTCAAGATGAGAAGAGATGGTCATCTAGATTTGAAATGTAAGTAAATATTTAAATTAAAACTTTACCCAATCGGATTCTATCGGGTTCAATCTCTTTGATTGCTGTCTCTCACCATCTGCAATTGTCAGTCTGTCTCTTGAATTTGATATGAATGGTTTGAAGTTGTTCTTTCTGATTGAATGTTTTATTTACAATAAATAAATAAATGTCATTTCACTTGATTTTAAGCATAAAGTAAGTAACTCGCATGGTGTGATATAGATTATTACTTATATAATTTATAATTCACACTCTCAACTTCACCTCGCTGAATGAAGACCGGTGAATGAATTGGTCTGATGAACCTCAACACGCTCTCACCATCAACCTACTCATCATCTTGATCTCTTTTAGTTATCATTAATTCCTCTCCATCCATTCAGCCTTCCATCACCTTCATTCTTTAAAGTAAAGCTAGACGACTGTCATGTCGTGTCAAGTACCCAAATTACCTGTCTTCAAACCTGACATCAATCCTTTTCCAAGCTACCAAAACTTAGCGGTAAGCTCATCAGTCTCTTCACTCTTGCGAGATCAGGAATCCATTTTCTTTCTTACAAGGTAACTTCGCCTGATATTCATCCTCTTGCTCTTCAATTCGCGTCTGTTTTGTCTAGGCTCGGATCATCTTTCCACCTATTCCTCGATGGTCTCTACCAGTCTTGGCTATCTTGGCCGTATGGCGAGGCTTGATGATGCTAGCCTGTGTGTCGATTGTGGTGATTCCCATCTGGCGGGGAAAGGCTAGTCGAAAAAAGCATCTTTGGCTATTCCGGGCACATTTTCCTTCCATGTGTAATTTGGTTTTCATTCTACAATCGAAGATTATAATGAATCATCATAACTGATTTAAGACTACAAATCACAGCTTCAAGAAGAAATCGAATGCCGTATATCGTTCCCAATCGAGGTTTGATTGTGGCAGTTTGCGAGTTTTTCTCTTCGGGTCTATATTTAATGTTAGCGTGTTTTAACTATAAAGTAAGTGATTGAAATTCTCACTCGTCTAAAGATTTGATATTGCACCATGGAGACGAAATCTGACATAACTGATTGGCTTTGCAATTGTTGATGATCGATGGTCACTTTAGTCATTCACAACTCCCTTGTTCACCGAGGAAATCCAACTGACGTTATGGTCAGTATTTGTGTACCATGTTTTACATCGTCACTAGCTTATATTAATATCATCAATTGATCCAGGTACGGTATTGCGTGAGTTATCCTTTGGAATGCGAAGGTATCAGCTAACTGAACACTGCTGACTGGGGATGAACTGGCTTTTTGTATGATTTGGGCACCAACAGATGGCTTCCGTAAGTATATCAATCTAAATCCTTCTCTTGATCCTCAGATTCTAACCAGCCTGTATCAACATTTTCAGCTCGTATATTGGGATCTGGCTCTCAGGTTGGGGTCTTTGTCATGCTTGGTAAGTCAGACAAGAGTTGATCGATCTCCTCGACATATGGTCATGAAATCTAGCTAATCCAATGGCCGACTATACAACCAGTTTGTGCAGCGGACGGCAAGCGGGCAAGAAGGTCGCCAAATTCTTGACACCGACCGTGTTTAATTTGTTGTGGTCTTCATGGTTAATGATCGCCCTTATCACACACGTAGCCTGCGCCACATTCCTCACACAAGCTACCATTCGAACTTATCATCACTTTGATCTTTTACAAGCCGTATTGAAGAGGGGAGAGTTAGCATGGATACCTAACAGCCCTCCAGACATTCGAACCATGGGGACGATGCTGAAAGAAATGAATACTTTATTGGCTAACTGTAGAGTGGTTGAATTCCGTATGAGCACATGGTATATAGTTTGGATCGTATTCGGTGTTGTTCTTGCTTGCGTGAGTGATCTTTGTTTTTTTTTTCGACTTGTGATCTTTGATGATCTGACAAGTTTGGTAGAAGATCAGTTTTACATTTTCACAGCACAATATCTTGTGCGGTTAGTTCGAAACCTTTTGAGAAGGTGTCAAACCCAAGCTTTGGCTTGTCGTGAAAATGTTGGACCTGTTAGAGGAGGTGGAGTACCTGTAAAGGAAATAGTTAGTAAAACAACCACACGAGCCATCAGTGAATTACAAAGAGAATTCCGTAAGCTTCATAGAACCCATTCTTGACAAACTACGATGTATCTCGATCTGACTTCTTTTAAATCTGAAATAGGCTTCCTCGCTGGTCATAGTATTTTGATCACTTTGGTCCTAATATGTGAAATAGCAGTCCCGGCTTACCAGGTAGGACTAAGTCATAATATCGCATCGTGAGTCTGACACGCACCTTTCATTCTTCAAGCATGGTGCATGTATATGTGATATTGATGCTGCTGCTATCATAATCCTAGATCGGCTTGGCGAACAGGTAGTGCCATCATAGTCATGGCGCCGAGCACCTTTATCTCGCCTGCACTATTATTTCAATCGGTTAGTATTCATTAAGCACTGTGTGATCAAACCTGACAGTGATATCAAAGCTGACCCCTCAATTCATCTTCCAGTTCAGACTCTTATGCGAGCTTAATAATGCTGAAGAGTCAGAGCTTAACCAAGCTCTCTCGGCAACGGACGATATCCAGTTACCGATCTTTGCTACCCAATTTCTCGGTGGACGATTTAGTGTAGAGCCTCTACCAGCCGACGCATTTTCAGGTTTACCTAATAGCGATTCTACAAAAGATTCTAATATTGATGTTAGGATCGTGAGATCTGTTTCAGTCTTTGATTCTTGTATAGACCAGACCGCGAGACATTTTCCTGGTGACTCAAAGCTGTTTAGTTTCGAAGACTTTGATTTAAAATAAGATGAGAGTATGCCTCTAACTCAGACAGTTGATCCCGCTGGATGAGTTTGCCACGCAACATTCCTTGGTGTTTATAAATTTTCATTTCTCTCTTGCTCGACTGATATTTAAAAAAATGTGACCTGTGATCGGGGTAGTTAGAAAGATCAATTATCCAGTTGTTATATGTTCAAATTTCATCGTTCTTACTCCTTGACATTATTCTGATTATCATATGCAATTCTTGTTAGGTTTAGAATTTTCTTAGCACATCATCACAATCTTACTAGGATGTGATGAAACCACTTTCTTTTGATATTGTGAATTCGGTTATCCTTTGATTTTCGTTGTGATGGTTTTATCCAAAAAAGCAAGACAATCTTGAAAAAAACATCTTGGTCTTCAAGCAAACTCTGAGTTTGGTGATACATTTTTAAGTGGCATTTACCTCAACTCAACAACCATAGAGGGAAAGATGCACTTGAAGTATATATTGCCTGTGAGAATCAGGTAAGCAGCCTAATGAAAGCTGAGGACTTGATCGAAGAAAAGACGAGAACCAGTACGGTAAAGAAGAGGTTTGAGGAAATAAATGTTTGAGTTTGATAGAGAAGAAGAGTTTAGGTAAACAACACACAAGAGTCTTTTCTAACGAGGAATCAAACATTGACGTCATAGGTCTTATGGTCACAAGGATAAAGATGAACTATCCAAGAATCATTAGATGAGATGATAAGTCGATGATTATTAATCTCAATTGACGCTGCGCGCTACAAATTTTGACGCTCCTGATCCACAGAGTCGAAGAAAGCTTTGTGAATGTGAAGAGCTGAGCTGTGAGATGTGAAATGTAGAATTCAATTATCACTCATAGATATTGAAGGATAGTGACGCTCAAGAAAACTTATCAATCTGAGGTCATCACATAATTTTTTAAACACACAGATTATACTTACCATGGAAAGAGTTTAGTTCAATTTCCGAATTTAACGTATCAAGAAATTTATCAAACTCGAAGGTCAAGTTATTAAACCGTCTTTTTTTGGTTCATTTTAATTGAAGTTACATATTTTGAGGCATAAAATTATTCACTATTACCTCATCATTGCATTATCGGGAACCTTCTGGGAATCTATGAAATAACACCAATAGATCTAGGGCTAAGTCTGATAAGATTTTCAAATGGGCTTATATCATGTTGCATCCCTTAAGACTTATTTCCTTTTGAGAAATGTAGATGTACTATACTTTGCTGATCAACATGTCAGGTAATAAAGGTACCTATCAGAGGCGATCTTGCAATGGAACAGTTATATAGATTAAAGAAACTAGGCTTGATCACAACGATTACACAATGCGGGTTTAATCACAAGAAGCAAACAAGAAGATGAAAAGGAAATAGGACCATGAGATGAGGAATAGAAGGCTGTTTCGAAACCTCTTAGAAAACAGTCCACGACACTAATGTGGTTCTTTAATATGTTTACAAGATAATGTTCGGTTTGAGTTATGAACACCAGGAGAAAGTAAATGAAGTGTTTTGAAAAAGAAAATATTCAGCAAGCATAAGATAAATAAGATAAAATAGGGAATTCTTGAAAAGATCAAGATCCAAGGATTTGTCCAACCGATTTTTAAGTTCTTGATCAAGTGTAAGAGTCCAAGAATCTCTCCTGTTACCAAGTCGATTACGGCTGAAAGTATTCAGGTAGAATTATATGAGCAGTGAAGTTGACAAGAAGCAGGATGGAAATCAGATCAAGGGAGATGTTTGTATTCTTAAAAACATCATTGACACTCACTTGAATACAGTAGTTGTTATGAGCTCCACAATCGATTATCGGACCTCCAGAGCCAGGGGGACAATTACCACAAGAGCGTCTAGGGTCTGATGGAGGAGCACGGCACGACAACATGTTACAGCTAGCCAGAAGGGAGATGAGAATGACGGAGATTTGCATGATAAAGATGTGTGATGAGATGGACAAGTTGAAGCAAAGGCTGGAGATAGAAAGATATGGAGATTTCTTATAGCTCTTAAAGGAAACTTTTATGAGCTGAGCGTTTGAGGGTAGGTGGTGAGGGTCAAGGGAGAAAGTCTTTATACGCCACGGACACAGGGAATTATCCCATGTCACTTTTGCAAAAGTGAGGTCATGTCACAAGAGCGACAGATTTCAAAAGTGTATGGTGGTGTCACTTTTGAAAAAGTGACACCAGACTCAATTGAAGTGACACCATGTCACTTTTATCATACACTTTCAAAATGTATTGCTCTCGTGACATGTCAAGGTGAGCCCCTACCCGAAAAACGCGGGTAATGGCAACCCCGCTCTTAACCCCGACATCTGAAACCCTACCCGTCTCCGAACCCTAACCTACCCGTTTATTCCCCGCGGGTCTGAGCCCGTTCTAGAGCTCGACCCTAAGAACCTCCCCCGACAGTCTGACCGCGGTCATCGCGGGGACCCGAAATGACCGAACCTTGGTAAAGTTTGGCAACTCCTCGTCTACCGGTCTTGATGCCGATGTGAAAGGAAACTCATGCGATTAAGAACCAAGCTCATCTATTCTACCTAGATCTCCTAATCTAGGTAGAAATCCTCTTAATCGTAGTTGCTGTTTCCAATTCAAATCAAGCAAATTTCTCATTCACTCGCTATCCTCTTAATCATAGTTGTTGTCTTAAATTTAGATCAAGCAAATATCTGAATCTCATTCACTCGGTAAACTAATACATCCATCATCATTCATGTCCAGTTTTCACGCTTAAACAATTGAGATGATAACAACACAAAATACATATCAAAGAAGAAAATAGGACAAGGTGAATTTGAAGCATGTGACAGTGAGAACTTAAGATCGTTCACCGCGTAATCGACGAGCTAATTAGATATGTTGAGGCGGAATCGTCACTCGTTTAGCATGAATCGCAGCCAGGTTGGTATCCTCAAAAAGACTACAAGATAATATGGGCAGGAAGAGATTAAGGTGAGGAAAAGGTTAAAGAGATCAGTTCGATTGAAGGATAGGTAAAAGGTACAGAATTAACGGACCCTGACAGTCCGCTTGAGAACATGCTAAGTAAATCGAAAGAAGCCCGACAAGCGGTAAGATATAGCTAATAAGACTTCTGAGAAAAATGAAGAGACGGATCGTAAGTGCAAGGTAAGATGAAGAAAGTGAATAGAATGGAGTGATAAGGATTTCAAGTTGATTGAGTGAAACCGAGGTAATGAGTGAGGATGAACGCACCTGAAGAATGATTGAAGAGTGTATTTGAATAGCTGATGAATCGGATCGAGAGAGGAAGTTGATACAAAATTTCTTGTTGACCGTCGAGAGCGAGCTCAATCCTACTTCACAGCTGATGATCCAAATCGAAGATCGGTCTTGAAATCCTGAGCAAATTCTCGAATAAGATGTTGGAATCTGAAGAAAGATACATTATGATAAGCGTATGTTCTTCGTTTTTTAGCAAAAGGATAAATGAGATACTGACCAAAGCTTTCAAGTTTGATGGGAATGATCATTCATTCCCATCAATCGATGGTTTGGAGGTTGAGACTTGCCTACCTTTCAAACTGTTCTGACCGCGGGTTCCCCGAGGGTAGGGGTTGTCCAACGGGGGCAGACCCGCACCCCTAACCGCGGGCTCTCCGAAGTATTAGGGGTCTCAAATTCCACCCCTAACCCCTACCCGAGCGGGTAGGGTTCCGGGTACCCCGCGGGGGGGCGGGGTAGGGGCTCGGCTTGAGTGACATGACCTCACTTTTCCATAAGTGACATAGGATAATTCCCTGTGGGAGGTGGTGAACGGATGAAACTGATTGCTTTTAAATTCGGTGTCAATTGCCTGCTTGTCAAAATATTCGGCAATGTCCCCACGTGACTCTGCACGAGGACTTTGTTGAGTTTAAGAAGAGACAACTTATGACGACAGCCGGTCCACGCACTGTCACAAACAGACGGGAGAAGAGCGTCGTAACCTGAAGGAAGAACTCGCCTGTCATTCAAGGGAATGAATGTCTTAGCTTCAAAAGAACCCCCTTTCTTCTCTTATGCAAGGAATGTGCTACCTCGTTGGTTAAGGCTCGGGCCCTTGTCAAATATCGGACTACTTTCACGAGTCACGGGGAGGAAGACCAAGAACAGGCGCAATCGTCACCAGCGTCGACCCGTACAGGTAGTTCTCAGACAGACACATGGCCACTCCCATGAGCCTGACTGAGAACCGTTTCTCAAACCACTCCCGTCCACTCGCGTCCATCGGGGCCATTCCCACATAACACTCTAAGTTACGGACTTACCCATGATAACGCCCAAACTATCCTATGCATACATATGTAATATAACATACAATCTATCTCCAACCTCGCCTACCCAGCACATCCAGATCATATCACACCCAAAATCAACACCAACCGATATCTTCTAAGACACAGACTTTACATCAAGCCCTTTATCCGCTGGTCCCGCAATCCTTTGTTGCTTTGCTGCTCCGATAAATCACGCTGTAAGTCTCTTTCATCCACTCTCAACTCCTTCCACCTCGTCATCTAATCCATCTCGATTTTTTTCTTTCTATTTGCGAACATCATCATACACCTATTCCTACCCCGTCATGTTCCAGATGTTTTCGATCGCTGCCTTGGAGCGTGCTGCCGCGCTGTTTCCTTCTCAATCCTCACAATCCCAATCTAATCCTACCCAAACCCAACCGAGCCAACAGCTCACGGACGACACCAATGCTCTTTCGTTGTCCAACCAAACCGACAATCGGTTTTCCATGAATAGCTTTATAAATGCCAACACCGTCAACTTAAGAGCTTCGAATGCCGACACCTCTAGTTCGGACGTACCCATTTCTAAAGATCGCATGATGTCAATGTCCTCGAACGAATTGCGATGCCTTGCCGAGAAGAACGCGAATCGTGGCATTAATAAGGATCAAATGGAGCGCTTGATTGAGTTTCATGAAACACAACAACACGCGCTCGCCATGATGGCAGTTGAGCTTGGAATATCCGTCTCTGCCATTGAAGCGATGTGGTAAGAGTATTTTCTTTATTTCTGTAGAACACGTACAATAAGTTGCTCATCATGATTGTACTTCTAGGGGTCGACGCATAGCAGTTCGGATAGCGACAGCATGGAACCGGTACTTACAAACGCACCATGCTAAGGCGTTGTTTAAGACATGTAAGTACCTCATTGTCTCTTCATTACAGTTAATTACATTGATTTCTTTCTTCTGTAGATGGAGGAATTTCCAATGGTGTCGCCATGAGCGAGCTTTCCTTTGCGTGGAAGCACATGTCACCAGAAGAGAAGGCCGCATTCAAAGCCCCAATCCCGGACGTCGATCTCAATTTTGGTGACAAGGTTGTCAGCAACAAGCGAGCCCGACAGATCGTCCAACCGCGTACCCTTGTCAAGAGTAACCCCACATCCTTGCAAAAATCGGAAAGACAGGTCCAATCGTACTTGACCGATCTTATTGCCAAGGTAATGTGATTCTCAGTACATTCGATCTATTGATGTATGTGTCTCTGACATGTACATCATGATATATAATACAGGCCACTCCGATCGCAGCATCATGCAATTGCGAGTTTGTTTTCTTCGCTGTCTCGAAGCACTTGGCTGCTCATAGTTTTCAAATTCGCGTTGTCACACCTGGAGCCCAACGTGGTGTCGAACTCATTACCGAAGCAGCTGGGACCCAGGAGTTTGGCGCACAACTTCAAGGATATGTGACTGGCAATACTACTGAGGCAGTACAAGCTAAGAGACACTGTGGTGGTATGTTTTTTCAGTTCATTCATGTTGAATTAAATATACCATGTTAACATTAGCAAAATTTGACATGCAGAAGGCAATTCTAAAGTTGTAAGGAAGGAAGTCACTGCCAGGCTTGGACGCCTTCTAGGTAAGTCCACCTGATCCCCTAACAAATGAGCGAGTCAAGCTGATGAAGCATTTTATCATCCTTCCAGCTGAACGTTCGCAATCAGCGTTGAACAAGTGGCCGTGGTCCGATGCCGACACCGTTCTTGCGACATTCAACCTCCGTATGGTTTTAACAAGACCAGGCAGCACCCTGGACATCAACTGTCTCAAAAGACCGTTGTCTCAACTCAGTGGTCCAGACAGCCGAAAGATCAACTACGAACTCGACCAAGGTGGTATCAGCCTGCTCCCACTTCAATCTGAATCTGAATCGACTTCAGTCACTGGGACCGCATAGGGATCGGGTTAAGAGTTTTTCATTTATTACTTGATTACGTGATTTAGTCAATGAAACAGCTTGTATATACATCAGCACACGCAAGTAGGCAAAGCTGTTTTTGTAGTTGATGATACACATGTAGTAACTTGAAATCAAGGAATGTGAGAGTGCGTTGCAATTGAGATCATGTGACCAAACCCAAAACATGGCCGGCGTGTCAGCAGGTGTTTACCTTCTGATGCTTACCAGGTTCAGAAGGTAAAGACCTGAAAGTAGGTCTTAGATTGAACTCACAGTTGGTCAATGAATCTATGAAGCCTCGAAGGCAAAACAGCCAAACAATATTGATCAGTGATCAAATTGATCATCATCATTTTTTTGGTGTCTCGGGTGCTGGGATAGCTTCGTTACAAGATCTTCTGTGACTCACTACAGTCTACAGTTGAATCTTATGACTTTGTCATATGTAGACGGCACTTGAGACTCTTGCATAGTAGCACAATTCATTTATTTCATAATAGTTCCAGCTCACTGATCCATATATGATTATATTACAAGCATATATACGTAAGGAAGCGATCGAGTCTACATCTACTCGACTACACCGAGTAACAACATATGAAAGCAAAAAAAATTGAGAAACTGAATAATCAATAAAGGATACACACGGGGGGTTTAATGTAAGCCACGAGGCTTAGACTTGTTGGACTTGTTGGACGGATTGAACTTGGTCTGCGGATTGGAAGGTAGAGGTTAGGCCATGTAAATAGAGACTAATAAGCAATGTAAAACTTACTGGACTAACCCGATCCTCCCTTCGAATCTTGCTCTCTTGATAAGCCGATTGCTTATTTGGGCAGTTTGGCGCCAAATGATTAGGTTGTCCACAAAGAAAGCAAAAGTATATCTTGCGATCAGGACATACTGTCGCGATATGGTCAAGTTTGCCACAAATAAAGCACGCGTAGGTTTTGCGATCGGGACAAGTATCCGTCCAATGGCCGGTCTCGTTGCAAATGAAGCATGGGTAGATAGTTCTTGGGTTGACTGGACTTCGGGAGGTGCTTTGAAGAGTGTAAGGAGTTAGGTCGGAAGGAAGTGGCGGGTTGTTAACGGAAGTTGAAGCGGGAAAGGTCTTGACTGGGACAGGCGGTGTCAAGACCGATTGAGTGACATGAGCTAGTTGTAGGGAGCCAAAGTCAGGGAGAACCGATTGAGCTTGTAATCGAAGGGCCTGTTCCACTTCTTTCGCACAGATTGACTTGATCGGTTGGGCACGCAGACGAGCATCCAAAGTGGTACTGACGGCTTTGTTGAACGGCGATCCTAGTTGCAAGACGATTCCTAAGATACTATCTCTTGTCCATGAGAAGCGGGCTCGATCTAGCTCAGCAAACTTGGTGTTGATATTATGTATATACTCATCAATATCTACTTTCTCGAAATCATGTTTAATTTGAAAAATCTCCTTCCAAATATCCAGATGCTTGCTTGGTATGAAAAATAAAGACTTGATGGTCGCCATTGCTGATATAGCTGAGTTGCATTGAGTAAGATGCTTGGCGACCTCGGTTTCCACCGAATGTTCGATCATTGATTGGATGATGAGATCGCCGTGTGGGTCGTCAACAGCAGAATTGCCCTGATCTAAATATCCTACATATCCAGTAGTGGTCTGAATTAGGCGAGCGATTCGAAATTCCCAGTGGTCGTAGTTTGATCCGTCGACCTTGAGCAGTTCACATGCATCTCGAACCATACCAGGCATCAACGTGATGAAGGAAGTAGACTTCCAATCTCTGATCATGGGTGTGTTGTTTCTGGGAGGTTGAGACATGGCTGGCTTCGAAAAGTTAGATAGATGAAAGTTAGGTTGAAAGTTAGGTGACATCATATGTTTGATTGAGACATAAAATCAGACTTACCAAGGGAAGATAGGAGACAAGATCGACACAAGATGAAGAGGAGAGGTCGTCGCAAGTGATCACGGGCGAAGTTTCTTAAGATCGGTGAACACTGAACAAGTTGAAGAAGGGGATATAAGTTCACAATTGGTGACACGCCTGTGTATATCATGTGATATACATGGGGTATATTTAGGGAACTTGTAAAAAATTTGAAAAAATTAGCTACAGACCGTGCTATCAACACAATTTGTTCTCTTGCATTGATTGATTTGATCAAGGTAGGGATCAAATCAATCAATGCCTGATTTGATTCAAGGTAGGGAAAATGGCTTTGAATATAACTTGAACATGTGTGAGAGTTCATGAACAACAGACAAGGGTTCAAGGTAAGGGATTTGAAAGCATAAAGGTCAGGTGTTGCAAAGATACAATCAACCAAGAAATGGCTGAATGAGTGGTGATATGGGGAATCTGAGTAGGGAGACTTGATATGAAATCAAACTATCAGTCTGTACCCAGAAAGAAACAGCTGTAGATCACCATCTTGAGTGTGTTCAGTGATGTTTTAGATCTGAGTGACCCCAAAAAGGTGTTTTTGGGGTCAATATTTGCAATTTTGACAAGGAAAGAGTGGTGATATTGGAAAAGTGCCTTAATAGACTCTAGTTTAAATCAAAAGTTGTGTTTTAAGGCGGAAATTGAGGCCTTATTGCACCATCTACAGGGTGTTTGGAGGTGTTTTAGGGCTGAGCGGGAATGGAAACAAGGTTCTTGGGGTCAAAATGTGCCATTTTGACAAAAAAGGAGTGGTGATATTAAAAAAGTGTCTTAATAGACTCTACTTGAAATCAAAAGTTGTATTTTAAGGCGGGAATTGAGGCCTTAATGCACCATCTTGAGGGTTTTTGGAGGTGTTTTAGGGCTGAGCGGGAATGAAAACAAGTTTTTTGAGGGCAAAAAGTGCCATTTTGACAAGCAAGGAGTGGTGATATCAAAAAAGTGTCTTAATAGACTCACATTGAAATCAAAAGTTTCCATTTACGGCCGGGCCAAATTGCCAAATTCCATCATCTTCAGGGTGTTTGGAGGTGTTTTAGGGGTGAGCGGGAAAGAAAACATGATCTGGTGGTTTCAGTGTCAGCAATTTTGAAGATGAATGAGGTGTGGTGTGAAAAAAGTGTCTTAATAGACTCACCTTGAAATTAAAAGTTGCCTATAACAGCCGGGCCAAATAGCCAATTTCCATCATCTTCAGGGTTTTTAGGACAATATTATAGATAAAATGGTATGATGACATGGCAATCCAGTCATTGCAAGCTGGTGCACACATGCTCCTTCAGTCATTCTTGTACCATTTTATCTATAATATTGTCCTAAAAACCCTGAAGATGATGGAAATTGGCTATTTGGCCCGGCTGTTATAGGCAACTTTTAATTTCAAGGTGAGTCTATTAAGACACTTTTTTCACACCACACCTCATTCATCTTCAAAATTGCTGACACTGAAATCACCAGATCATGTTTTCTTTTCCGCTCACCCCTAAAACACCTCCAAACACCCTGAAGATGATGGAATTTGGCAATTTGGCCCGGCCGTGAATGGAAACTTTTGATTTCAATGTGAGTCTATTAAGACACTTTTTTGATATCACCACTCCTTGCTTGTCAAAATGGCACTTTTTGCCCTCAAAAAACTTGTTTTCATTCCCGCTCAGCCCTAAAACACCTCCAAAAACCCTCAAGATGGTGCATTAAGGCCTCAATTCCCGCCTTAAAATACAACTTTTGATTTCAAGTAGAGTCTATTAAGACACTTTTTTAATATCACCACTCCTTTTTTGTCAAAATGGCACATTTTGACCCCAAGAACCTTGTTTCCATTCCCGCTCAGCCCTAAAACACCTCCAAACACCCTGTAGATGGTGCAATAAGGCCTCAATTTCCGCCTTAAAACACAACTTTTGATTTAAACTAGAGTCTATTAAGGCACTTTTTCAATATCACCACTCTTTCCTTGTCAAAATTGCAAATATTGACCCCAAAAACACCTTTTTGGGGTCACTCAGATCTAAAACATCACTGAACACACTCAAGATGGTGATCTACAGCTGTTTCTTTCTGGGTACAGACTGATAGTTTGATTTCATATCAAGTCTCTCTACTCAGATTCCCCATATCACCACTCATTCAGCCATTTCTTGGTTGATTGTACCTGTTTCTTTCTGGGTACAGACTTATAGTTTGATCTCATATCAAGTCTCTCTACTCAGGTCTTTAGGCTTCAAATTTCATAATCAAATCAGCATATTTCACATGTAAGTAAATAAAGAATGAACTAGTATTTCAAAGAGTCATTTGAAGCTAAAGAACTCTAACTACAACAATAAATAAATCCATTTATTCAGATTCAAATACATTCAGTCATCATCTTCGCTGTGGTCATTCTGCTCAAGCACCATGTCAACTTCATCTAAATTTAAGTCCCTTTCAAAAACTTCCTCAATATCATCTTCCCATTCACCGTCTGCATCTTTTTCATCGTTCACTTTGGGATTATTTTCACCCCCACCTACCGCCAAATCTGGAACTATCCCTAAAGTGATATGATAAAAAGCCATTACTCCCTGAATTGTTCCCTCAAAATCGCCTGGCACCATGGATAAGTATTTGTTCGTTCGGAGGTATGTCACTTGAGCCATCTGATAATGCCACAGACGAGCAAGCTGCTCATCGCCACGTTGTGAAGTAGTTTGGAACACCTCTAGAACTGGGGTGTTCCAAGATTCGTACAGTCTACATAAACGGTCAAAGTTCTTGTGAACAAGTACTTTGATTGCCACCATTCGTTCGGCGGGTGCTAGAGATGACAACCCTGGGTTCTCCATAAAGGAATTCAGTCGCGCGTTGGTGGTGGCGTCCCTTCCACCTTCAGGGTGGTTTCCAAGGCGTAAAAGGAGATCTTGAAGTGGTCGAAATTGCTGACTCGTCCATCGCATAAGACGACGAGTCTCCCACTGTAGCCTTCTCTTTTCCTCGTTACAACGACGCATTCGAGCCATTGCTCGCATTCCAACTTGAGTAGGAGGGTCAATCGCCCAGGGTTGGTTTTCATAAGTAAACAATCCATCGTTCCAAAACTGATCATCGGGTCGGGAGGCCATTAACTGCTTGAAGTCCATAGGGCCAGGGGCAACCCGGTCAGGAAAGGCCGCTTTGAACGCTGCGAGATGTCGGTTGTACGTGTCAAGAGCCGGTCGCAACTTAGCAGCGCGCGCCTTGATGGCAGCTAGGACCTTCTCCTGACCACGATAACCTGTTTCATATGTGTCAGTAAATAGATGAATGAACACAAGCTGTTGAAACTGCTTACCTAATTTGGTGGCCATTCCGACCTGCTGTACAACCTCTAGTGGTCGTTTTTCTTCCTTGATAGCAAGGTAGAGACTTCGAACGGTGGTTTTTGCATACCAAACTTTCAAAAACAGTGTAGTGTGCTTTGCTGATGGTCAGGTTGAATCAGTATATGAAATGATACAGATGAACACAATGCTGGTAAACTAACCTTGTAAGTTATTGGTAAGTTGGTTCAAGCCAATCTTTTTCTTTAGAGTATCGATTCGTTTTTGAAGGTCTCCAACCACTCGTGCTCGAGCCAAGGCTTGCTCAGCGGATTCAACCGTAGCTTTCCTGGTACAGTTAGAGCAAGTGTGATATATATGTAAGCAACATGTTATATCAAATTCAACGCTAACGAGAACCTGAAACATGACTCACCAAGCTTGGTCAAGCTCATCTTCAAGGCAGAGGAGCTTACCAAGTTCAAGTTTTTGCTTTTCTTGCTGGGATCTGGGATCAAGCAACGTGCTTCTTTCAGCATTCCATTGCTCGAGAAGATACTGTTCGGTATACTTGTGTCCAGGCTTGTAAGGGTTGGGTAGCGCATAAATATTGGTCAAAAGGGTTTGGCTTTTTTTCAACATTGTGACAGCCTGTTTCATCCGCACTGAAAGCCATTTTCCTATAATGTGTGAGGTATCAGCTGATTGAACACATTCTACTCGACTGCCAAAAGATGACTCACCACTGTTTTGTAGAATAACTTCGACGAAATGCATAATTCGCTCGAAAATGCTTATAAGCCGATGAAGTCTAGTGGAGGTGCGCAGAACTCCAACCAAGATTGATAAAAATGACCATAGGCGTTCGAGTCCTTCGCCATCAGACAGTCCCCATTGCTCGTTATACCTAGGATTGTATTGGAGTTGGCACTTCCACTCGTGGACATACGCGTGGAAAACCGACGTTGCAAATTCTAGACGTCCTCGATCTTCTGGAAGTAAGTTTCGCTGGATCATGCATAGTGATCAGTCAAGTTGACATTCAGAAGGATCGAATTGAATAAACCTCAGACACTTACACATTGAACATGCCTCTCAAGATGGCATCCAATATCGTAGAGAATCCCGAATCGCTTTCCAGGAAACGCATTGATGATGGACTTGATCAACGAGATTGGGTAGTATAATCTGGACGACAGGGACAAACTCAAGTCAGTAATTTCCGTTTATCTGAGTATGAATCACATGACTAACTTTTCACCACTCTTGTATATATTAACAAGTTGTAGCGGGACATCATGTCGACACGAGGCTGCGAAGAGACCGGTATCATCGCATTGGGACCAGGTAGACGTATTTCGAAGATCGTTTGCTGCTTTATGAGAGTCTGAACATGGATTCTGCAGTAAAGGATAGGGAAAATTGAGTACAGATGATTGAGAGTAGAGAATCACTAGATAGACATGACTTACTTGTCCTCCCTGAATGGGAATATTTTCGGTTGTTTGCACTGTGGCCTCGTCTTTTGAAACTTCGGATGGCTTGACAAAGATCGACGGATATTGATCGTCGGTGGGGGTGTCTTTACTTGCCTGAGCGTTATGCCTCTGCTGGAAGTTGCCATCCATGCAGAAGATGGCATAAAATTCTTTGTCCTGTCGGTCTTCATTTTCTGCTGGTCCAAAGCAACGGGGACACTTGGAGGCCCACATGTCTTCCTTTGTATGTAACATACCTTCAGAGTAAAGAGACGATTGAACTAGCTGGACTCGAGTGAATACGTCGATGGTGTTGGAGAACGGTACCCTGAGAGTGCGACAATTTTCTTTGATGCCTCGTGAAAGTAATTTGTCGCGGGTGCGAGACGATATAGATCGAAGGAGGCCTTCTATAAATCCAGACTTACTTACACCGACTATTTGCCATAATGCGTGATAGAGTTGAAGGAGTCGGATCGAGAAAGCCGTACGAGGCTTGGATGGAGAGCTGGCCATGTAACCTTGGTGAAGCAACTGGATGACATCGGGCTGGCATGAGCAAAAAAAAACAGGCATCGAACTGTGGAAGCCTGTATACAAAAAGTCAGTTCAACTTGTATGAAAGAAGTTATGAAACAAGTGTTTGGAAGAACCTACCAAGCGAATCAATCAAATCAACGCTGCGCAGATTTTGTTGACCTTCACGTGGACAATTACACCCAGGTGGCCTGGTCCCAAGATACGTGTGTTGAGAAGTCCAGTTCTTCGTCACATGTTGACAGTAAAGGTATGTAGAGGACACTTGATTTTCGATTTGTCCCCACTGCTTGTGATAATCTTCACGTTTATCGAAATAATTGCGAAAGCGTCTTTGGTGGTGGCGTGGCGGGTGTACAACATGATGAGCTCGTGCTCCTTCACGTGGATCCGGATCCTCGTCGCCCTCGTCATCTATCCACTCGTGATCATCGTTACCAACGATGTCAGCCCATTCAGGTGGGGGTACAGCTGGGGCTTGAGGTAGCGGAATGAAATGATCGAGCTGCTGGGCAACGGCCTCTGCAGCCTTCTTAAACTGCTCGGGGGTTTCTCCGACTCGTGGACGCCGTTCAGGCCGTGAGACTGAGGTAGACGAAACAAAACGGGCGAATTTTTTCGGTGGCATGATCAAGGGAGACGTAGAAAAGGAAACCGAATGCTACTGAACTAGAAAGTTACTACGTTCATATAATGAAGTAAATCAGTAAATGGATCAAGAGGTAAAAAGATGAGATGAGGATGAAAAGATGTGTGAGGGGAGATCGAGACAGGGTCACTTACAATACGTACGAGTCCAAGTCCAATTAATACCATTCGGTTTCCGAGCGGACTTGTGAAGGTGGTGGGGCCAGCAGCCAAAGTGATGGTAAACCGAATCTTGTTGGTACTTTTGCATTAATGAGATGTTGATCGAGATTGAATGATGTGATGTGGTTAAGTTGGTCGGTGATCACTTGGTGATCCTATTGATTCAGGTGGAGAAGAGGCCAACGGGTGTATGGCTATGTTATATTACATATGTATGCATAGGATAGTTTGGGCGTTATCATGGGTAAGTCCGTAACTTAGAGTGTTATGTGGGAATGGCCCCGATGGACGCGAGTGGACGGGAGTGGTTTGAGAAACGGTTCTCAGTCAGGCTCATGGGAGTGGCCATGTGTCTGTCTGAGAACTACCTGTACGGGTCGACGCTGGTGCAATCGTCCACTCGCAGACCATAAACATCATTTGCAATTTCCTTGAAGATTGCACGACAAAACTCTCCTTCAATGGTTTCGAATCGTCGGCATTTGGACTGTCGCATGGCCTGCCACAGGGCTCGCCCCTGTTCCCTCTGCTTTATCTTTTATACAATTCATCTTTACTTGACATCGCTGACTCGTTAGCCTGGGCTGAGGCTCTGGGCTTTATTGACGATGTCCTTAGCATCAGCACCCGACCTCCACCAACTGAAATCAAAAATGCAAACACTGACCTTTTGGCAAACAAAATGGGCCGAGAGACACGGGGCTATTCTGACACAAAAAAGAGCCACTGGGTATTATTTTCATCCAAAGACTACACTAACCCCCCCACTATTGATTTTGGAATCAGGAAGAAGCTAGTCCCACACGACAGCGCAAAGTGGCTGGGAGTCACCTTGGACAGCAAACTCAAGTTCAGCCAACACCAACAAGATACAGCAGAATGCAAAAGGCATGAAAACCGTAGCCAAAAAATTTGGCTACGTGGTCCGTGCGCGTGGCGCTCATGACCGCATTTGCTGAGCCAAACATCGTGAGCATTCTTGGGTCCTTAGATACGGGCTTCCGAACAAGCCCAATACCGGAACCCAAAAAAAAGAGATGGGTGACCAACCCTTTTGCCTCTCCCCCACCCCAATGAATTTGGTACGGGTATTGTTTGTATTTCATTACCAATCTGTCATGTGTTGATTAGTGTCTTCCTTATTCATGTTCAGCTCCCAGTGATGAATAGGTATCCAGACAAGAACTCCGTTCTTGTCTTGGACAATGCCTGCATACATCATGGCGGTCTGATCGACCAACTTTGCAAGGAGGCCGGGGTCCTACTAGTATATCTTCCGGCGGAGAATTCTGACTTCGTACAGGTTTTTCTTGTGGTCACGTGACCCGAAATTTCACCTCGTCCACCCCATTATCCTAACTTTTTTTAGTCAACGACGAACCCCTTTCCATCGATTCCTCAGGCTCGATGGCCCCTGACGCGTCCGACACGGGTCAGATAGTCGAGGAAGACCTCACCAACGAATCGCCCAGCGCATGGACGGATCCGAACGCGTCTAGCCAAAGCAACGACGCGGTGGCTGCCTTCCTGAGGAGCTCGGATCGAGGACTTCCGCAGGTCGATCTCACCACGGAAACACTAGGCCTATCTCGTGAACGAACTGAAGTCCCCCACCTGGCCGAATTCTCGAGGAAACGAGCTAGAGCATGCACCCCAGGACTCGCGGCCCAGGATCACGTCCAGTCAGTCACCGGCACCCCTCGATCCGAGAGGATGGCTAGGCTAGTTCCCGGGTGTGAAGACGATAGGTCGCTCACAAACCTCCTCGCCAAGCTCATGGAGGTCACCAATGCTTCGATTCAGCTCCCAGCCAAGGGTCGCATCGCCAAGAACGTCTCCGTCAACGTCGACACAGCGCCCGACATCCTCGTTCTGGTCAACGCAGCGTATGATCAACACCAACTGGACCTTTACAAAAAGGTACTCTTTAAGCCGGCTGCCGTCCCAACAAGCTCCACCAGAGCGACGGCGCCGTTGCCGAACCCGAGCCTGCGCCCGAGCACCTCCTTCGATTTCCAAGCTTCCGCGATAGCGGACAAGCTTGATGTTCTCACAGAAAACCTCAACCTCCTCATTTCCGCTCAGGCGAGCGCGCCCAATCAGCAAAAGACTAACAAGTCCCAGCCAGGTTCTTATGCCTCGGCAGCTGCAAAAACTGGCTCTCAAGGAGCTCAGTCGCACCCATCGATCCACGCTACTGGTCCCAGAGCGCCCCCTAAACCTCAACCCAGAAAACGGGTCGCCAACACCGTCACCTTATCACAGGTGGACAAGTCGCAAGTGGCATTGGCCTCCCTGTCAATCGTCCACCTCATCCAGGGCTTTAACGGAGCCTTCGAGAGCCATGGCCTGAAAGTCAGCGACCGGGATGAATCCACCATCACGGTCAAGACCGTTCAGAGACACCCCTCCAACGACCTAGTCCTGCACTTTGAAAGCAACGCACACGCGGAAAAGATCCGCGCCACCGAGAAAACCTGGTTGCCAGGAATCTCGACCTCTCTGCGAGTAAAACAAGAACATTTCACTATTCTTGTCCACGGCATCCCCACCACGTTCGACCCCGAAGCTGAAAACCATCGGGAAGAACTCTTAGCCTCAAACCCGGACTTGCTCATGAACGCGTCATTTGTTCGCTGGCTCACCCCCAAGCTGAAGGAGGACCCTTCTAAACGTTACTCTACGCTGCTCATCGGCTTCAATAGCCAGGAGCAGGCTGAGAAATGCGTACGAGAAAAGATTTGGTTTGGCCGAGGGCTCCACAGAACCCAAGCAGGCCGCGAACCCCCAAAACGTTGCTACAATTGCAGAAAGACTGGTCATACGACGCCGGCCTGTCCCCTCCCTCCCATGTGTCCCTACTGTGGAGGCGAGCACCACGCCCACGCCTGCAGCAAGAAGGGAACGACCCCCCCTAAATGCACCGCGTGCGTGAGAGCCCTGGTCAAGATGGATCCAACAAAAACGGCGAAGCGGCTTTTCGAGTCCAACGACCAAAGCCTGCTACACTCCCCCTTCCATCCTCAGTGCGCGACTCGCATCGCGGCTAACCTTCCCCCCCACAGTCCAAGCTCCTCGCCCAACCTAGTGGTGTCGCCAGAAGTCGTTGAATCTAACACCCAATGTTAGAACAACTTCGTCAAAAGCTCACCTTACCTGACACTGAATCCGTCTTACAACTCAACTGTCGCCACTCCCCGGACACAGCCAACTCTCTTTTCAACTCTGAATTCACTAATTTATTTGCTATTCTTTCACTTCAAGAGCCAGCGGTAAACAACTTTGATTACCTCCCTCACGAACACGCCAATTGGACCCTTGTCTGCCCGACTCCTACAGAGAGACGGACAGGAGCCCGCCCGCGAGCCTGCCTGTATATAAGGAAAAACCTCCAGGCCCAAATAAACCCCCTTACCTCGCCATCACGAGACATAGCCGCGTGTACGGTCACCTTTACCTCCGGCTTCACGCTCCTTGTTTTGAGCGTGTACAACGACGCCTCGGTTTTCTCCGGTTTCGCAGCCTACGAAACTCTGATGAGAAGCCTTCCTCTGAACATCCAAACCCTCCCTACCATCCTTAACACTGACTGTAACCTCCATTCCACCATCTGGAACCCCCCACACCTCGACACACACGACACCGACTCCGACAGGCTCATGGACCTGATGTCCGACTGGAACCTACACCTAAGGTCGCCTCGAGGCATCGCCACCTTTGGAGTGGGACTCAGCACCACCCTAGGGACAGCCATTGACCAGGTCTGGGTTAATGACGCCTTAGATGAGTCTATCCAACAGTGCATCATAGACATGGACAGTTTGACCAGCCACTTCTCAGACCACCAGGCCCTCATCACCACGTTTCTAACTCGCACCGACTCTGCTCCTACAACACCCAACCCTCGAACGACGAAAAACTGGCACAAGGTCGACAAAATCGCACTCCGGACCGACGTCCAGACCAACCTCCCCAGGATTGTCCCCCTACTGACGCGCACCCAGATAGAGTCTTTCGACGAAGCCCTGCTCACCACCATCACGAAGGCTCTGAACAAGAACTCACCGTGGAAACCACCCGTCGGCAAACACAAGAAGTGGTGGAACCCCACGGTCCTGGAACCCCTACAAAAGGAGGCCCTGCGATGCGAGCGGCGAATGAAGAAAAGCCGCACCGAGGAAGACCGTCAGGCCTTCAAACTTGCCCGGAACAAATTCAAAACCGCCACCGCCAAAGCGAAAGAAGACAACTGGAAGACTTACTTATCAACTCTCACACACGACACCCTCTTTCAGGCCAAGAAATATGCGTCAGGACGACAGCCCTCACCCATTATCAATACGCTGATCACGCCGGATGGTAAAACGTGTACGTCCAATGCTGATAAAGCCACCGCACTTTTTGGTGCCACCTGTGTGGCAACGGCACCATGCGACCTAGACGACACTACCCCCCTCGACCTCCCTCTTACTGAGGAAACAAAGACAACGACATCAACAATGCCCGCGCTGATCTCCTCCCTCACCAAGGAAATACTTGGTGAGATAGTGACCAGCAGCCCCCCCCTGAAGGCCCCCGGCAGCGACGGGATCCAGAATTGGGTCTGGAAGGAGCTGTGGCCCCAGGTAAAACACCACGTCCTGGCTTTGTTCCAGTGCATTACAATCACCGGCATCTTTCCCTCACGCTGGAAGGAAGCGAGGACAGTAATGATTCCGAAACCCGGGAAATCAGACTACACATCGCCCTCGTCCTACAGACCTATCGCCCTCCTCAATACACTCAGCAAAATTTATGAAAAACTTATCACCATCCACCTCTCGCACCAAGTCGAACAACTCCACCTGCTCAACAAAGGGCACTACGGCGGCCGGCCTAACCGATCGAGCGAGGAGGCTCTGGTCCATCTTGTGTCTCACATCCGCCACGAGTGGACACAAGGCAACTTTGTGGGGGCAATGTTCGCTGACGTCAAGTCAGCATTTCCATCAGTCCACCACCCTAGACTCCTGGACACCCTCGAGATGAAAGGGGTCCATTCCCAAACCATCAACATCATACACAATTTCCTCGACAACCGCTCGACAAAGCTCGCTTTCAATGGCTTCGAATCGACACCATTCACCCTTTCACACGGCCTACCTCAGGGCTCCCCCCTCTCCCCCCTCCTGTACCTTCTGTACAACTCCTCCCTGCTAGACATTGCTAACTCTATGGTTTGGGCCGAGGCACTGGGTTTCGTAGACGACGTCATCCTGCTGGCCTCCGCACCCGACTTACACCAACTGAAATCCAGAATGCAAACGCTCACATACCGACAAACCAAATGGGCGGAAAGGCACGGCGCCATATTCGACACCAACAAGAGCCACTGGGTGATCTTCACTACCAAGACCTACACCGCCCCTCCCTCTATCGATTTCGGAAAGCGGAAGGGTCTGGCCCCCCTCCCCAGCGCAAAATGGCTGGGGGTAACGTTAGACAACCAGCTCAAATTCTCTCAGCACCGACGGGACGTCATCGCGAAGGGCAAGCAGAGGGCCGGTTTCCTGGCCTCGCTGGCCAAGTCGGAGTGGGGCATCCAACCTCACCTGATGAGGACACTGATGTCTGCCACAGTTCACGCTGCGACCGACTATGCCGTGGCGGCGTGGTCAACACTTGACCCCCCGAAATACCTACTTACCGACCTAACAACCATCAACAACACCAGCGCCAGAGCGGCGCTTGGTGCACTCCAAACAACTCCCAAAGCATTCCTCCAACACGACATGAATCTCATCCGGCCAGAGACTAGGCTCAGGGCCAGGATAATGAACTTCGTGGCCCGCGCGCTGACTAAACCAATCCACCACCCCCTTTTTCTTATAGTCCAAAGGGCTCAAAACTCAAACCCACAGGCCCACCGAAACATCTTCCATCACTTCTTCCAACATGATCTCGGGAAGGAATTCGACGAATTCACGACCCAACTCCCCATCGACCCGACCACGCCCCTCATCAAGCCTGGCAACTACTCGACCCTCATCCAGGACGATGAGGGCTTGGCCATCGCTGGCACGAAGCTCCTCACGCATTCCAGGGAGCATCTGGTCATCTACACGGATGGCTCCCGCATTCCAACCAAGAACACATCTGCCGCTGCATGGTGTTCGAACACTAACAAATCTCTTGCCCAACATTTAGGTAAGGCACGGCTACACGGTATCTACCAGGCCGAATACAAAGGGGTACACCTCGGCCTCACCATCGCCCTGCGAGAGTCCACCGCCCTCACACGACGAATCTCCATCATCCTGGACAACCAGTCCGTCATAAAGGACCTACGGACCTGCCCGACATCAGTGGCCTCTCTTCCCGATAGGAAAGAGGCCTTCAAGCTTCTCTCTCAACTTTCCTCCACCTTCGCCTACGCGAGAGTGACGATCCGGTGGTGCCCCGGCCATCAGGGGGTCCACGGTAACGAGATCGTGGACAAGATTGCTAACCGCCTGGCAAAACGCGACCTGCCGAGCACCTTCACTTCAACCCCCACCCTAGCAGGTTTCACGACGGCGATCAAGGCGTGGGCCAAGTCGGACGAAAACAACTTCAGTTCTGACGACATCAAAAGGCTAGGCCACAAGCCGGCGCCGAAGAAACACCTCAAGGCCTTAAGTGGCCTCAAAAAGCACGAAAGCGCTACCGTAACCCAGCTGAGATCAAATCATATTTGCCTGAACTCCTATCTATTCAAACATCTACAACGGCCTGACCCCTTGTGCGACTGCCAGGAGGGCTTCGAGTCAATCGAACACTTCCTCTTTATTTGCCACAGGTACCACAAACAGCGCGAGAAGCTCATGAACACCCTACACGAACTGCAACTGAACGAATCAACACGTATCCTTCACGATCCGCAATCCTTTGTATGCGTCGCTGAGTTCTGCAACTCCACCTGGCGGCTCAAGAACCGCTGGGTGTGGGCGAGAATCACAGACGAGGTAACCCCTCGCAACGTCCCCATCCCTCTCATTTAAGCACAATTGTAGAGCCCTCCTTTAGCGCCATTAGTTGAATTACTCGCACTTGTACCTACGATGAAACAGCCAGCCCGTTTCCTTTTCCCCACAGGGGTTTTTACTGGAGCGGTGCACATAAGTAGTGCCTGATAGCCTTATGCTCAGGAGGCACTTAAAGCAATGCAAAAAAAAAAAAAAAAAAAAAAATATCTTCCGGCGTACTCTCCGGATCTCAACCCAATTGAAAATTCCTTCCACAGCATGAAGGCCCAACTTTGCCGGGAACAAAGGTGGTTTGAGGTGGAGGACCAAGGAGTTTATTTGTTGTTAGTGGCAGGTGAAGTAATGACTTGGTCTTTATTGCAACCACTGATTGCTTTCAGTGGTTATGCCACTCAGGATTATTGGAAAGATTATAATGCACAGTTTGATGACTAGTGCTTGGTCCAAACTAACCGTCGGTCTAAACAACTCCCGACCTTGACTTGTAGTTTACTACCTTAGTTCCTCATATGATTCTATATCTTGTGTTGATGAAATTGATTTACTTAACATACTCATAAGTTGAACAGTCTAGCAAGAGACATGAGCCCCGGTGAGTATCAAGATTAGCCGTAAGATCAGTCAAGTCCTATCTCAAAACTTGACTGATTTTGACAAGACTTTGCATGGTCAAGTCAAAGTCTTTTGTCACAACTTTGAATGTTCAAGTTTTGAGTGACCAAAGACTTCACATTTATGAAGGAAGTCTTTACTGAGGCAAGAGTTGACTTCAATCACAGTCAAGTCTTTATCTTGGGAAAGACTTGATTGAGCAAAGTGAAGTCTTGACTGTGGAAAGACTTGACTTTGATCAATCAATTCTTTCCCAAGATAAACACTTGATCAATCAAAGTCAAGTGTGGTCTGAGTCAAGACTTCTCACCATCCACACAATCATTGTTCCAAAGGTTGAACAATGATCGGTCATATGTGACATGAGACCAAAGTTCAACCGGACTGTGTACTGGTTGAACTTTCACAATGGGCTTGGGAAAAGTTTGGGTGAGGTCAATCTGTCATAGAGGTCATTTGCATAATTTCATGGACATTTATGAGGTCATCAATAAGCGCTTTGGGAGAGAAAGGGGGGGTTTGGGTGAACAAGTGAACAAATTGATACAAAGCCGTTTCACGGTTAGATTGAACGATATAAGCCACAGCGTTCTTTTGAGAGGTTGTTATGGAGAGTTGGAACAAAGTAGAGACAGAGACAATAATGAATCAACCTATAAGACTATCAGAGGGAGGACCATCTCAGTACTCCTCAAATTGGGCATCAATCACTTGTCCCTTCCCTTTGGATCGATGTTGATCATTGGCTTTGACTTGGACCACGTAGAATTGGCGAGCGCGAGTCATCAGCTCAATGGCACTACCCCAGCAGATCCCCCATGACCTGATTATCCTGGCATTCAAAACCTCCGGGAACAGGAAGTGCTTGAAACTCGTGATGCAGTTGGCCAGTAATATTGACACGATCTCGTCCACCGGGTCATCACCAAAGTTGCAGAACTCGATATAGTTGAGGATACTTGACTCGCATTCGATTTGTTGAATTGTCTCATAGTCAACGTTGATGTTGGTCCCCTGCATCTCAGCATAGGTACCGATTGGGAAAGTGAGAGCGGGGCCGTCAATCTTGAAGCGTTTGGCTAGGGGGATGGGGGACTGAGGGTGGAATTGGCCAGTGGAATGGCTGGTCAATTGGCTGTGGAGAGGTTGTTTGATCTCCTTCCAGACAAACTCCGGGAGCTTAGGTGGGCGATCCAACGTGACACCCGGCGTTCCTGTGGCCTGTGATGCACGGCAGGCATCAATACGTGATAAAAGTAAATTGGGACGCTTGTTTTGGCCGCCTGGATTGAATGCCAAAGTATCAGTGAAGGCCAAGAAGCTAAGTAAGTACAGACGATGCCAACTTACCAAGGGTTCAAGACGGGCCGTCTTTGGCATAATCAAACGGATTGGGCTGGGTTCTTGGTGTTGTTAGCAAAGACCAAGTGGGGAGTTCAACCCCACCTAATGAGGACACTCCTCTCTGCCACGGTGCATGCGGCGGCTGACTACGCAATCCCGGCGTGGTTGGGCTTTGAACTGCCAAAGTATTTCCTAGAACACCTCACCACCCTCAACAATACTTGCGCCAGAGCTGCACTTGGTGCTCTGCACACTACTCCAAAGCCTTTCCTCCGGCATGACTTGAACCTCACCCAACCAGACACAAGGATAAAGGCCAGGATCATGAATTTGATAGCAAGAGCTCTCACTAAACCAGAACTCCACCCTTTATTCCCCATTGTCCAGCAGGCGCAGAAGTCAAACCCACAATCTCACTGGAATGTCTTCCACTGATTCTTTCAGCACAAATTGGGGAAAGAAATCAAAGACTTCACCACACAACTGCCAATTGATCCAACCACCCCTCTAATCAGGCCTAAAAATTACTCAACCGTCCTACATGACAACAAAGACTTGGCCATAAAAGGCACCATCATCCTCCAACACTCAAAGGAACACTTGATAGTTTACACTGATGGATCAAGAATACCAACCAAGAACACGGCAGCTGCTGCGTGGTGCTCTAACACTAACAAGTCCCTTGCTCAGCACCTAGGTAAAGCGTGCCTAAAGGCATCTATGCCACCAAGTACAAAGGTGTACAACTTGGCCTCACTATTGCCCTCCAAATAGCAACCACACAAACTCAGAGGATCTCCATCATCTTGGACAACCAATTGGTCATCAAAGACTTAGAGAATTGCCCAAGCACTGTCGCCTTGCTGATGGATTGGAAGGAAACCTTTGAAATCCTCAGATACATTGCCATTGCTTTTACACACGCAAGGGTAACAATCAGGTGGTGTCCTGGCCACTAAGGTGTAAAGGGTAACAAAACAGTAGACAAAATTGCTAATGGCTTGGCAAAGCAAAATTTGCCAAGCACTTTCACTTCAACCCCAACCCTTGCAGGTCTCACCACCACAACAAAGTTGTGATCAAAGCTTGACATAAACAACCTCTCCTCAGACAACATCAAACAACTGGGGCAACAGCCATTGCCAAAACAACACCTCAAAGCCCTCAGCACCCTCCAGAAGCACAAAAGCGCCTGCATCACACAATTGCGATTGAACCGTGTCCATCTCAACTCCTACCTCTTCAGGCACAACCAGTGTTTTGATCTGCTGTGCAACTGCCAGAAGGGGGTCAAAACTATTGATCATTGCCTTTTCATCTGCCACAAGTACTCAAAACAACAAGCCAAACTCATAGCCTCTATCAACGAGCTCCAGCTCAACAAAACAAGAGACATCCTCACAAACCCAAGGGCTCTCAAGTGTGTTGCCACATTCTGCAACTCAACTTGGAGGTTCAAAAGCCACTGGGTCTGGGCCAAAATCACCGGAGAGGACACCCCTGAACACATTCCCTGTCCTACTATCTAATTTATTGTACCCACCGTCCGTTAGCGCCACCATATGTATCTCAATAACACTTGTAACACTTTAAACAGCCAGCACACATCCTTTTCCCCAGAGGGGTTTTTAGCGGAGTGGAGCACAAGTAGTTATAGTCCCTGATAGCCTTTGGCTCAGGAGGCACTTTGGTCAATGCATAAAAAAACAGTGTGAAAGTCTTGGAACACGGTCTGAAGTTGGGAAAGTACAAATGGGTTCAGAGTCTGATCTTGATGTAATAAAGAACACCAGAGACAAAAGTCTTCTTTTCAAAGATCAGAAGAAAGAAATATGTACCTAAAGTTGAGAAAGTACAAATGGGTTCAAAGTCTGATCTTGATGTAATGAAGAACAATGGAGACAAACTATAATTGAAGAACAAAGGTTAGATAAGTGTTTAGTGAAGATATAGAATGGAGTCAAAGAAATCAGTCCACTCACAGTCTTCTTTTCAAAGATGAGGAAAATAAGACAGCATGAGGACGTTGTGGTGAGTAATTTATAGGAGTGATGAAGAAAAAATTTGAACTTTTTTTTTGCGCTTAATCAGATTATTTAAAAGTTTATTTATATCAACATTGATAAATCATTATAATATTATCTTCAATTTCACCGTGGTCAAGTGGCAAACAAGCACATCAATTTTATTTTTAATTTACATAATACTTTACAAATCAAGAAAGAAGAAAATTTAAAAATTCAATTGATTACTAAAATAAGGGATTTAAAAAGAAGATCTTAAGAATGAATTAAGTTGATCATAAGAAGAAAAGAATAGAAGAGTTGAATCAATTAGAAGAGGAATGATTGAAGAGAAATGACGTCAAAAGTGGTAAAATGAATGAAATTTAGGTTTTTCAGAATCAATAAAAGTGTTTATAAAAGATGTGATGACGGAAATGGATTCTTTGGATGATTTTAGATGGGGTTTGATAAGAGCAAAGAGTGGCTTAACCTAGAGAGAAGTAGTGTAAATCAAGGAATAAGGATGGAAAGGGAGGATTTCAAACATTTTGAACGTGGCTCAAATTTCAATGATGTGCAACTTGGTCAAATTAGAGGTTTTTCATTAGTAATATATATCAAGTCTCAACCAAATTGGCTGAAAAATGGCTCAATCGACGCATAATCTAAAGGTTTATAATGTACAAACTTCACTTTAACCGTATCAAGATAAACAAAAAACATTTATAAGGAGAAACTAATGAAAATATGAAATTCAAGAATGAAAATAAGTGCATATGTAATAATGGTAAACTGGCTGTATCATGGGTCTTGGCTTATATATTCGTATGTAATATGGGTTTTCAACGTGTAATAATCTTCAAATTAAAGTTTCCTCATTGTTTACACATCAATAACTTCATCATTAGTCATCAGAAAATGGGATTGTGGTGTATGGTCTTGGTTGGTAAAGAGAGCTCTATTCATTGCACTTCAGTAATCAAAAATTGTACAAGTTTGAAAGAAGTTAGTAATTTTAAAAATCAGTTTTTGGCTTATTTAAAATCAAAAGAACATCAAATTAATAATCATAAAGGCTTACTATGAGTAATTATGGTATTATAAGGATGAAAGATTACAAGGTTGATCATAAGAAGAGGTTATGACATGGTTGAATGTATATTAAAGTGGTAAAGAAGAGATAATGGAGCTGTTTACCGTGTATTTCTTTTGAAGAAGAGGTTATATATAGCTTTGCTTTGATTGTAAAGGGTTTTCTGGCCCTCTTTTCCTTATCTTCTACATGGCTATTATTCTGTTTATCATTATAAACTTATTTTAGTAGTATCAGATCACTTAAATACACCCTTTATCAAGGTTATAAAGAGAAATTTACTTTAAAGAATAGTATTGTAAGACTTAAAAGTCATTGGGAATAACACTAATAAAGTGTTGAGTTTAACAAATCAATCAAGGCGCTTTTCCTCTTAAAATTAATAATTATATTTCTTTTGTTTACTTATCAGTATTCCATCAATAAGAATTTATTGATTGGTCTTAGAAGAGCAGTCTTAGACACCTTCTACTATTACAACTAGTAGATTATCCTCTTCACGTGTTGTATAACCCTTGTTGGGTTATAAATACTACAATGTACAAATATATATATATATATGAAATGATTGGGGTAAATTGGATACAAGCATATTGATCAATGACTTGTATGTTGGTGTTGATTGAATCTCAACAAACAGGCACAATCAGAGAACAACGTACAAGTGGTGTTGGAAAAGATACAACACCAGTTTACTCGGCCAAGGCTAACTGGTTTACCAATTGACTATACAGCTGCGGAGCCAACTGGTTTACCAATTCACTATACAGCTGTTTGTATAGTCAATACAGGTATGTGTAGTCAACCAGTCAGGGCGGGCTGAGTAAACTGGTGTTGTATCTTTCAGGTTGGGGGCGGGGCTCTAAAAAAGGCGCGTCCTGGCATGTTTTTTGGGAAAATAGGCGCGTTAGGCGCGTCCTCTCACAGTGCAAAACATGAAAACAAATCAAAAAAAGTAAAAAAAAGTTGAAGAATTGTATTTTGGCATAGCAAATGTAGTGAAAACCAGACAATTAGTCAGATGTGACTTCATTGGGGTTCCACGCTCCAGGAGCGCCAATAGCAGGTGTACTTTCACCTGCAGACTCAACATGATGAAAAGATTGAACATCAAATAAATTCAGATCAAAGAAAGATCTAATGAAACCATCATAAGAATCAGCCTCTAAAGCGGGGTCAACAAGCATAGGTTTGTCTTGCAAATGGGCCACCTCTTGTTCAAACTCGTCAAGATCATCTGGGCCAGAAAAGATCTCTGATGGTTCTACTCGTGAGTCTTCAATAACTTTGATTTTGTTGTTTGCATCATTGTTGACTGATTTGGCATTCTTTTTTTGGTTTTTGTTGGCTTTGGAAAGCTAAACTTTCAATATCATTTTGAAATTTGTGAGGGTCATTGCAGCTTGCTTTTTTGTCTTTGTAGCTGACATGGCTGAAAAAAGTCTTTCAACACCCGCAGCATGAGCTATAATCTCAAGTAGTTTGATAGCAATTTTTTCAAGTTGTTGGAATATATGATTGATGTTTGTCGGTCAAAAACTTACCAATGATAGTTGGTAGCTGGTTAGTTGGTGTGTGTGTAGTATGGCGTTGTAGTGGATCTGAAATCCTGTCAAGATTGTGCGTTAGGACGGTAAACGGTGATGCCTCATTGTGAAGCAAGGAGGAGATCTTGACGTTGACGTATGAAAGGCAAGGGGGGAAGGCTGTGATTCGTTTTTCTATTTTTCTCTCCTATTATGTTTTAATCTAGACCTCTTTCTTGTCCCCTTTCAAGATCTTATTCCATTATCAATTATCAGAATAAGATCTCTAAAGGGTAAAGTTTCATTTCTTATTATATTTACTATTTCTCGTATTCTACTTTATTTGCTGAGCGTGAACTTTTGTGTTAGTTCTTTATATTTTTAATCTTTTCTTCTTTAGGTCAGTGAGCGGTTGCTCCTTAGTCTTCATCTCAGTCCTGTCTCGTCAACAGTAGACTGAGGTAGTTTATTTCTATAACCTTTATAAAGGTTCGTATTCTTATATCTCTATTGGTGTCATCTTTTATTTCTTTTACATATATTGTCTATCTACTTTGTCATCTTGATTTCGATTATCAATTATCAGAATAAGATCTCTAAAGGTTCTTTATATTTTTAATCTTTTCTTCTTTAGGTCAGTGAGCGGTTGCTCCTTAGTCTTCATCTCAGTCCTGTCTCGTCAACAGTAGACTGAGGTAGTTTATTTCTATAACCTTTATAAAGGTCATCACAGTCAAATTCTTACATGGTAGCGAGAGGTTCGATCAGCTCGTTCTAAGTCAACTCAGTTCATGTCAACAAATCCAATTCATTCTCCTTTCGATCCTCCGAGTCCAACTCAGTCCACTAGCACAGAAAGCGAATCACATTCATCTACCTCTGATAAGACTGTCAATCAAGAATTCTTTGATTCTCCGAACTTACCTCCACCAGAATTAACCGAGAACATCATGTCTGGATCAGAAGATGTATCCGGTCAACTTTTTGGTAATGCTCTTCAAAAGTATGGCCAACAGTTGACCTCTGCCCTCTTCAAGTTTAAAATCACCGATAATCTTGAAGATGGCAATTATGCCTCTTGGAGCAGAGCTTTGTTCGGTAATTTGGACAACCTTGAGCTCCATCACTATGTAGTGAATAGAGAATACAAGGATCCCGAGTTATCATCGTCCCAAGATTTAAAAACTCGAAAGATCTTGGTCAATTACATCTTAAATCACTTAGACAAAAGCAACAATACTCAAGCTGTCAATCATCTAACTGATCCAAGCGATGCTCTTAGTCTTAATTACGATCCTTTTTCTCTCTGGCAATTCTTAAAAGAACGACACTTTCTCATTAACTCTCAAAGACTTGCTTCAATTTCCAAGACTCTAAATACTGTTACCATACATCGTAGTGATACTCTTTCCTCTTTTCTTGATAAGTTTGAAAGTCTCTATGTAGAATTTATCAGGTATGGAGGTAAGATGGATGATACTCAGTCGGCCCTTCGATTGATTGATTCTATAACTACTCTACCGCCGTCCATCATCGAATTTATTCATGCGACTATTTCTCCTCTAACTCGAAAGGGAGTCATCAAGTATCTTCGCGACTATGACACTCGACAGAACTCTTTCACTACTGAAGCAACTCGAGAAGTTAATCACTCTGAATCTACGGTTTTCTCTGCTAATTCAGCTGTTAAATCAACCAAGATATTGTGTACTGAAACAGTGTGTCGTGGTCCTCACGATCCTGACAAGTGCTGGTCAAAACCTGCGAATTTTAAAGAAAGAGATGATTTCTTGGCTAGACGTAGGTCTAGAGGTGGATGGAATCCTAGAGGAAGGCAGTCTTCAAATCGTCCAGCTTATTTCAATGGTACTCAAGTCAGAGGAATGCATCGAGTTGATGGTCCTTCAGCAAACTCAGTTACCGATGCTGTTCAAATGATGTCCTTAAACGCCGAATTTCTTGAAATAAATCCTTCCAGTCAAGCTCTTCATACCAGTTTCGAACTTATCACCGACAATCCAGAGGCTAACTCAACGGAAGTCAGCTCCAACTCTATTTGGGCTCTTCATGATACGGGTGCTACCCATCATATGTTCAATGACAAAAATCTATTTGTTAAGGACAGCCTCAAACCTGTTGAAGATTCGAATCGTAGACTTAAGCTAGCTGGTGGCGAAGTTTCTTTAGCAGTCGATAGCATTGGAAAAATTCAATTGAAGGCTGGAGACGGTACTGTTTTTGAACTCACAGACTGTCTTTACGTCCCAGAACTACGTAAAAACCTTATCGCTGGTGGAACTTTAAAAAGAAAAGGAGTAAGGGAGTTGTACAATGACTCTGAACCTACTTGCTTCGCTCTTGTTAAAGATGGTCTAGCTCTATTTAACGGTGTCATCCTACAGAACGGTCTCATGAATGTGAAGATTGACCCTGTAAGCTCTTCAGTTGAATCAAGTCATTCGTCAATCACAATTAACTCATCAACAATTCATCGCCGATTAGGTCATCTGAGCGAACAATATATGAATCAAATGAAAAATCATAGCAGTGTGGAAGGAATGATTTCTGTAGATGAAAGTTATAAGAATTGTGAAACATGTAGTCTCTCTAAGAACACCAAACTTCCTTTCAATCACACTCGTCCACGTGCTGTTAGATTTCTTGAAAATGTTCATGTTGATTTAAGTGGAATTTATCGTACGAGTGGTCTTAGTAATGAAAATTATTTTATTTTGTTCTGCGATGACTATTCGTGTTACAGACACATTTATGGACTCTCAACCAAGACTAAAGAAGAAGTATTTGAAACTTTTAAATCATATATTGCTGTCAGTGAGAGACAAACTGGATGCAAATTAAAACAGTTTACTTTAGATAGAGGCTCGGAATTTGTTAATAACTTACTTGGTGGTTATCTCAAAGAACTTGGAATTGAACTACATCTAACTTCTGGGTACGCTCCGGAGGAGAATGGGGTATCCGAAAGAGGAATGCGGATCGTAAACACCAAAGCGAGATGTTTAATGATTCAGGCCGGGTTACCTCAAAAATTCTGGTTTCTCAGTTGTTCAGCTGCCGTATTTCTCACCAATCGAACAATTACTAAAGCTCTTATTGATTTCAAAACTCCTTTTGAAATTTGGCATTTTCGAAAACCAACTATTTCTCATCTAAGAGTGTTCGGTTGTCAGTCGTTTCGATTACTCAGGAAAGAAATAAGAGATTCGAAATATTCACCTGTTAGCTCTGAAGGAGTGCTGGTTGGATTTGAACAAGACAATTTTAATTATCTGATTTACGACCTCACCGATAACAAAATTCACAGATCTCATCATGTTACTTTTAATGAAGATATTTTTCCTTTCTCAAAATTAAATCTCAGTCAAGATTGTCCCGAAAAGTTAGTACAGATGACTTATTCAGACGACGAAGACGATATCGAAAACCCAGCTGCTGTTTCCGAGGAATTGAAGGTCTCTGATGACTACAGAGAACCTGTTCCGGATCAGTCAGACTCATCTAATCCAGTTATTCAAACTGAAGATGATACCTCATCAAGAGAACCAGAACCTGCCATTGCTACTAAAAATCGATTTGAAAATCTGATTACTCGAAAATCAACCAGAAATCAACCGACTGTGAACTACAAAGGAATGTGTAACACAGCTATGTTTGAAGACGAAGATTTTTGTTTTGATTCATTCTTTCAATGTCTTCCAGAATGTCTGGTGTCAGTTTTAGAATCAAGCCCTGATCCAAAGTCCTTCAAGAAAGCCATGTTGGCGGGTGACTCCCCCAAATGGAAAGCTGCTTGTGACAAGGAGATTTCTTCCCTTCTAAAGAAGGATGTGTGGGTACTAGTAGAACGACCTACTCATAAGTCAGTCATTCGGGGTATGTGGATTTTTCGTAAGAAAAACAATCCAGACAATTCCATTAAGTACAAAGCAAGATTTGTAGCAATGGGCAATACCCAAGTCGAAGGAGAAGACTATGGAGAAACTTTTGCTCCCACAGGTAAACCTACCTCTCTTCGACTCATCTTGGCCGTGGCTGCCATCTTTGGCTGGGATGTACATCAAATGGATGCAGTGACGGCTTTTCTTAATGGAATTCTTGATGAAGAGATCTACATTGAACAACCTGAAGGTTATGTAGTAGTTGGTCAAGAAGGAAAGGTTCTAAAATTAAATAGGTCTCTTTATGGTCTGAAGCAATCGCCGAAAATATGGCAAGATGATGTCACTCAGACGTTGATTGCTCTGTGTTTCGAACAGTGTGCTATAGATCCTTGTGTTTACATTAGGTCTAATAAAGAGAAACAACTTTTCACAGCAGTTTATGTTCATGTAGACGATATGGCTATTACTGGGAATGATTCTTTAACTTTCAAAGCTGAAATCTCATCAAAATGGGAGATGGAAGATTTAGGTTTAGCTCAAACGATAGTTGGGATTGAAATTGACAGACGTGCTCCTCATATTTACTCTCTCACTCAAACTAAATTCTCACTCACAGTACTGAAAAGATTTAACATGCTAGAATCAAAACCGGCTTCAACTCCTCTCACTCCAAATATCAAACTCTATCGTTCCAGTGATGATGAATGTGCCGATTTTTCAAAGCTTGGTCTGAATTATCGTAGCGCTGTTGGATCATTAATGTATCTCTCACAATGTACTCGTCCAGACCTAGCTCACTCAGTGGGTGTACTGTCTCAGCATCTAGACAGACCAGGTATACAACACTGGAATGCGGTTCTTCAAGTTTTTCGTTATCTTAAGGGTACGGTGCATTTAGGTATAGTGTATTCTGGTGAAGAGAAGACAACGATCGCAGGTCAAAGAAGCTTTTCACATCCAATCTCTTACTGCGATGCAGACTGGGCGGGTGATAGGAACACTAGAAGGTCTACTACTGGTTATATATTTACTCTAGCTGGTGGAGCGTTGTCATGGAAAAGCAGACTTCAACCAACCGTTGCTCTGTCGTCAACTGAAGCTGAATACCGCGCCATTACAGAAGCTGGGCAAGAATTGTTGTGGCTGAGGAGAATGATGGAACTTTTCGGTTGTAAAGACTCATCACCCACTGTTCTACAAAGTGATAATCAAGGTGCTATTCATCTCACTAGCAAATCAATATTTCATGGGCGTACTAAGCATATTGAAATTCAGTATCATTGGATAAGAGAAGTGGTAAAGAATGGTGATTTAATATTAGAACACTGTCCAACCTCTGAGATGGTTGCTGATTTACTTACTAAGGCACTGGGAAAGCAACAATTTGTTAGATTAAGGAGTAGACTGGGTGTTAAATACTGATTGGCAAGTTCTTGAGGGGGCGTGTTGGAATATATGATTGATGTTCGTCGGTCAAAAACTTACCAATGATAGTTGGTAGCTGGTTAGTTGGTGTGTGTGTAGTATGGCGTTGTAGTGGATCTGAAATCCTGTCAAGATTGTGCGTTAGGACGGTAAACGGTGATGCCTCATTGTGAAGCAAGGAGGAGATCTTGACGTTGACGTATGAAAGGCAAGGGGGGAAGGCTGTGATTCGTTTTTCTATTTTTCTCTCCTATTATGTTTTAATCTAGACCTCTTTCTTGTCCCCTTTCAAGATCTTATTCCATTATCAATTATCAGAATAAGATCTCTAAAGGGTAAAGTTTCATTTCTTATTATATTTACTATTTCTCGTATTCTACTTTATTTGCTGAGCGTGAACTTTTGTGTTAGTTCTTTATATTTTTAATCTTTTCTTCTTTAGGTCAGTGAGCGGTTGCTCCTTAGTCTTCATCTCAGTCCTGTCTCGTCAACAGTAGACTGAGGTAGTTTATTTCTATAACCTTTATAAAGGTTCGTATTCTTATATCTCTATTGGTGTCATCTTTTATTTCTTTTACATATATTGTCTATCTACTTTGTCATCTTGATTTCGATTATCAATTATCAGAATAAGATCTCTAAAGGTTCTTTATATTTTTAATCTTTTCTTCTTTAGGTCAGTGAGCGGTTGCTCCTTAGTCTTCATCTCAGTCCTGTCTCGTCAACAGTAGACTGAGGTAGTTTATTTCTATAACCTTTATAAAGGTCAGTGAGCGGTTGCTCCTTAGTCTTCATCTCAGTCCTGTCTCGTCAACAGTAGACTGAGGTAGTTTATTTCTATAACCTTTATAAAGGTCATCACAGTCAAATTCTTACACAAGTAAACTCATCTGTAGGGTTGTAGGCACATCAAGCTAATAATTGATTGCAAGCAAAACTATGTACACATGAATCAAAAAGTTAGTAGCTGAAGTTTCCTGAAGGGTGCAGGACAGGACTTACATTTCTTTGATGTACCAAAATTACCTTCACCATTGAGATAAAGATTGGCCTGTTGTGCAATGGTATTGGCATTGGCTTGCGATTATCCACAGAAAAAAGCAAGATTGACAATCATCCTTTGAATTGATTTGATTGGATTCAAGCTGTCAACTGGCAGGTTTCCGGCGCCTTAGGGCTATTCCAACATCCAAACCGGTAGATATTTTATTTTGTCCGCACCAAGTGAAGAAAATCCAATCAGTTTTGTTTCAAAACCTTCCCATCCAAGAGTCAAACCGGCTAACCATTGGTTAACCATTGGATGGGCGAGATTTACATCAGATATCCGCATATCACCGGATGTACACCGGCTGTCCAATATATATCCGGCGCTTTGGGCCAAAACTCCCTGTGACCTTTTTTATTTTTTATTTTTTTTCATGGATTTCACTATTTGGCAACTGGTTTTTTTGACCCCCGCCCTGATTTGGGATACTTGAAATATTGCCACCCAGTTTTAAGTGTTACAACGCCCAGTGCCCGGTTTGAATTTGAAGTGAAATTTTAGACTCCATCTACATTGTGGCTTTCAATCAACTTAACCATCAACAATCGATCATATTGACCATCAATCATATTGAAGATCGATCTCATCAAAAATCAACAATTCAATCCCTTCTTGGTTTTGTTTTATCTAGCTATTTTTGCTATCTATGTTATCTACATTTACATGAATACACAATGGCCAATATATGAAAAGTTTGCCGGATATAGGGTTTCCCCCCATTCCGACAACCAAACTGGCGGATTGACCAGCCACTGGACAATTTTGGAGGCCAGTGAGGAATAGAACAAGTGCTTTGTTTGCAGTGAATTGGTTGTGAGTTCAAACAATCAAAGCTGTTTCTTTTGGAATCATTGGAGTGTCTAATGTTGGATCATTGGACATATTGTTGCATTTGAGAAATCCCAATTCATGTGCATCAACAGAAAGACAGACTTTGCTATATGTGTACCACTGACTATCACATGAGCTCTGTATACTGTGAGTAATACCTTCCTGTTTTTTGCCATCATTCAAGATGCTTGGTTCAGTGATGTGAAGAGGTGAAGTACATAACTAACTCCTTGTTATTTGAGACCACTTTTTTCATGTCTTGATGGTTGACAAAGTCCTTGGCAATCAGATTGAAAAAATCCAAACAACAAGGAATGCCAACAACATGAGGATGTGCTTCACAGATAATCATCTATATGAGAAGCATTGTATTGGAAAAGAACATCATGGAAGCAACAAGAACAGGATTTGAACAGCACTCACTCAAAGTTTCACTGTTACAAAACCAAAATGTAATACTTGTGATATACAACAAGCATGTCATGTATTCTAATATATATTATGTTGTATTACGTCATGTATGATAGTCTCTCATCCAACAATCCAAATACAAAACCGATTGCTTGGTAGACTCATCCTTCATCCCATTAAGAATCCCTGAAGAGAGATCATAACATTCACCATTAGCGTTGGAGTATCAGTCACAACAGCAACTATCTGGACCCACTTTATCCCTGACAAGCTGAGGGTACTATCAAGACTTGAAGCAATGTTCTTGGAAGTATGTTGGACTCGATGAAGGCTTAGAGTATCAATAAAGTGTTTGACTTTTGTTCTGCGTAGAGCCAGGACAGCATAAACACTGTTTCCAGATATGTCGGACCATCCATCAAGGGAGATTGTTAGACCCAACTGGCGGGAAAGATCATCTTGCATTTCTTTGACAGCCAGAGCATGCACAATAGGTAAAATCTGGTTTGTCATCACATATCTAGTAGCGTTTGTGAATGGTGAAACTGATAGCTGTTCTTGGCAACAAATGAAATGCTCATTTTCAAGCACAGAGAATGGTATGTGGCCAGTTATCAAGGCAAGACAGAGGTGTTGATTGATTTGATCTATTTTTTCTTGAGTGCTTTTGAAAAAATGATGAAGTGAGGCATCAGTGAAATGATGAATTAGCTTGGGTTTGTCAATAGTCAAGGTTGAGGTGGAATCTTCATTAGTTGAGTCCTTTGAGTCAGCAGACAATTGTGGCTGAACAGTGTTGATGTATGCTGATTTCTGGTTGCCAGGAATGGATTGGCAGACATTGATGATATGCTTCTGCAATAGATTAGGTTTACCATCCATCACCAGGTTGCAATAGATGCATTTTGTTGAATCCTGTATGGGGTACATGATGTTAAGACCAGACCTGACTGGTCATTGGAGATGGCCAGGCACTTAGCCTAGTCTCACCTATTTTCGGTTTAGACTGATCAGAATATTTAGGAAGCTTGTGATTGACAAAGGTTTCTCTTTTCATTTTATCACATCATCTTTGTAACACCTTATTAAACATTATTTTGTATAAGAGAACACATTATCCTAGATCTTGTTAGACTTTTCTTTTGTCACAAATTCTTGTTTTGGTAGATCAGCACTAACACTAGTGATCTAGGTTAGAACTTTATTTCTCTCTCTTATGAAATGTCACAAATTCTTGTTTTGGTAGATCAGCACTAACACTAGTGATCTAGTTTCATGTTTCATCTTTTTTGTCCCAATAGGTTATGAGCTTTGGTTTGCCCAATGACATTGATTTATCTTTTGAAACAGCAGATTCAGGAACTACCAATCATACTATACAAGAACTTTCCTCCTCTTCTAACGCCGTACCTATTGTCATGTCCTCTGATCAACCTATGGAAGGCAATGAGATCATTGGCTCTGAAGGCGCACATATTGCCGCTGGCGGAAATGCTCCGCATGTGACCCAGCAAAATTTGCAGCAAAATCAGCAAAATTTAAATCAAACTCAGAATACATTGAATCAACCCCAACATACTGTACATCAAACTATTCAAAATATCTTTCAATCTACAGGCACTAATGATGACTCATGGCATACTTTGACGAAGAATTGTCAAGTCAAGCTGCCATCATTAACTCAACTTGCCTCAGACAGATCAAACTTTGATGTCTGGGATGGTGATATTCAGGAATACCTCGAAATGATGCCAGGATGTGCAGCTTACTTACACCCTGAAGCACTTCCCAACATTAGAGGTTGGCGTGAAGACTTAGCAAAAGGTGTCAATGGAGTTTTTCATTGGACAGTAGATAGGCATATTGGTCTGCAACTCAAAGAACATTCGCCTATTCAATCTGTTTGAGATTCTTATCTCAAAAGTCGATTTTCCGCTCCAACTTTTGCAGGACGGATGTCCTTACTCAATGAATTAACAAGCATCAAATACAAGCCTTCCAATACCTCATTAGACACTCATGTCCACTCTGCATCCACCTTACGTCAAAAAATTGAACGATCAGGGATGATCATTGCAGATGATTTATTTGCTGGTCTACTTTTAAATAGTGTTCCCAAAGATTTCCCCAATATTTCCAACACTTTTGAAGCTGCCATTATTGCGAATCCGTCTACAATTATAAATTCCTCTGCTATGATACGGGCTATGGGTGCTGCGGACGTTGCTTTTAAACGTGGTCATGTGGGGATTGCGGATATTTTGGCTGCTGCTGTGGTTCCTAAACCTAAATTACGCTGTTACTACTGCAAGAAGACTGGCCATTCAAAACTGGACTGTCGAGCCCTCAAGGCTGTGAAGGACAAGGAGCGCAATGGATTAGCAGCTTCTACTTCTGATGCTTGAACTGTGGAACCTCAGTTCGCTGACATTGATTTCTCAGGGTGCGTGGACGTCAAACATATCAGGGTTTCTCAACTCAATACTGACGTCGACCCCTCCACCATTATTTTTGACACGGGTGCTACTCACCGTGTTTTTAATCAACGATCTTTCTTTACATCAGTATGCAATATTACACCTCTTCCAGTTAGAATGGCAAATAATTCTACTTCTTCTGTTATTACTGGTGTTGGCCGTGTCTGTATATGCAATGTAGCAAGCTCTAAAGAGTTTTTAACTGTTGAGAATGTTTATTTTTGTGAGACACTCCGTCATAGCTTACTTTCTGGAATACAACTGGAAGAAGATGGCATTACCTTTTGAAATTCTTCAGGTGGAATTGAGCTGTGGAAAGACGGTTCAAAACTTATTACTGCTCAACGCTCTGGCAGAAGGTGGATATCACAAGCCATCAACAATCAAATAACAACTGCTGCTGTTATGGGAGACTTTACTCTCTGGCATCGCCAACTTGGTCATCCAAATGACTGTACTCTTTTGAAGCTTGTCCGTGATCAAGTATGTGTAGGTTTGCCAAGCAAATTAACTAAGACAATTCCATGTGAAGAATGTGCCATAGCAAAACCAACTAAAACATCCACGATTGGTCCCTCCCTAATTTCTTATGATTCACCCCTTTCTCTTGTTGTTGCTGATTTATGTAGTCCCTTTCCAGTCAAGACTGTATCAGGGGCTGAGTATTCTTTAGAAATTAGAGATGTATTTTCAACATATATGCGAACATATCTTCTGAAATCAAAAAACAAAGCCCCAAATCAAATCAAAACATTTGTTGCTGAAGCAGAAAGGAGAACTGGGCAGAAGGTGATTTACTGGAGGACGGATGGTGGTGCTGAATTCATCAATAATTCTTTAAAATCATATTTCTCTGAGAAAGGCATCAAGATTCAAACTTCACTACCATATTTTCATGAACAAAACGGTTCTATGGAACGGGCAAGTAGGACTGTTCAAGGCGGCATGCGAGTTCTTCTACGCGACTCTGGTCTTCCAAGACGATTCTGGGGTTTTGCACTTATTACTGCTATGGATTTACACAATAAAACTCCAAACTCAAACACTGGCTCAAGGACTCCGACAGAGCTCATGTTTGGTTTTCCTCCTCAAGTTGATCATCTTCGTATTTTTGGAAGTTGGGTTTTTGTGCATGTACCTTCAGAGAAACGTCAAAAGTTGGATGACAGGGCGATTAAATGCCAATTTTTTGGATATCTCGATGCTAGCAAGGGTTGGAGGTTTTGGAACCCGATGAATGATGAGTTTATAGATTCAGCACATGCAAGATGGCTTGATGAGAAGGGTCTCTCAAATTCAATTCAATCCAATCGAATCAACAATCAAATCCAATCCACTCAGACCATTGATAATCCATCAAGTACTGCCTTGCTGAATCACATTCTTACGACTTCAGACTCTCTTTGTGCGCATGAGGAGCTTTGTCAGCTCATTGAATCACTATCTGTCTCATATCTTCTTGATGACGGCTATTTCACTGAAACTATAAGATCTCAAGATAAAGATGTAGCTTTACTTCAAGCAACATCGGCGGGGATAGCTCAAAAATTACCACGAAGTTATGAAGAAGCGATAAAAAGGGAAAACGGTACAGAATGGAAGGAGGCTTGTAAGAAAGAGATTGATATGCTTGTCAAGCTAAAAGTGTGGGAGGAAGTTATTCTTCCAGTGGGTCAGAAGGCAGTCTCTAGCAAGTGGGTTTTCGCGAAGAAGACTAATTTAAATGGTAATATTATCAAGAGAAAGGCTAGATACGTCGTCAGAGGTTTTACTCAACGAGAAGGCATTGATTTTTCAGACACTTTCGCTCCGACTGCTAAATTTACTTCACTCATGATAATCTTTTCTATCACTGTGAACAAAGGATGGTATATCAAAGGTTTTGATGTGGTTGCAGCGTATCCTCACAGTCCTATTGACGAGATCATTTACGTCAAACCGGCAGAAGGCATTACAACTGTCTTACCTAATGCTGTTTTGCTTCTAAGAAAGGCCTTGTACGGTACTAAGCAAGCGGCTAGGTGCTGGTGGAAGCACTTCTCGTTGGTTCTAACTGGAATGAGGTGCAGATACTGTATAAACAATCAAAGTTTGTATGTCTTGCATTATAAGGACAATATCGCCATTCTCTGGATTCATGTCGATGATGGGGTTATATGCGGATCATCTTTGGATATCATATCTTTTATTCATGATTTGTTACTCAAAAGCTTCCAAATCACTTGGACTGATAATCTTGAACAAATTGTTGGAATCAAAATCACACATACTCAGGATGGTATTTTCCTTTCCCAGCCAACTCTCACTCATAGTTTATTAGAATCTACTGGTTTCATGACTTCAAGAACCGCAAAACCAATGATAGCAAATCTTCATCTCAATTCATCTGACAAGGACTCGATCGGCATAAATTCCTCATCTTACTTATTGATACTAGGATCTCTATCTTACCTTGCTATAGGTACTAGACCAGATATAGCTTACACCGTAAATTACCTGGCAAGATTCTCATCAAAACCAAATGAAGACCATTGGTTGGCTCTCAAACATCTATTAAGATATGTTAGTGGAACAAAACATGAAGGAATATATTTTAAAAAGGCTATAAATATGGATGACTTGGTCACGTATTGTGATGCGAACTGGGGGGGGGGAATTTTCAAGATCAACTCACTTTTTTGTGGTATTCCTGTTTGGAAATGTTATATCATGGGCCTCAAGACGTCAAAGCTGTGTAGCAACATCTACATGTCACGCTGAATATATGGCTCTAGGTGTTGCGGCAAGGGAATCGGTATGGCTTCAAAATCTTCTTCAAGACATATTCAAGATGGTTTTTATTACAATTTGAAAATGTGACAATACTGCCGCAATCAAGGTTGCTCAAGACTTACATCTTACTAAACGGTCCCATCACGTATCAAGAGAATTCCATTACGTAAATGAGCAAATTTTCGACAGCAATCTTAAAATAGAATGGATAGATGGACCAAACCAAAAGGCTGATATACTCACAAAATCACTTGGTAACATCATTTTTCAAAGTCACAAACAAAATATTTGCATGAAATAATTCATTATAAACCTCTAAAAGGTTGAGGGGGGGTGTTAAGGCCAGACCTGACTGGTCATTGGAGATGGCCAGGCACTTAGCCTAGTCTCACCTATTTTTGGTTTAGACTAATCAGAATTTTTAGGAAGCTTGTGATTGACAAAAGTTTCTCTTTTCATTTTATGACATCATCTTTGTAACGCCTTGTTAAACATTATTTTGTATAAGAGAACACATTATCCTAGATCTTGTTAGACTTTTCTTTTGTCACAAATTCTTGTTTTGGTAGATCAGCACTAACACTAGTGATCTAGGTTAGAACTTTATTTCTCTCTCTTATGAAATAGGGGTTGGGCAAAGTGCTGCAATTTTCCAATTGAACTGTAGTTCAAATGTGTTTGAGAACCTCTCAGCCACTGTTCAAACAATATGAAAAATCCTTATTTTATTTATCAACTTTATTGCAACCAAAAAAATAGGGTGGCGCAGCCCGCTGACTGACCGGATGTTGGGTCCGCTGTTCAAATGTTGCTTGTAACCGCCAGCCAAAAGCCTCTACTTGCACGCTTGAGGTTAGTGGGAGCCACCTTTCACAGATGGCACTGCGGCCCTGGTTGCTCACCCCGTGGTTCCTACGGGGGAGCCAGATGCGGATGTTTGTCTATCTGGCTTTTGGTCCTCATTTGGACTAACCTGTTTGGACCCGCTGGCCTTTGGCTCTTTTTGCAATCCGCTCGGCATCCACTTTGGCGACTTCGAGGCTTATGCGCGTGGACATCCTAATGGATGAGTATTTTTTTCTCCTCTTCCTCGGTGACCACTGGACTGATGTGACCTTTGGCTTTTCTATAAGAAGAGCCGCCGTAGACACCTTCCGGACATACAAACCCCACTTCAAACCAAGAACTCATTCCACAAGTTATATTCCAACTTACCTCGCCGCTTAATCTAGATTTCTTCTCCAATTTCTCTCTCTTTGAATACCTCAGGATGAATCAGCAAGCAGCTGATTGTAATAACTGCTTGGCCGAAATCAGGGGAAGTTCCAGCCCAATCGACGGTAGAGTAAGTGTTTGGTTGACTCTGGGACAATTTATATCACTTAGCTGACCTTACAACAGCAATGGGAAGGCCCCGGTTTGAATGGTCCTATGGATTTGGGCGGTTGACATCCCTTAAACAATAGTAAGTTTGCATTCTCAGCACCCTACGGTCAAATTAGGATTGATACTGACACGTCAGATTGCAATTGGATCGGCTAGTTGTCCAACTAGCCCCAGGCGAGTTCCATACCGTGCGTGAAGTCAAAGAAAACGGTTGGTTACTCCTGCCTTGTCAACCGCTTGGGACACTCCCATTGAACCAATTCCCGGTCAACCGCGCCGCACGTTTGGACGAGTCAGCGGGCCCTGGCTCACCGGGCAGACACAATTTGAAAAGGTCTGCACAATTGAGTCCTGTTTCAGAACCCGTGTCTAAACAAGTGGCAACGTAAGTCTGCCTATTTTGAACTAACTTCCATTGTGGTTTCTATTCTCTGTGGCCGCAAGTTGTGCGATTTTGGCTAACCATCATCGGACATACAATTACTTTTTGGGTTGTCTAGGTCTCAATCAAGTACTAGGTCAGTACTGTAACTTGAAATCTAAGTGGGCCTTGTCAACTGATGTAGGTCAGCGGATTCTCCTTCTAAGTTTTCCAAGCTCTTTCACTTCCACTGCGAACAGTGCCCTCCCGAACGCCAACTTGCTTAAAATCACCGAGGTCAACCAGTTTCCCAATTTCTGGGCTATGCCAGTCCATGAGCTGAATTGATGGAGAGAATCTGTCGTGATCCTTGACCGCACGATCCTAGGTTATTTTCAGCAAGCCTTGAAGGAGGCCAAAGACGATTTGGCCCAAGCGGTTTTGGAGGATGCGGCTTGGGCCAATGCCGACGCGATCACTTTGGAACTTTCGCGTATCCCAGAGCCTGGTTGGAAACGTGCTATACGAGCGAGACATTGGGTGAAGGAAGAGACCCCAGGCCCCAGTTCATCCAACTCGCCGGTGTTCAAGTTTAACATTGATGGTCCCAATCGCTTGGATTTAATATACATGCGCGCATTGGACGCTCTGAGTCCTTTTGGTGCAAAGGGTCAGAAGGGAAAGGTATTTCATGAATGTGCAATATTGTTGAAAGTCAGTCTATTTCAAAACTCTCGGTAATCACCGGCTTGCTAATGCACGTGCTTAATTCCAGAATGATTCCGGAACACGCCTGCACTTCAAGAATCTTTCCAACAGTCCAAACAGCCCCAACGACCAGCGAAATTTTTTGCGGGTTTCAGTGCATTGCGCTGCGCGAAAGCGCAGCCAAAATGGCTGGCTTATATGTTGCGGTTGACCGCAACGCAAGGCATTCATGCAGTGGGGTAATTGCGCACTATCGCAATGAAATGGGTTGTTTTTAGGTGGATTGCGGCGTGCCCTAATAATGTATGATAGAGACTAAAGCTGGATGTCAATAATCTTGACTCCAGATTTAATTGTCACCCCTTTAGTATCATCCTGATCCAGAATGAGCCTACTGAATACACCCTCTTGCAGGTATTACAACGCAGGCTCAGATAGGGAATCAGGGATGGAGACCCTGCGTCAGCAAGGCGGTGAAGATTCAAAATTATCATTCTTCACAGATGAGCGGTGAGTTTCCATTCTTCACAAAATCCCATTCAAACTTCCATTTGTGATTTGACTTTCTCTTACATATCATTCTTTCCTTTATTTGGATGGCTCCTCGTTATAAAGCTGGTGCGGCTACTGCAGCAAACCTCAAGGCTGCAAACAAAGCGTGTTTGGATGATTCCAAGTCTTTGCAAGCACCATCATCATCACTCCACTCACCTTCACCTTCTGCAAGCCGCAGCCTTTGTCCTTGTAGCCCACAAGGACAAGGAACTCAAACGAGTCCTGGATTTGTCAGCCAGCCACGTGACTCCCGTCGTGCCGTTCCATCTCCTCTCCGCCTGTCTTCAAGCTCTCAAAACCACGTGGACTCGCTAAATGACAAAAGTGACAACAAGCAAGGAGATGAACCGTCGCCCGAGCCAGATGAAGACTCATCATCATCCGGCTCCACATCTTCTCGCTCGGGGGGAAAAAGAAAAAAGAACAAGAATAAGAAGTGCATGGGCAAAAGCAAAAAACAGGTGGGCATATGTTTTTGGTCTTACTGTTTCTTCATGCTCAGAAACCCTTGTGTATTCAGCGTATAGAAGTCCCAAAAGCGCTTGTGCAACTAATTGAAAATGATTCCAACATCAAGATGATTCCAAACCCAAAACCCAAAAACCCGGTCGAGCCAAGCAAACAGCAGAAAGCACCGACAAGCTTTTCAGTTACTACGGTCATCCTGATTGGGATCTGGCAAATGTAAGTGGATTCAGTTTGAATGACACGTTCTGGTCACTGACTTTTACTTTGTTTCTTGTCTCCATCTCTTTCTATCTCTTCTTATCTTATATCACTCAATCGATTTATTGCTCCTAAACAGCCTGATGACAGTGAAAGAAAGCTATACCCCTGTTTGTGGTGTGGTAAGGACTACCAAGACAGGACAACTAATCATTTCAACCTCAAAGGTCACAGAGATGGTGCGCCTGGTCAAAAACCGTGTCGTTCCCGTGATAAAGCGATTTCAGCTGGTGTTCAACTACCTCCAACCTATCAAGAAGGAGTCAAAGCAGCCAAGAAAGCCGCCGAAGCAGCCAAAGGACCCAAGGGGTCACTTCTTGACGTGTTCTTGGACATCCAAAAATTCTTGGCTCAATTACTCAACTGCATGCTTGTCCTATAGCTGGTCCGACATGCTCTTCCTTGGAATCGAATGGCTGATCCTCTCCTCATTGTGGCTTTTCAGTTTGCCAATCCTTCAGCTGTACTGTACACTCCTGGATGGGCAGCAAAGGAGGCCATGAAGTTATATGAAGGCATGCATTATGATGTGATCACCAAATTAAAGGTGAGTTCTAGACCTCTTTACCACATTCTGTATTTGTTCAATCAACTCATATGTGTTATGTAGAGTTTACCAGGAAAGTTTTGTCTGATCCATGATGTGTGGACAACAAAGCGTGGTCGGCGGGCATTCATAGGTGTATCAGTTTCATACATCAACAAGGAGTGGACAAACCATGTCCACCATTTGACACTCAAGTTAGTCGTTTAGAATCATTACGGAGCGCTTCTTGCTCGCCCAGTTGGACACTTTATCATCCAACACGGCCTTCATAAAAAGATAAGTCTTTTTTAAATCTTTCCTCATATCTATCACATAGTCTAATCAATTGTTTTGTTTTTACTTTATGGATAACCACATGGTTGCGCAAACGACCAATTTGGGTGGCACAAATAACTTGACAGCTAAGGAGTTTGAAGATATGTTTAAATCATCAGCTACCCCGGGCAACTGGGATTCAAGCCGGAATCAAATCCAATGCTATGCTCACAAGATAGCATTGACCGTTAAGGCCGGGCTTGCCACTCTCAAAGTTTGAGCAGGAACCTGCAAGCCAACTGCCCAAAATGGGCGGAAACTCAACCTGTTGTTACCTGATCTGCCCAACCGGAATCAATTTTCAACTCCACCCTTGATTGTATTGAACAATGGTGAAGATGCACTCAATGAAACTGATGAGGCACCTGTGGCACCTGTACAAAGCGACGTAGCAGTCGAACATAGTGTGTACTTTATCATCGGCTGGGGAGCCGAGACTTTGCTGCAGACCATTCCAGATGGTCTGGCGCAATATTCCCCTTCACTACAAGACCTTATGAAGGAATTTTTTTGAGTTTTTCGCGCGCTATTCATCAAAATAGAGCTATTCCAGCACTTTCCTGCAGGAATTTTTTTTCCAAAAAAATTGAACAAGTTTCACCAAGTTCCCAGACCACTCAGATCGCTCTGAAGCCCCCCAGATCGCTCTGGCTTTTGCTCAGATCGCTCTGGCTTTTGCTCAGATCGCTCTGGCTTTTGATCAGATCAGTCAGAGCGCTCTGTCATGTAGCTTGATTGCTCTGACACCCATCCAGACCGCTCTGAGGGGCTCCCAGACCAATTTTCATATCACTCAGACTGATCTGATGGCCTTAGCTTGGTCTGAGAGTGCCTCAGACTGCTCTGACAGCCTCCAGTCTAGACAGCCTGAGCGAGTGCAAGCATGAACTACACTCTTGGACTCGCTCTCTCTCACCCTCCCTCGCTCTTCACCTCAACCCCTCTACCTCATCCCTCTTGGACTCGCTCTCTCTCACCCTCGCTCTTCACCTCTACCCCTCTAAGTCATCACCTCATCCCCCTCAGCATCCTCTTCTAGCCAAGACAACCTTCACTCCCCATCGCTCTCCACCATTCACCAATACAATGCCCACATTCCTTTCAAAAGTCTTCTTTCACGTGAAAGTGTATCAATTTTTATTTGATTGTAAGAGCTCAATACCCACCTTACACAAAATTGTAACGGCCTAACTACACATTGTAAGAATTACCGAATTAAATCGACCTTCCACATCCAACTAGACAAAATATGTATCAAACCTATTCAATTGTTGGTATTGAAAATTGAATAGGCCCCAGACCAATACATATGCGCACGCCATTGTCTCCGAGGTTTTTTTTCCCTCGATCTTGATCCTAAGTTAGTCATGTATGTACAATTTACAAACTTTAACCTTTCAAAAAAGTTCCACCTCGAAATTGAAGGTGACAGTTTCAATTGTTCCATGTGACATGCACCCCAATGAATCAATAATTGAATTGATCAATCGGATTCCACTGCTAATAATCAAGTTGACCAATTTTCCACTCTTTTCAACTGGTCTTTTGTCTGATTGCTCTCGTCTTGGACCATTGAATTCAGGATCAATAAACACTTAGACTGTATTTGTGATAAATCTCGCAACCAGAGCAAAACCACTGACAGTAAAAGAGTTACTAGAAAGACATAACATTGAAAACAAAAGTCGAGCTTGGAACATTCATAAAAACAGAACAGAGAGTAAACCTGTTGTAAGAAAAAAAACACAAAAAAGAACAGAAAAGGAGTGACAAAGGAAATAGACGATTGGAATAGAAGAGAATGAACCAAACAACACAAATGAACATCAGTTTGATTGATTTTGTGTGGAATCAGACATAATGAAATTGGACATGGAGGCAAAAGCAAATATAATCAAAAATGCCCTCCCACTTCCCCGTAAGTACCAAAAGGAGGTGTGACAAGCATTCTAATCATCTGAATTACCAGATATACGATATCAGAAAATGTAATAAGGAGATGAGTAGAGTATAAACAGTAAATAAAGTACTCACCATTATCTATTGGCGATCCGTCCAAATTAGTGCGTCCACCAGTCTCGTGTCCATCTCCTGAACCTCTGCTCATTTGAAGGCGAGGTCTCTGCTGTTCAGGCTTGTGTGTTAGATTTTCGATAATGGAATTGTCGGATTCGGAGGAATCATTATGAATTCGTTTTCTGGAGCGACCAAGACGCTGTCGCTCAATTCGCGCTGTGAAGCCAAGAGGCTGTTGCTCCTGTTCTTGAGGTGATCTGGATTGTGCGTGTTCATTTAGTTCATGACTATTGGGTTGAGCTTGTGATTGCGTAGCTTCATCTTGTTCATTGTCTGAGCTGGGTAGATTTGCAGCTGGTGGTTGTAATTTCTTCTTTCTTTTTGATTTTTTCTGATTTGATGCCGCTACACGCTCTGCTTCTGGTATTAATTCAATTACAAAACGCTTGCTCTCAATGTCTTGCAGCCACAATCTTCGAGTTGAATCCTTAGCTTGTCGGTGGCCCGCCATGAGGGCTTCCTTGGATAAAAGACTACCTTCCTTCTGAACTATCCGGATGGGCCAACCTTTATCCTTGATCTCGCCTTCTGGATCTTCCTTTTTTGGAAATATGTTTCCCTTATACACCGCATCTGGATCAATATATATCATAATCATTTGTTGAATGATTTTCCTTCACATCACAATGCAAAAGAAGAAACGCAAGACTTACCAACTAATGCATTCAACTGGTGTCCAAGTCTAGTTTTTCGCTCATCACTGGGTTGCTGACCCTTGGCACCTTCGATTTCTTTCCCAACGGTTTTTCCATGAATATAAGTTGAAAACTTACTTGGAACCTTTGCGTCTTTTTCAGCCCACTCAGCAAAAGATACATTGTTCGAAAAGGTCTGTGCCCAGCCCTCATAGCTCCCACAGCTGACTGCAGTGAGATAATAGGTCACTTGATAACGTTGACAAACCACAGAAAACTGTTCTTGGTAATATCAGTATCAGGAATCATGACGTTTAGTCGTAAAAGAAACAGCTCACATCATGATGAGCTTTGCGTAGCTCCGCTAGCGACTTCTTCTGCAAGGATTCTACAGAAGACGTTGGATCTGGCCGGCCGTGACAAACATGTAACTTTGCTACATCAACAATCCTGTTGAAGATTGGCTGATATTTCAATCTATCAGCCTCGGTAAGTTGATGTACCTTAGGAGGCAATGTTGAGGCTTCAACGTGTTCCATATCAAGGTCATCATCTTGATCTTCCAGACCTTCGTGTTCGACGTAAGTTAAATCGGGTAGATTAGCCAATGCAAAGAAGTACGGATCCTTGAACACTGTTCTCTCGTCGTCACTAAGCTCCTTCCATATTTTTGCCAGCTTCTTGTTTCTGTTCCCCCAATCATCCCTATCAGCTTGTGCAGGTACTAAACCAAAAGTAAAGAGAGAGAGGGAATGAGTTCGACTTTTAGTTTGAAGGAATAGCCAACTCATTCACTTACACTTTTCTTGTAGAGCAAGAAAACAAAAACCTAGGAAGCGAATCCACGAATTTGCATTGCCCTTCTTCGCACCTTCGCCTCTAGGCCATACATAATCAAAAGCATACACGAGAAGCATCAGTAAGCAATTCAGCATAGCATACTTGATGTCTGGAAGAAAAACAGAGAACTCACACAATGTTCCAAATAACTGCTTCGGGAACACCTCCCATCAGTGCTGCCATTAACATACGCTTCTCGTATTGAATTCTGATGGTTTTGACCAAAGCATTGATCTCTTGAGACGCTCGATTCAAAGTAGAGCCCTGTTTAGCAATTGCCTGTCGAAGACCCACCAGTGTCCAATCGCCAAGAAAATCCTCAAAGGTGTCGAGCTCAAATCCGGGAAAGCGAGAACGGAATACAGTGCTCTTGTTGTTAGCATCGTTGTTAGCATCAATTTCCTCTTGGCGGTTTGTGTTCAAATCCTCAGCTGACTGAGACGTGATGGTGTTTGCAGACTTCTTGCGTCCACCTTTTTTTGCAACTTGTTTCGAACTTGTGGCATGTTCTTCGGCTGCAGAATCATTTTCCGACAGATCCAACTGGTTATTTGCTTCGGCGTGGAAAACAGTCTCCTCGTCGTCAGTGACCACTTTCTTTGACTTCTTCCGGCTAGCAGATTTGGTTGTTTTCGAAACTTTTGATGATCTAGTGGAAACTTTTGACGACCTAGTGTATCTGACCATGGTTATAGCTGATGTTATAAAAGGTCTGTGCTGTGAAATAGAATAAAATACAGAAGAGATTCAATATTCGTGATTGTAAAGCAAGGTTTAATGGGAGAGTGATTGAAGACATACTTTGAAAGGTGAGTCAATAAGGTGTCTAATATACGGAATGCGAGGTGAGTCAAAGTGACAACTTCAAATTTCAAAAATTGAAATTTTAGAATCCGCGGGTGCAAAACTGAAAAAACCTGACAAAACTTCAGATTGAACTCAAATACTGGACTTAAACCACCTGTATTTGGGCAAAAACATATGTTTTTGCCACATTTGCCACATTTTCCAACCACAAGTCGAAATTTCACTTGTTCCTTGTCACTTTGACACAAATAATACCACAAAATTCCAAAAAACAAGTTTTGCAAACACAATCCACAAAGACAACAACTCAAAACCTCAACCGATCCACAAAACATTATTTGTAAATACCACAAGTCAACCATTGAACAACAAAACTAGCACATAGCTTCTTCCTTAACTCCGCACTTCCAACAAATTTGCCTTGAATCAAAAAATTCAAGGTATCCTCAGCTCTAAAACCGTGGATAAAACCATTCCAAAGGTTTCATCTGAGGTATTGTTTGAGGCATAAAATTGCCGTGGAAAGAAACCCTGGACAACATCTGTCTGAGGATCTTTGTCCAAAAATGCCTTGGATTCTACAACCTGAGCAAAAATTGTTGGTGGTGCTGACATCCATTAATTAATACCAACACTCCTCATCCGTCTTTCTTCACAGTACGTCACTAATATGGAACTCACTCTGCACTTTTCTGTGTTTGAAAATCAATTGCTCAGCAGTTCATTGCTGTGCAATGGCCCTGCTGGCCCTGCGCTCCGCACTTTGTGGTAGAAAAATATCATACTGCAGTGAGCGCTGCACAACAGGCCTGAGCCAGGTTTCTTTTCTATATAGCGGAGCGTAAGAAGGAGTAGTGCAAGAGCGGATGGGTTTATTACAGTGCCAAGAGATTCAGAGTGTGGGATTAGACAAGGGATCCAGAGTAGTTAGATCAGATTCTCCTCCCCCTTATTTTCCTTTTCCTTTTCTTTGTAGGTCTATTCTTATCATCTCTCTTCTGTTTGTTTCTTTGGTTAGCTGGTTTTCTGATTCTCGAGTGCTGGATTAGTATAATTGAATAAGGGGTTTTAGATAAAACCCAGCTCTTGCGGAGCCAAGCCTTACCTCTCAGAACCAGTGAAGGTGGAGAGTACACTTCACCTTACACGGAGGAATCTTGATCAGTGGAATGTATGTTGATTATTCTTTTCTCTGTGAATTCCATTTAGAAACCTTTCCCAATGATTTACAGTAATACAAACATCACTTTTGAACCTTGTCAAAGCTTGCTTGAGATCACTTTTCCATATTTGCTACCCTTTGTGTGTGCAAGAGTCCTTTTTTGGATGCTGACAACATCTGTTTGCGTACACAAGGTTCAATGGTTTGTAAGAATATTGAAAACACATAGGTGGATCTCAAGCCCAGCTCAAGGAAGGCATCATACCCAAAGGGCCTTTTGAAGCAGCAGGGAAGGAAATTGAAGCCAATACAGCAAGCTTGATTAAGAATTATGCATAATGGGTCGTTTTCAATTGCTGTTATATATTTATTTCTCTATATTACATGGTCACTTGTTTTTCTATTTGCTTTCCAGATTATTATCCTCTATCATACATCGCCACCTCATTTTCTAACCCCTAATCACACATCCTCAAGTCAACGCTGGTCCAAATACTTCTGAGAGGGGAGCTGCATGGAAACAGGATGGAGGAGAAGTCACAGGAGTTGGTGATGTGTGGATCAAGAGGCTAGACTGGTAATCGGGGGTACCCTCAGTCACTTATTCCAACCCCTGATCACACATCCTCAAGTCACTGGATGCTTCCCTTCCACCCTCTCACTATGAGCTCACCATCAGAAGTGGAGCACCAAGGAAATGATGATGAAATAATACCTGGAAGAAACATTTGAGAGGACCAAAATAAATGGACTTGAGGAATTGGTTTGGGAAACTTGGTACAAGATGACCACAGATCTTATAGAAAACCCACCAAGGTCCAACTTGTGGTTTGCAGATAATAGGTTTGTTCATGAAAACGCACAAGGTGCAACTTGTGGTTTGCAAATGACAGGTTGTTTGATGTATTCATGAAACAACAGCAGGTGTCATTTGCCATGGTACTATTTCTTTGGCACGGCTCACGCACTTGGAGCAAAGTTATTATATGTATGTCTATTTGATATTGATATATGTCTTTTGTTATATATAAATGCTGATCTTTCCAATTATAATACATCAATGTTTTGGAAGATATATCTATTTCTTGAGCAGATCTTTTTATTTTGTTCAGGCCAACTCCGCAGTTGATTGGTCATTGATTGACTGTGGAGGTCACCTAATTTATCCTAGGTTGTAAACCTTAAAAGGGAGACCACCTAGGCTATTAGGTGACCTCCACGGTCGATCACTGACTGAACGACTGTTGAAAGACCATAGGAGGTGTCACAACCTTCCTGCCATAGTCTTTGAGTGAATGATTCACCGTGACAGCCATTGAGGAGTCTGGGTGGTCTTCCTTTTAAGGTTGACCCCCTAGAACACCCTGGGTGGCCTCCACAGTCACTCACTGAGTGTGCAACCGTGGCAGGAGGTGACACAGGCTTGTGACACCTCCTACGGCCAATCTGCAGTCGCACACTCAGTGAGCAACTGTAGAAAGGCCTCCTAGGAGTCTAGGAAGCCACCCAGACTCCTAGGAGGCCTCCACGGTCGCTCACTGAGTGTGCGACCGTGGCAGGAGGTGCCACAGGCTTGTGACACCTCCTACGGCCATTCTACAGTCGCACACTCAGTGAGCGACTGTAGAAAGGCCTCCTAGGAGTCTAGGAAGCCATACAGACTCCTAGGAGGCCTCCACGGTCGCTCACTGAGTGTGCGACCGTGGCAGGAGGTGGCACAGGCTTGTGACACCTCCTACGGCCAATCTACGGTCGCTCACTCAGTGAGCGACCGTAGAAAGGCCACCTAGGAGTCTAGGTGGTCTCCCTTTTAAGGTTTGCTACCTAGGATGAACTGGGTGACCTGCCACGCTGTGCAACCGTGGCAGGAGGTGACACAGGCTTGTGACACCTCCTATGGTCTATCTATGGCCGTCCAGTCAGTGATTGACCATTGCGGGATCACCTAGTAGTCTAGGTAGCCTCCCTTTTAAGGTTTGCTACCTAGGATAGACTGGGTGACCTGCCACGCTGTGCGACCGTGGCAAGAGGTGACATAGGCTTGTGACACCTCCTATGGTCTATCTATGGCCGTCCAGTCAGTTATTGACCGTTGCGGGACCACCTAGTAGTCTAGGTAGTCTCCCTTTTAAGGTTTGCTACCTAGGATAAACTGGGTGACTGGTCAACTGTGGAGTTTGCCTGAACAATATGATAAATATATAAACAAGAACTGAATATATAATTTCTGGATGCACTCTTGAAACTTGAGCAGTAAAAGTGTAAAACAATGTTTTTACACTTCCAACAAAGATACCTTACATTGTCAAATCCACGGTGTCCGTGGAAAGCAATAGCCTTGGACTTGGAGTCCAAGTAATTGATCCAAGCCTTTTTTCAGGGCCAAATAAGGTGTTGAATCTCCTTTGCAGAAACCAACTCCAAGGATACCTTGAATGCAACAATCCAAGGTAATTTTGGTTGGGGTTGTATTTTTCTGAATTGAGGGTTCTTGTCATTGAGCTGGGGCTTGCTATGCAAACCTCTTTACAGTTGAGAAGCGAGAATCTTGATAAGGAGTGATGGACTATGAGGAAAGATGGATGAGGAGTGTTGGTGTTATGTAGTGCAAGATGTCAGAGTTAAGGAAGAAGATATGTGCTAGTTGTTTTGTTTGATTGTTGACTTGTGGCGGTTGTGGTTCTTGGGTGTTGTTTGGGTGATTTGTGTTTGCGAAATTTGTTTTTTTGAAATTTGATGGTATTATTTGTGTCAAAGTGACAAGGAACGAGTGAAATTTTGACTTGTGGTTGGACAATGTGGCGAAAGTGGCAAATACATATGTTTTTGCCCAAATACAGGTGGTTTAAGTCCAGTATTTGAGTTTAATCTGAAGTTTTGTCAGGTTTTTTCAGTTTTGCACCCGCGGGTTCTGAAATTTCAATTTTTGAAATTTGAAGTTGTCACTTTGACTCACCTCACATTCCGTACTAATAGCTTGTCAGTCTAATATTTGATTAGTATAATAGTCGATTAGTCGATTACTCATTTGCTCAATTATTTTGTTGTTGATTTGAAGATTCTGATTTAGGAAGGATCGAGATTTATAGTACGATGAAAGTTCGAAGGAGGAAGGATCGAGATTTATAGTACGATGAAAGTTCGAAGGTGAGGTTTCTTGAATATCAAGGGAAGACACATACAAAAAGGGAGGACTCAACCAATATCTGGTGTATGTAGAATTTTCTATATAAATCGTGAAGTGTAATCAAGAGGGGGTGTCGGTGTGCAAGTGACCTGTACACAGCACCTGTGGTACACAGGCGCATCATTACACCCCCGTAGGCGATTCTTCACCTTTTTTGACAATTTTGAATGTATAACTCATGATTCCAATGCTGAACTTTGTCAAGTATGTATACAATGTTGCAGGTGGCCCTTTGAGTCCACATTTGGCCTTTGCGTCCAAGACTCGCAGCATGATTTCTGACCATGAACTGTAGACATGAACTGTAGAGACGTTATCGCTTTGATTTTCGGCCTGTGCTCAAATCAAAGCGAGTTGTTTTTAGAGTTGAAATAGAATGAGAAGAGGTAGTGCATAGCAGCGGCATGAAAGTCCGCTTTAATCAAAGTAAAATAAGAGATTGGCATTTTAGCAACCAATCACAATATGTGCAGGTATTCTTGATATGAAGTCCTCCAAAGGTATTTTACCTTGTCAAAATCTGAACTGAAGTTAGAATCAGGTTCACGATTGAATAGAGAAGCTCTATTCATCCGGAAGTGTTATGTGATGAAATCTATGTGGAATGTAGCTTCATTTCAATTTGAGGAGCAAGTATCAAGGTGCATAGGTCTATTTTTGAGACATACGGCTCCAATGAAAGTATTTATTGTTTCTGAGTAAGATAGATGGTGCTATTCTATCATGATGTTCAAGATTAGCCCCATAAATTTGAAAGTTATTTTATATAAAAAAAGACCGCATGAGCAGTTCATGTGATTTGAGTAGTTTGTCTCAACATGTGCAGCATTTCTTTTGAGACCAAATGCACAAATAAAACCTTTTCAATTTCTCACTTAAGATAGATTGGGAAACAGTTTCATGACAAGACGGACTAGGCTTGTCAATTTGCGGGCTTTTTGAATATAATGTGAGTTGTGTTCGGTTGAGTGCAAACTGTGGATATTTCCAGATAGTAAGTACTACTTTGTATTTGCACCAAAAAAACGGAAAACACCACTCAAAAAATTTTAAAACATGAATGTGATTTATTTTTTAGAGGTATGCTATCCTATCAAAACCCCGTATCAATTTTTCATTTAACTTGAAAAACAAAAAAGTTTCATTTGAGTGATCTGTCACAAATAATCATGAGATTTGTAGCTGCAATCGCAATGAATGTGACATCAGGATAGATAACACCTGAAGTAGCCCACACAGTAAAAGATCTATGCTACAAAACTACTAAATAAATTCCACTTTGAATTTACCTTTGAAGATGAAAGAGTTTTATTTGAGAACTCTGTCTACATTGATGACCTGCACACAGTGATTTTTGGTACGCAACTCACAACAATCAAGTCATGGTCTTATGAATTGTCAAGAGAGACTTGCACATTAATGTAGCTATTCTCTCCCATCATGAACTTCGGTCAACTGTCATTTTAATTCAAAACTTTTGTAATACTTTCATTTGAAGCATCAGTGTCTAAAAAGGCCGGTACACCTCAAGGTTTCCCCATCAAATCAAGGAAGAAGACTTAACATTATTTCATGATTAAATATGATTGATCATGGACCAAAAGAGGATTTGATCATTGTCTCTGATAATGTTCAAACCCATGATCAGAGAGAATGACGTGAGCGCATCCTAATTGATATTCGATAAATTGTTCAGGGAAAAAGAATCTACACACAAATATCCTTCTTGATAGTATCAATTTGCAAGTTGCTTTTAATGATCTTCCACGCAAAGATACACACAAGCAAGGGATGATTGAGCTTCCAAACTCGCCATCCCTGTGACCAAATCATCTCATATCTTTATAATATCTTTTTCAACAATTCGTCAATTTTGACAATTTGCCTTTGATCATATAAAATTGTTGAATGAACATGGTGATGCCTGGCGAAGAGATTCAACCAAAACCAAAGCGGCAGAAGAAGTCCAACAGTGGACCACCAGGCTCTGCTAGGCAGAAGTTAGCCGACTTGAACGCTGCGGAGGGCCGAGCCTTATTGGCTATCCTTTCTGACAACAACCCCGCGCCCGACAACAATGTCGCTGGACCTAGTAATGTGCCTCCTATCGAGGAAGGAGACAATGATGAAGATAATCAAGCTGAAGATAATCAAGCTTACAATGAGTTTCAAGCAACCGGGAATGACAACAATCAAAATGCTGATGGTGATCAGCAAAACATCGTGGTGATGAACCGGTCTCAATACTATCGAAGTGTTACTTATCAGGAATGCACACTTCGTAAAGAAGCCAATTGGAGAGCAGTGATTCCTGCTTTATTCAAAACTTTTCTTCCATGCAGTCGGATGACGTTCCAATGGGGCCACCCAAACTTGTGGAATCACGACTGGAATGTTGACTGCAAGTGCCGTGATTGGCAGAAACGTCAAGTGACAGTGGATACTATCGATATCATTGGTGAGTAATGTTCTGGGTATAGTATGTATCTTACGTAGGAATCACAAACTGATGATAATGCTTCTGTATCAAAGGGCGAACAAAGCTATCTCTCTATTCCTGTGATTGTACATCTGATTTGATACGCCTGGTCAATATGGGGTACATCGGAACAACTCCAACTCAACCAAGAACTGCAGTTTCAATACGCTTGTTACGATTTCACCATATACTATGGAAGTATTCCAGTCTACGACTGGCGCCTTTTGTTGACAGCCTAGATGAGTACCTTGACGCAAAAAATGCCATTTTTTTTATACAAGGTAGTGATCAGGTAAGTCTCTCACTTACATACATAGATAATTTGAGCTAATCTACTCCTTCTGCCTTTGATAGCGTTGAGATTTGAGGAAATGTTTTTCAGAGGCTGTTGATGTTTACCGAGAAATGATTAGATTAGAGGAGGAAATGACCACACGAGCTCTGAAGCTATCTGCTCTTGATGAGCTTGCCAATAACTGCCCTTCTTGTTTTGGCCCTAAGATACCCGGAAGCAGAGATGCTGAGCCAGATCTAGTTGTCTGTTTGGATGCGAATTTTCAGCAGAGACGACATCTAGCTGCAAGTGCTGCATGGAGAGGGGACACAGGTGTTTTGCCTTCTTTATTCATTTCACCAGCAGATGTAAAGGTATGGAAGGATAGAATGGCCTTGACAGACAGTCGTAGCCATGGCGCTGAACCAGTGATTGTGAGTTGCTGAAATTGATTACTTCTAAATCAAGCTCTTTGTACTGATACCTTTTGAATTGATAGGATCCTTGCAGTGCTCAGCACACCGCGGCAAATGACACACGAGGTCGCCAAACCTGGCGTGGTTGTGATGAAACTGGTCTAATGGGCATGGCTTGTCGCCATGACCATCTGCTCAAGTTCATCAATTTGGTTCAAAGTGGCGAACGGTGCGTTTTTATGTTCAATTCCCCTTTGGCTTTCAAACAAAAGAGCTGATATACATGTTCCAAATTCGAAATTCCAAATCTCGATACTAACTTAGAGGCTACTATCCGTTGGCCATGCTAGATTGGATCCTGAGGAAGACTGTGAAAGGTGATAACGATGTGCCTCGGTTCGGAATATTGTACGATATTGGATGCAATATGGAGAAAAGCATCATAAAGGTATGTATGAAAAAGCTTTGACAACCTCAAAGCAATGCATGAGTTCCTCGATCAATGACAGTATGTATGCATTTCAATTTCTGAAAAACCTTCAGAGGAACTTCTTTCCAGATGAAAGAGCAACCGGCCGCCTCAAGTTTGGAACGAGTGTATTTCACTCCCACGTCCATGAGTGGTCCTGTCAGCTGAAGTACAACCCACGTCTTAATGAGGACTGGGGGTTGTCTGACAGGGAAGGGCTGGAGAGGATCTGGTCCAGCCTTGCCGCCTTAGTGGGTGCTCTGCGATACTCAACTAAAGTGCACAGACTCTGCGCTCTCAATCTCCGGGCACAGCATACTAATCGAGTCAAAAGGACACAATCGAGTGTGTACAATTTTATTTTGATGTTTTAGTACAGTACAATTGAATTGAAATGTTCATATGTAGTCCAATGGTTGAAGAAGAGGTTTGCTACCAGCGCAAAACTCTTCTACGAAAGCACCAGAACATTACATGCTTTGAGAGGACGTAATCCGACTTGCACTGAACCGTATTTGAAAGCTCAATGGAATCATCAGAGGCAATGTCAGCTTCAGGCAATGGTGAATGAAAATTCACGCACCTTGGCCGCAAAGCTGACTAAACTAGGTGGTTTAGAAGAGCGTCATATACAGATCGAGTTGAGTCATACTCTTTTGATCTGTATATGATGAAGATCAAAAATCTGATGGAACATGCATTTCAGAGAGGAGCTTCGGGCCGTGAGGTCTAAGCCAAGGCGAAATCAAACGGCTTCAGACCGTTGCAGATTAGTCCTGTTACCGGAGACCTTACAGCTTCTCGAAGAAGAGATCAATGGACTGGTGGAAGAGCTTGGTGGTGATCACTATAGAGATATGCCTGGCCCAAGAAGCAAGCTGTTCTTATTACGTCTTTTCAATGTGAGAATTACAAATAAGTAACATACAATCTGTCTGCTGCAGCACCAAAGGGTAAGATGCTCATCAGGATCCGTGTGGCAAAATCAAAGCTGTATCAGGCTCGGGTGGATGTATTCGAGATGCAGAGGCGCAACGACGAAAGGGAAGGTGAGAGTTTATGCCAAATCATCACCGGTTCAAAATGTCACTAAATGATTCCTTCATTTCTAACAATCATAATACAGGTACTCGAAGCCAACAGCTTACTAAAAAGACTCTTCGAGAAAAACAAACTACATTGAAAAACAAGTACAATGCATTTGAGCGTATTGTCAAAAAGTTTATCAATGACTTTCCCACCGCTGAACCCGTGGTGTGCCCACCCTTTGATGATATGAAACGTATATCACTAGCGGACAGGTTTTGGGACATTGGTCAACTAACTCATCCTGGCCAGCCATGGGCCGTAGATCAAGATACACAGGATGGAATTCGGGCTTACCTAGACATGACCCATGCTCGTGATGAACTACACAGGCTGAGTCGAGAATGTCGACAAGCAATCAATTGGGCTTTGGAGACAGAGAAGAGGTTGTCAGATCTGAACACAGCTCTTGAAGTCACAGGTCACATCATCATTGTTCAACGGAGAGTAATGACTGAGACTTACCAATCTTTCATTGGTCTTCTACAGATAACGATCCAGAAAACAACTCAAACAAATGGATTGTGAGTGTCATGCGTTCAAGAATACCACTGCCAGCCGATCGGTTAAAGAAAAGCAAGGAAGTCCTGCGGAGTCTCTATTCTCGAGTCTTACAGGAGCATGCGCGATTGGTAATGTTTTGGAATTGTGGAATGCTAGATGTTTTGTCATGTACAAAGACATATTCTCATTTAACGGAGGAAGCTGAGAATGAGTTGATAACACAATGGACAAGTCTTGTAGTGAGGAGCAGACTCACCTGGTCAGCGGGTGCTCAAGCAGAGATAGTCGAAGCTGTTCCGCTTGATGAGGGCGAAGAGGCTGAACGTCTTCTTAACCTTGACGAGGACGGGGACGAGGACGAGGACGAGGCGGAGGACGAGGACAGTACCAGTACAGAAAATGAGGATGATCTCAATGGAGACGATGAACAGGTTGATCAAAGGAGGTGAAGGAGGTGAAGCGATTGATTGATCTTGGAGGCAATGAGGAGGGTGCCGCGATTTGAGACCAGTTGAGATGAGCTCATGGGATCCAAATTTGTTGGTTGATACTAGATGGGATGAATCATTGATGGCTCGAAGGTTCAAGGGTATGTAAATCAATTTGGTTCAGGTTCTCTTGAGGTAATGGATGGGTGTAGTTGGTGTTATTTGGTGTTTGGTGTTTTTGATATTGAGAAGTCTTATTTGATAGTCTTGTTTTTGTGCATTTTTGAAATTGTTGGTTTGAAAATGTAGGAGTCTCACCATGATTCTACCTTATATGTACTGTAATCAGTGATATTGAGTTGCAGTGAGATAATTAATGCAAGATGACTGTTGCATATGGAAACTGGTCTGGAAGACCCTCAGAGTGATCTGGATGGGTGTCAGAGTGGTCTGGATGGGTGTCAGAGTGGTCTGGATGGGTGTCAGAGTGGTCTGGATGGGTGTCAGAGCAATCAAGCTACATGACAGAGCGCTCTGACTGATCTGATCAAAAGCCAGAGCGATCTGAGCAAAAGCCAGAGCGATCTGAGCAAAAGCCAGAGCGATCTGGGGGGCTCCAGAGCGATCTGAGTGGTCTGGGAACTTGGTGAAACTTGTTCAATTTTTTTGGAAAAAAAATTCCTGCAGGAAAGTGCTGGAATAGCTCTATTTTGATGAATAGCGCGCGAAAAACTCAAAAAAATTCCTTCATAAGGTCTTGTAGTGGAGGGGAATATTGCGCCAGACCATCTGGAATGGTCTGCAGCAAAGTCTCGGCTCCCCAGCCGATGATAAAGTACACACTATGTCCGACTGCTACGTCGCTTTGTACAGGTGCCACAGGTGTGATGAGGACCTTGAAGAAGCACCATCAGAATATAACCCGGATCCATGTGTTGATCACACAGACTCCGAACCCAAAGATGATGATAATGAAAGAGCTTGAATCGAAGCTACTGAAATCACCATAGGTGACTCTTTCTCTAAAGCCATCCACAAGGCAAGTCAATCTTTCTCTTCCCTTTTCCAAACCCCTTTTGATAAAAACTGATCAATTAGAACGCCTCACAGTGCGCAAAGGTGAACAAAACTATTTCAAGGAACAGACCTTTGATGCAGCTCTTGCGTGCACTTTCCAAAGAGGAAATTTACACAAGACCGGGGTTGATTGCAGCCCATGGTCAGCGTTGGAATATCTTCCTAGACATGTTAGAGCGCTTTGTGAAGGCTAAGAAGGTATGTAATGGTGTGTCTTGCTTTTACAAAGCAATTATGGCATCATACTGAGTCCAATATGTTTCTGGTCTTTCAGATTGTCAATCGCATATTGAACGAGGATGAGAACAATCAATTTGATGGTACCCTCTTTTCTCCGGAGGAGTGGAAGGTGATTGAGGCACTGATCAGCATGCTCCGTGTCAGTTAACTTGAATTCTGGTCGACATCAGCTGGCAATGGCATTGATTGTTTTCTCTCCAATAAGTACAGATCTTCTACTCATCCACTAAATGTATGGAAGGCAACGCACCAAACGCGGCATCGGTTTTGTTCCAATACGCTACCATCATCAGCGCTCTCAAGCAGATCAAATCAAACACTCCATACTCTCGCCTAGCCAAGATGATTCAAACTATGATCTCCCGACTTCAAGACTATCAAGAAGAAGCACTTCACTGTTATGCAATCATCATCTCCACCATGTTAAATCCCAAGTTTTGAGGCAAGTTTTTTGAACAAATGTTTCCTGATTACAGTGAGTCGGCCCATGAAGTATTGAAGTTGGTATATGACGAGTTACTCATTGAACAACCTGCTCCCGAGTCTTCAAATTCTAAGGTAGCTGAGGAATCCGAACCTACCAGCCCTACCAGCTCTAACATCTTCAAGGAGCGTAACATTTTTGCTTCACAAAATGTGGCAGAACTACCGGGTGATGCAGAACTTCAAGCTTATCTTTCAGGTAAATATATGTGTGATGATAATCAAGATATATTGGATTGGTGGGCAGTAAGTAACATTGTTTTGTACACTCATGTGTTTGATGTCTCATCTCAGTAAACTGACTTGGGTTCTGTACTTTCCAGTGTCATGAGCAACATTTCCCTACGCTTGCTTTGCTGGAACGTGACTACCTCTGTTGCGTAGGTACTTCTGTTACAATACAGTCAAACATTCAAACACGTCAAACCATTTACAATCACTCAAACCTAATTCAATACATACGTCAAACTCAAACTTAAACCTAAATTTAAATATCACTATTGTATCACATTTAAATAGGATTTTCACTTCTCCACGAACGCCTCTTTTTCCTCACCAGTTCACTGAGGAAAAAGGTGGCGTGTAAGTGGTTCACTCATACATATTCTCAATCCGAATGTCAATTGATACTTATTTCATTATATTCTTGTACAGACCACTATTGTTTCCATTATCTCTTTAGGTCTGTTTTCTTTTTGTCTTCGGTGTTCAGAGCCGCAAGACTAACACCCGATTACTGGTGTCATAAGGTTAGATTGCTTATTATATGAAATACCATACTCACCAGTTCACTGAGGAAAAAGGTGGCGTACCACTATTGTTTCCATTATCTCTTTAGGTCTGTTTTCTTTTTGTCTTCGGTGTTCAGAGCCGCAAGACTAACACCCGATTACTGGTGTCATAAGGTCTGTTTTCTTTTTGTCTTCGGTGTTCAGAGCCGCAAGACTAACACCCGATTACTGGTGTCATAAGGTGGCGTACCACTATTGTTTCCATTATCTCTTTAGACATCCATTCCTGGTGTCTTGAGTTTCTCTAGGTTTTCTCATGGTAGCGAGAGAAACTCGAATTATATCATCCTTTTATGTCATCGCCATTTGACGCGCCATCCCCTGCCAACACTTCTGCCGATCCTGCCGACGAATCGCAAACAGAATCTCTTGACTTCTCTACCGATAGCTCCGACGCTTCCATACATACTGCACAACCATCTCACAATACTGCCGAACTCACAAACACATCAATCCCATCTAAGAACCCTCTTATCATGACTTCACAAACTCCTCTTCCTAGTTCTCAAAAAGACTTTGGTATTGCATTAAACATTAATCTAAGCAAAATACCATCAACTATCATCCTAGGAAAGAATAACTATACTCACTGGGCTATTGGAATCAAAAGATCATTGAAACCCTTATGCCTTGATAAATACCTCACCATTTCCACTAAACCTGACGATGTCACTGATGAAGAGCACCTTGCAAATAAAGAATGCATCACCAACTTCCTACTCAATCGAATGGACGCCACCACATCCGCTTATGTTGAATCGAAATTACAAATTCAAAAGGACGGTGAAGTCGACATTGAGTACGAACCCTCCAGATTATGGAAAATTGTACGAGACAACAAAGCTCCTGCCTCCGAAGCTACACAATTCCAACTTGACAATGAACTTGATCAACTTCGGCAAGATAATCGTACAACTCTTGAAAATCATTTGGCTAAGTTCAGAGAAATGAAGGACGAATTGATGCTTGCTGGAGGAGATCTTAGTGATGGGCAACTGGCTAGGCGACTGATCAAATCAATACATCCAGATAATCAACTTATTCTTTCTAATGTTTTTGACATGATTAAACCTTTAACTTATGATGGAGTTGAGCAGTACATATTATTGAAGGAGAAAGAAATTCGAAACTTACCTCAATTTTCAAACCTCTACAAAAATCAATCTTTTCAACCTGGTGCTCACTCAATCAATCGCAACAACAATCGAACTCAGGTACATCAATCAACTAGACCTAAGTGTACTGCCGATCGTTGCGTGTGTAAATATGGTAAAGATGATTGTTTTGAGAATCCTAAGAATCATGATAAGAAGATCAATTGGCAGAAGGAGCTAATCAAGAAGGGTAGATGGAGAGGTCAGGTTCCGGATCACTTACGATCAAGCAGCTCGTCGAGAACATTTCAGCATCGACACACCGCGGCCAATATCGAAAGCGATGATCACCTAGACGAATTGACGCAGGCTATGGATTCAATGAACATAGCAACTACGGATCATCAACCAGCTGTTTTCCATATCGATTACTTCTGCAGCAACAAAGCCGTACAAGCGAAGATTCCGAGCAACGCTTTTGGATTAGCAGATACTGGTTCCTCTCATCACATGTTTAATAATCTCAAACACTTTGATCAGAACTCACTCGTGCCAAATCCGGATCCGAGCAAAAGATTGAACCTGGCAGGAGGAAACGACACTCTCGAAATACAACAAATCGGTACAGCTTATTTACTTGATGCCGATGGGAATGTAATGATATTCGAAAATTCTCTCTATGTCCCTCTTCTCAATAAAAATCTCATTGCTGCTGGTGCCCTTATCAAGAAGGGTGTTGTTCCCTCTATCCATCCCACTCAACGCCATATCTTCACTCTTAACCTAGGAGATAGGATTCGATTCCGAGGTTTCTTTTCGGGCAACTTGATGGTGGTTAAGCTCATAGAGTGTCCAGTACGTCAAATTCCAACACAGTCATCATCTTCAGCGATTGAATCATCACCTAACACTCTTCAAAACCTCCATAATCGTTTAGGTCACCCTAATTTCAACTACCTCAAAAAGATGATAAGGGAGAAGATGATCGAAGGGATTCCTGATGACTGTGATTTGACGATTCCTGTTGACTGCGTTGCTTGTATTAAGTCCAAGAGTGAACGTCTACCTTTCTCTCATACCAGACCAAGAGCTATCAATAAGCTAGAGAATGTACACGTAGATCTTAGCGGTATTGTCAGAGGCTTCGTTGTGAATAACCATCTCTACTATATTCTATTCACGGATGACCTTACTGGGATGCGTTTTGTCTACTTTTTAAAATCAAAAGACAAGACTTCTGTTTTCAACGCCTTATGTGCTTTTATCACTTTTGCTGAGCGTCAAAGCGAACGAAAGGTCAAATGCTTTACCCTTGACCAGGGCTCAGAATTCTTCAACGACCTATTTGTACCATACTGTCGAGAACAGGGCATATGGTTACATGAAACAGCCGCATACACCCCCGAGGAAAACGGTGTATCCGAAAGAGCTAACAAAACTGTGACTTACAAATCCCGCGCGATGCTTCAACACTCAAACCTGCCACCTAGCTTCTGTTTCGAAGCAGTTAATACTGTCATCTACCTCGACAATCGGACCGTGTCATCTGCTTACAACAACGGTTCAATGACCCCCTTCGAAGGATGGTACGGTCGCAAACCTTCTATATCCCACATCCGAACCTTTGGATGTGAAGTACAATATCTTATTCGCAAAGGCCAGCGTGATGGAAAATTCGACTCCATCACTCGCACTGGTGTGCTTCTTGGTTTTGTAACCGATAACTTCAATTACCGAATATACGATCTTGAATCTAAGAAGATCATCACTTCTCACGATGTTAAATTCCGTGAACTATCTTTTCCTTTCCGAAAATCTATCAAATTCAATTACGATCACTTATTTTCAAAAGAAGACCTATCAACGATCAAAGAGAAGAATCCCCATATTGAGACTTCCATTAACTTAGATGATGATGATTATCCGCTGCCAATACCTCACAACCCACAAAGTCAGCCGAACGATTCCCATGATGCGACCCAAGAGTCTGAACCTCTTGAGGAAAGCTCTGGCGAATCTTCAAATCAAATACCTAAATTACCGCTGGAGGAAGCCACGGAGTCTGAACCTCCGGTTAGTGCAACCCCAAGTGATGAAATCTCGAAAGATCAAGACTTACCGGCTGTTCGTCGATCTACAAGAGATCGAAAAGCCCCTGAACGCTTTTCACCGTCTACCTCCCATGCCTTTTGGAGCGACATTAATGCTTTCATTGCCAGCGATGATGAAGATGCATATGCTTTTAGTACGACACCTACGGTGCGACTAATCAACGAGCCGAGAACCTACAAGCAAGCCATGAAATCGATTGAGAAAGATGAATGGCTCAAAGCAATGCAGAAAGAAATTGATTCAATCAACAAACGTAAAGTATGGACGATTGTAAAACGACCAAAGAATCGAGCTGTCGTAGGTGGTCGCTGGGTTTATCGCATCAAACCGAATCTGGATGGATCAATAGCCAAATACAAAGCTCGCTATGTTGCCAAAGGCTTCTCTCAAGTACCTGGTGTAGACTATCATGAGACATACTCACCTACCGGCAAACCCGCCTCGCTACGTGTTCTTATCTCTATTGCTGCGCTAAATGGCTGGGATATAGAGTCAATGGATGCTATATGCGCTTTCTTGAATAACAAGCTTGATTACGAAATATACATGGAGCTACCTGATAACTTGAAGGAAAAATATGGCGACGATATGGTTGCATGTCTGGGCAAAACAATCTACGGTCTAAAACAGTCCGCTAAGTACTGGAGTGATGACTGTTACCGAATTTCTCCTGTCTATTGGTTTCATTCAATCGGAAGCAGACGCGTGTGTATTTGTGCGTATATCAGGAGATGGCACTAAGTTCTCCGCGATGTATGTTCACGTCGACGATATGGCAATCACTGGGAATGAAATCAAAGAAGTCAAGAGATTGATTGCAGATCGTTGGGACATGGAGGACTTAGGTATCTCACACAGCATCGTAGGAATTCAAATTTGTCGGACTTCTCAATTTTCTTACGCAATTGGCCAGCCTGCTATGATAAACAGTGTGCTGGAACGATTTGGTATGAGTGGCTGTAAACCTGCAAGTACGCCGCTTCCTGCCGATCAAAAGCTAAGTCGAGCTACAGATTTCGAAGCACAAGATTTTGTCCGACAAAACCTTCCTTATCGCAACGGTGTTGGCTCCATCATGTATCTCTCACAGTGCACGCGGCCCGATATTGCGTACGCTGTAGGTGTCCTCTCTCAACACTTAGACCGCCCTTCACGTGCGCACTGGAATGCATTTGTCCACGTACTACGCTATCTCAGAGGCACAACCAATCTGTTCATCGAATATAGTGCCGATGACGAAGGGTTGTCAGGTAATCAATCATGGGACTGTCCTTATGGGTTTTCCGATGCTGACTGGGCCGGAAACAAGGATAACCGTCGATCAACAACAGGCTATGTATTCAAGTTTCTGGGAGGAGCAATCAGTTGGAAAAGCCGGCTTCAACCAACCGTTGCGCTCTCAAGTACTGAAGCCGAATATCGTGCAACAACTGAAGCCGGTCAGGAGGCTACTTGGTTGCAAAACCTTCTCAAGTCTTACGGTTTTACTATCAACCAGCCAACTAGGCTTCACTGTGATAATCTTGGCGCTATCCATCTAACCTCAAAGACTATCTTCCATGCACGAACCAAGCACATCGAGATCCAATACCACTGGATTCGGGAGTTGGTCAAACGTGGAACAGTTGAACTCAAACATTGTCAATCGCATAAGATGATGGCCGACGTGTTGACCAAGCCTTTAGGCAAATCACCTTTTCAATGGTTAAGAAAAACCATTGGACTTCATCATAGAGAACCAACCTCCTAGTTTACCTTTTTTTTTCTTTATTTCTTTGCCTTTTTTCTTTTAATTTCTGTTTTTATAATTTTATTTTATTTGATTTTTTTCTCATACGATAGGTGTTAAATTTATTTTCTTTGTTCTTTTTCTTTCTTTGACGTGCTTGAGGGGGCGTGTTACAATACAGTCAAACATTCAAACACGTCAAACCATTTACAATCACTCAAACCTAATTCAATACATACGTCAAACTCAAACTTAAACCTAAATTTAAATATCACTATTGTATCACATTTAAATAGGATTTTCACTTCTCCACGAACGCCTCTTTTTCCTCACCAGTTCACTGAGGAAAAAGGTGGCGTGTAAGTGGTTCACTCATACATATTCTCAATCCGAATGTCAATTGATACTTATTTCATTATATTCTTGTACAGACCACTATTGTTTCCATTATCTCTTTAGGTCTGTTTTCTTTTTGTCTTCGGTGTTCAGAGCCGCAAGACTAACACCCGATTACTGGTGTCATAAGGTTAGATTGCTTATTATATGAAATACCATACTCACCAGTTCACTGAGGAAAAAGGTGGCGTACCACTATTGTTTCCATTATCTCTTTAGGTCTGTTTTCTTTTTGTCTTCGGTGTTCAGAGCCGCAAGACTAACACCCGATTACTGGTGTCATAAGGTCTGTTTTCTTTTTGTCTTCGGTGTTCAGAGCCGCAAGACTAACACCCGATTACTGGTGTCATAAGGTGGCGTACCACTATTGTTTCCATTATC